>VZTA01028170.1:1740-108385 GCA_013398855.1 Mohoua ochrocephala | reverse complement strand
AGAACCTGCACAGGCGCATAATAGACCGTCAGGTGTGCAAGATGTGAACTGTGCTGGACTGTCTGGGCCAGCTCAAAGCAGGAGCCAGTTGCCTTGGACTGCAGGAGGTAATGCAAAGGTGTAGCAGCAGCTGCAGACTGTCAGCAGTGTCATGAGGAAATAAGGGGAGAGAGTGAGATCCCAGAAGGAACGTGGTTTGGGGGAAGAGAAAGAAAGCTATCTTCATCCACCTGCAGCTTAAATAGCTATGATCCCTGGTCCCTCAAAGCCAGTTCCTCCATTCTGCTGTTAGGCTTTCACACACAAGCCCCTCCAGCCGCTGTTGCCCTTGAAATGCTCCTGCCCCTTCCGCAGCTCCCAACCCTTGGTGTTGCCACTACAAAACTGAATTGTGCTAAATGCTATTGAAGCTTGGAATTGCCTGTGAGCCATTTGTCAGGAAAATGTGGACAAAGACAGCATGCAAAAATGTGTCTGTGGCCTGACTGGGGTGTTCCTGGGATAGGCATTTGTCTGTCAGGAGAGAGCGCAGCTCAGGAATCACGCTGCAGCTTCTGCCTGACTCTGCTTTATGCTTTTTATGTTCTTATTCTTCTACAACAATAAATAAGTAGTTTTCAGGTGAAGATGTAGAATCAGGTCTTGCACTTCCCACACAGAGTGCCCAGCCATGGCACTCTTATTAGGAAAATGTGAGTAATGCTGCTGTCTTCTGCTCTTAGTTTTCCTTTTTTTTGAGCTTCTTGCTGTCCACGCTTGTGGGCATGGGCTAAGTACATGTCCCAGATTAGTAGACACAAATTTTAGACCCACAGATGTCTGAATTTGTGAACCTTAGCTGGAGATGGCATGCTTTTACAGACAGAGCTGAGGTAAGTCAGCAAATGTACAACAGCAAACTCAAAACATCACAGGATTTTTTTCCCGGTTGAAAACAGAAGTTCTCAGGGACCGTTAGATATGGGAGGTGTTACAGTGAAAATTATTTCGTAGCTCTCATATTTGGACTCAGCTTAAATTTTGCCTGATTTGAATTTTGGATGCCTGAGTGCTTTTTTACCTCCCTAAATATGGACAGATGAAGTGTGGCTGTGGAAAATCGAGGAACACATCATTAGTACTTTTACATTGCAATAGGATATTTTGTGTTAGAAATTCCTTCTCATACCTACAAATGGATTGGGTTTTTTACCTTCCTTTTCATTAATAGTGTATTAGGATCCAAAGGGGTTAATGATCTAAAGATGTAATAGGCACTGAATTTCGAAAATTAATGAATATACAAATTCAATTTTTTAAGAAGGAAAAGATAATGCAACTCAAAATGTATTTTAGTTCTTTATTTGACAAATGTAGATTAATATTGAATTAAAGGCTTCCTAGACTACTAATAAATATTATTTGATAAATTTAAATAATGCTTGAGATTCGTACGGTAATGTACAATTGCAAATACAATAAATTGTAAATCTCATTATGTTGGTCTTTAGAAATCCTTTCTGAGAAGAAAGTAAGTGATGATTATAATGCAAATTGTGGAGTGCAAACTAAATATTATCTAGTAAGGTGCTATTCTGTTTAGATTTTATGATTCTTGTTTTCTCAGATAAGTCTACTGCATTCATTTTAAAAATAAATAGTGTTACTGAGTTTTGTGCCTATTGTACATTAGGTTAAAGGGCTAATTCTTCTGTTTGTTTGTTTGTTTTTAATTTGTTGTTTAGTATGTTATATGTGGAAATGCAGGAGAGTGCTCTCCTGCACTCTTTCCTCCTGCTTCGAAATTTTTATTTTCTGCAGTGATTGCTTACTCTGGAGAAGTGGAAGGAAAGGTGACTTGAACTGGTGTGACGTGGCTTTCTGGGTTCCCTGGCACCTCTCGCGGCCTTAATTTCTTTAGATTGGTCATGACTTTCCTCTTGAGCTGCCATCCCGTCGCTCGCCGAGATGCTGATGCTCACAACTGCTTTGACACCCTTTCGTGACAGCGCAGTTGTCAGAAGCATAACTTTTCCCTGGCATGTGCAGCACATACTGAAACTGTCTTCATGTCCAGGGTGGATTCCCATGGCAGCAGCCATGTGTTCATGGGAAGGTTAATTACAGTCATGTTGGTAAATGAAGAGCTCCAGGAGCTGTGTGATGACTAATCCCATCTACCTGTGCCTGTCAGTGAGGTGGTGCTTGGTCTAGGAGAGCATATAATTCCCTATGGTTTTGAATTATGCAGCCCATGAAGCAACACTTCTTACAACAATCAGGGCAGAGGAAATTTTGTCAGTGTTATTTCAATCAGATTCAGACTAAGGCCACAGTACAGGGTGCTGCCCCACTGACCTCTGGTCCTACAGGTCTGGGGGCAGCAATGCCCTTGAAGCACCTCACGGGATATTTCCCTTGGCCCGCTTGGGAACCTGACAGAAAAAGTTTTTCAATTCTCACTTGATATTTATTGTGAAGATTTTCTCTGATTTCATTAGTGCAGCAATGTGATGTCAAAATTCATAACTGTTCTTGAAAACAGATTAACAGGGAGGTAACAGCCCGAGGTTTATGAACAGCCAATACGTCATCCCTTCCTCCCTGCCTGACCCCATCACCAAGAGACTGTAAGGAACTGGTATACAGAGTGAAAAGTTTCAGACCAAATCCTTACAGACTTACTGGAATCCATTTTATTGGTATCTGACAACAGATATGAGAAAGTGTAATCTTCGTATCAGCCCTGCAAAGGTATCAATGCATGATGAATATATTGAGAGAAAACTCTGAAACCCCTTGGAGGGAAATCTACAGCTGTCATCTTCAAGCTGTAACTAAACTTTTCAAGGACA
Source organism: Mohoua ochrocephala (assembly GCA_013398855.1). Classification (NCBI taxonomy): domain Eukaryota; kingdom Metazoa; phylum Chordata; class Aves; order Passeriformes; family Acanthizidae; genus Mohoua; species Mohoua ochrocephala. The sequence continues at coordinate 105,551 of VZTA01028170.1, read as the reverse complement.
AAAGGGATTGAATTGTCAGGTGAACTTTAATAAACGCATCTTTCAGTTAGTTACTTTTTCCATTTTCACTTGTTGAGTCTCTTGGAATGTCTCGAGTTAAAATGGACCCATAAGGATTGCTGAGTCCAACTCCTTGCTTCTTGCAGCACTACCTGTATCCAAAGTCTTTGTTACACTGCTCACCATAATGAATGTCTACAATTCTTTTTTGGAAGCAAAAACTGATTCAGTGATTTTTTTGCTTTTATAGTGTCAAATGTAGGTAAAATCCTTAGTTGTGTAACGAGTAAAACAGAAGGGTTTTTGAGGCAAGAGGCAGCCTGGGAATGTATTCAGATAAGGCACTGGGATACTATTCCAGCATTTAGTCTCAGCATGAATGATACCAGAGAGGAGTGTATATTGCAGGGTTTGTACACATTGCTGCCCACCTTTTTTCAGGCTATGACTTTATTTACAAAGAAATGTGGAAGGAAAAGCAAATACAGTTGAGACAACAAAATGTGTACTGAGCTTGGGAATGCTTTTATCTCTTTTTATTTCTTTACCTACTTTGATTTTATGCCTTTCAGACTAGCATCTATCTGTCTGTAGGAAGTGCATTACTGTTTCTTGCTGACACTGTGCAAGTGATAAATACTAATAATATTTCCTCTGACCTGCAGTGAGAGTCAGGAACATTTAGAGAAATTTACTCAGCAAAGCAGAAGAGGCCTCATATGATGATTGGAATTTTAGGCTTTGGAAGACTGTAATCACAATTTGCAAATGGATTTGCAAATTTCCTTGTGAAATAATTGAGAAGATGCAGAATGTTAAAGTGGATGTACAGAAATGTTTGATTTTCTTTTTTGGTTTTTGTGTTTTGTTTTGGTTTGGTTTTTTTACACGGAAATTTGTTTTACAGAGATCTTCTTTTAAATATATCTACTATTAAGTGGGATGTCATGGTGGTTATTTCTTAGTCCAAGCTTAGATCATTCCAGTGATGGATGGAGAATTGTTAGATATCCTGTTTCTAGTGTGATGGAGCCTTGTGAGATGTGATAGCTGTTCATCAGCAGGGATAGCCTGCAAAATGTTTGAAGGACACGACAGAGGTCACTTTCTCAAAAAATTGTCTACATTTTGTCAACATTTTTGTATATCCACTTAGTTTATACTGCAGCATTTGAGTTTGTTTAGTCTAAAAAAAAATTTAAAAAGAAAGAAAAAAAAGGAGAAAAAGGCATAGAATTAATAAGAGGAAGATGCAGGGATTTTTTTCCTATTTTATTTTATTTTCCCAATACCATGTTCCCTCGCACAGAACAGAACAAGTTCAGACAGAAAAGATCCAAGTAGAAGAACACAGAATTATCCAGGAACTGGATGGGCAGTTACTATTATCAGTAATTGTTACTGCAATAATCTGCATCAGTCTCATTGTAGATAAGCATCTTGGCAGGGTGTTCTCATCCCTTGTGAAGGGAGTCAGCCTGATCTTTGAGGGGACAAGGAGGTGAACAGTAATAAATACGGCATCTGCATGTGAATAAAACATATCAATGAAATAATACCATTCCCCAGCTTCAGTTTGGTATCTGGAGAACAAATGTAAACGCTGTGTTGAAACAACCTGGGCAAGGCACACCACGGGTTACTGCTTTGTGTGGATAATGTAGATGCAGTGTTGAAGTAATGCTTTTGGACAGCTAAACCAGTATGTAAAAAAATTGTGTATGGTCTGTCTAACAGTAATTTTATTTCCAAAAGCCTTGAAAGTTTCCTTGGGGGGACAGGAAATGTCCAGTGGAGAGAAAAGCACTATAGCTGTATGCTGTTATGATAATAGGGAGTGACTTCAAAGGCAGAGACCCTCGTCAGTGGGTTTTGACCCAAAGCTCCACTTGCCCTTAGTAAGGTTTAGTCTCCAGACTTACATGTAAAGGCTAGAAAAGCACATAAGTTTATGCAAAAGACATGAACATTGGCTGCTAAGTAAGTGTCTGGCCTGCTGCCATCTTTGGGAAATCTACTACAATAGCGTATGTTGGCGAGAAAACATGTTTATGTAAATGACCAATTTGTCGACAAGGAATGCTGAGTGGGATTTGTCTCGTCTGAGCATGCCTGAGGTTAGAAGACTGGAAGATTAGCCTCGTCAATAGTAATTACTCTGTCTTCTTCCAGCCCTTGCAGGGAAAGAATGATACCCCGAGCTCTTCGCTGCTCACTACCTGCTGCCATGTGATAATTGCTTTGGCTCAATCAAACCTTAATTAAAATGTTATTGATAATTTGTCTGGGAAAGCAACAGTTGTTCACATTTCTTAATGGGAGGTCAAATCATGTCATCCCTTACCTTAATCAGCTAAAACTTCAATAGAAATGAATTAAAATTTCCTGTGGTCTTTTAAAATTTAAAAGGAAGTGTTGGTCTGTAACAAAGGGTGCAGGATGATATGCAAGGACATGCAGGGATGGCATGGAAAAAAGATGTGTATGTATACAGATAACACTTTACTAGTAGGATAACATAACAATTGCTTAGCAACTATAGCTGAGCTGAGCTAGCTCAGTGATTTCAGTTCTTCTACATCACTTTAATGAATTACTCTTAGGTTTTGTTCATGAAGTGTAAAAATAAACAATTTTCATGTAATGTTCCAGTAGGAAAAGAAACCTCATAGATCCACACAGTAAAACTCAAAACTGCTCAACTTACCTGAGTTTGCATGAAATACACATTTCAATGGATTTTAAGGAAAAATCACTGACATTGACTTCATTAAGGTCACTTCATGAACAAAGATTTTCTCAATCACAGCATGTTTCTAATGTATCATCCTCTATTTGGAACTTATAATGCATAGAGTTAATTAAATAATGTGTTTCAGGTTCATTTGATTTGCTGAAAATTATAGATAGATTCTGTGTTTGCAAAGCAGGTAAATTTGATATGATTTCAAATTTGGTTGCCATGTTAGACCCTAACAACCATTTGCATGTTTTTAAATCGGTAGTAGAAGCATGTAGATGTCATAGATTCAAGTAGTAGTAGAAATCCTCCCTGCTTTCCTCCCTGACAACTCTGAGTCCCATGTCAGAGCACATCACCATTTGAGTCAGGTCTGCACCTGAACGGAATATACCTTGGCAAGAAGATCAGTGTGTGCCATGGTGCCAGTGTACAACAAGGTTTTTGTAATAGCTATTATTATTTGATGTACGTTTTTTGATTTCTGGTTGAAAAAACCCTTTGTAGAATATCTGTTGTTGGCAATGCCCAGTCTGCCTTTTATGCAATCTTTCAAGAAATGTGTCATCAACTGTCTTTGCTGGATATATTTTGGTAAACTGTGACTAATTTTTGTCCAGCATGTATGGGTCTTTCTTTGAATAAGCATCCTGCAAGTGTATAGGATGTCTGCACCTGCTTTTTCTGTGGGTTTTCTCATTACCTGAGAGAATTTGTGGATTTCTGTATTGTGGTGTTTTTGTTCTGAGGCTAAAAAGAAACCTTTTTTTAAGTAGCCAAGAAAGAGCAGTAGCTTGATTATGAGCTTGATGGAACTGGTAGGTTTGATTCTGTAAAAAGTGGTGCAGTAATATCTGACTAGCAAAGGCATTGGTGCTGCAAGAAAATATTATATAGCACACTCTTAAATTTCTTCCAGTACTTGTGCATGAAGGACTGATTCAGTTAACCACAGTTGTCCACAGGTACATCCTTATGTGTGTAAATTTTTTTTGGAAAAAAAGGGCAAACTAGCACATTAACTTCAAATTAGTTTATTCAGAGCATATAAGCACTTTCAAAAGCTTAACAGTTGTGCCCAGGAAAAGGGTTCTAGGTTCTGGTCTTGTCTGAGATACTATTATTAATCATTCATACTGTATTGATTTTAGAAATTTTTCCAGCTGTTATTTTAGAAGGCACAGTTTTTAATTTGTAGAATGATTTTCCTCTTAAGCCTTCATCTTCACATCAAAGTCTTAACATTCTGCTTGCTTTCGTGATTGAGGCAAATCTCTCTGGGAAATTTACCCCAGTATATATCTATCAGATAGGGTGGGGATTTTCTTTGCTCTCTTAAGTAGATTATGTAAAAGGCCTAAATTGAGTCTCATTAGTGATGGGTATTGGAAGTCCAGTTTCCTCATTCTCTCTCCACCAATAATTACCAAAAAATGTTACTGCAAGCTCCACTATGCTTTCGTGATCTATTTTTGTAGCTGACATAGCTGAAATACACTTTACTCTTAAATGTTTCTCCCCATTATCAGCGTGTTGTACAAATCACTAACATCCCTTGTCATTCTCCTTTATTTTTGTGATTAGAAAGGTGGTATCATCATCATCATCACCATCATCATCTTTACAGAAAGGTATAATAGACAGGGAAGTGAAGAGGCTCCTGCATTGTGATTCACTGGCAGAGAGTCAGCCCCAGATAATGACAGTGCCCGGAGTAGGATGGGTGGTCACTGGGGTACAGTTTGTGTGGCTGAAACGTGCTGCCTTGCTGGGAAGAGAGGGAAGAAAGGGTTTAATAAGAATTGCTCGGTGGCCAGAGGCAGGTGCTTTAGGAAAGGAGGCAGTATTTATTGCGAGGGGCATAGAGCTGTTGTATTTTCTTGCCAAGGAAGTGAAAGCATAAACTTTCAGCCAAATTTCTATTTATTTGTATGCACTTAAGGGGACTATGCAAACTGTTTGGGGCTAAATCTGTGTGAACAGAATGGCCATTTTTAGTTGCAAGACAACTTCCTTCTCCTATTCTGTAGTCCCATGCAGGATATGTGTCAAGCTTGGCTATCATATTTCTGTAATTCATTGCACTAGGCCTGCTTTCCTGCTTTGAATCCACCTAGTAGGTGACCAGTTTCCAGACAGATTTTTTGGAAGTGGTTTTGTTTCAGCAATAGTGAGACCCCCTTTTTAAGTAAGAAATCTTGTTTGCATGTCAAACATATTTTGTGATTCCAGTGAAGTCCTGCTTCAGCATTTCTTCAAGTATACACTTCAGTATTGTTACTGATATTTGAAGAAATAAAGAACTGAAGACCAATGATATATCAAAATCAAGCACTAGAAGTTGGGTTAAAAATTAAACATTTGTTTTTATCTCTTCCTGTAATCTGCATTTTGGATATAGTGCATTTTGCTTTTTAATGAGTAACTTTTATAGTCTCACCAGTATAAAACAATGACTCCTCTTTGAAAGCAGCCCTATTCCATCTTCTCCTTAACTCTTCTGAGGACTGTAGCCTTAGTAGCTCGCGTTCATTTGCTCTCTTGTCTGTTGTCTTGTCTGTTTTCAGATTTAAATCCACTTGAGCCCACCTAACCAGTTTGCAAAAGTTTTTCCTCATTAGTTTTATGATCTAAATGCCTTAACATTTGAAATGTGAAGCACATGTAGTGTGCCTTGGGCTCATCTGGTGTAATTTGTGTTTCTTTGTGATTTTCTTTTTCCAGCTAAAACCAGATGAGGAAAAAACCTCAATGACGTGTGTGTCATTGAACAGGAAAGTGAAGATGGAATCCAGAACTGATGCCCTCTTTTTAGTTTAAGCACAAATCAAGCCCAGGCTGAGATAAAAATGACCAACCCTAAAGGGTTGGGAGTTTTGCCATTAATATAGTATCCTATTTTGTATCAACTACACTAGTTATAAAGAAAAAATATAATATGTAAATGATAGCTTAGCATAAATGCTTTCCATTTAGCCTGTTACTTTGAGATTCTGTATGATTAATCTGACGTTTGTGTCTCATCATAGTTTGACCAATGTGACATAAAAGAATTAGCAAATTTCTTGAAGCTGCATAATGTGTTTTTCTGTAAAAGATAAGCCTCTCAAATGTGTACCATATTAATAGAGAAGATCTGAAGGAGAATATAAAGCTGTGCATGGTGTTCTGGATTCTAGTAGATGAAAAGTCCTAAGGACTTTGTATAGTGAAATTTTATCATCAAAAAAATTATCCAGCTGAAATTCTTCAAAATACCCATATACCATGTAGCCGTAGTTGTCAGATAATACAGCAACCATCTAGTTCACTGCTTGACAAGCTTGGATGCATATGAAAAGTCAAAATAGAGGAAGTGAGATCAAGTAGAACCTCCTACCCTGGGAGGTTCCATAATTCTGTAGTCTGAAGTCAAAACTGTTGCCTAAAATTGCAACCCTGTGTTTGTGCCAGGACAACATCTCACACTGTGAGTCAAGGTCATCCGATCTGCCAAAGTTCTGTTATAGTCAAATTAATAATCTTCTTCATGACAGTTTGTGAGAATAAAACCTTTAACCAGAGTTTTCAGGGGGGCACCAATATATTTATTCAAGTATTAATTATATTCATTTTTACCAGCTGCTCAGGATTGGAAGTTGCCTTTATTCATATTTGCGATACAGTGTTTAGCTTGCAGATGATGCATACAGGTTTTTCAAGAACTCCTATTATCCTTTATAGTCAGCTTTTTGTGCTCCTTCTAATAGGCACATTCTTTCCAATGAGTCAGAAACACAGATCTTCCAACAGAAGGATTTTTACAGCAGTGCGCTCCTGCTTAAGCCCCTTACCTGTTGAACAACTGTCTACTGAAGAAATTTCAAAATTTCCCAAAACAGTCATCACTGAAAGAGAAGGGAATCAAAAATTGTTGAAATAAAAGAGAGTAGTAGAAAGAATATGCAGAAACAGACAAACTTTTATTTAGCTCTTCTTGCAAAGGTGTTTTATGTTTCTCCAAATACTTGTTTCTTTTTCAAACCTGGCCTCTAGTTGAAAGTTTGTTTTACATAATTTATTTTTTGGCAGGGAAACCCAAGATAACATGGCTTATGTTTACTGGAGAACTCTGTTTGATAGTAAGTCCTGCTAGAACATTTTAAAGCATTTTGACTAGCAGGTGGCTGGAAGAGTTTTCAAGAGAACCTTTTTTTCTTGAACCTGGACTCAGGTTCTCTCAGTCGTATTGTTCTGGTTCATGAATTCAAAAAAAAGCTTTGGGGAAATACACAAGGACAATACTACTTAGTTTAATGCACATACTAATTGAAGTTTTCCTTTTTCTATGTACTAATATTTAAAGGAAAGACTCACAGTGGTCCATTTCATGATGGGTTGGGTCCTTCATGATTTTTGACATTTGTGGCCGTTGCTGGGTCATTTGAGAAATAAATACTGAATTTTCAAACCGAACCTGAAGAATTTAACTATGTTTGGGGTGAAGTGATATGCCTTAGCAAGCAGAATCAATGTATCTCTTTGTGTCCTTTAATAAAAGGCTGTGGTTTAACTGGGTTTTTTATTTAAGGGTATTCTTTTTATGTTAAGGATTTCTGCCATTGGTTGTTTGGAAAAAACACCAAATCCAAACCCAAAATCTCAACACCAAATATCTCAGTAATATAAGAAGTCTTCTGAAAGTTTGATCATAGAATTATAGAATGGTTTGGGCTGGAAGGGACCTTTCAGATCATCTAATTTCAGCCCCTCTACCATAGGCAGGAACAACTTCCAGTAGACCAGGTGGCTCAAAGACCCATTCAGCCTTGCCTTGAACACTTCCAGATATGTTATGCCTTTTGTAAGTAATTAACTCATCATAGCTTTAAAGAAAAATGCCTTTATATTAGGACTTAATTGATTTAATATTAGGTTCTTTTTGAGTTTTAAAAACTTCATTAAGTAATCACAGTAGAAATAACACTGAGTCACACTGTTTGATTATTCTATTGCTCATCTTAATTAACCATAACCAGGAGAATTTTTAAGTTGACTAAATCACTTGCAAGAATATGTAGCCGTGGAAAAGGTATGCTTAGATACCTTAGAAAAATATTATATTCTGTGTTTACTGTAATCTGTGACAAAAACAAACTTTAGAAATGCATAGGGTAAAACATGCTGCAATCAAACGAAGCATTCTGGTCCATTCAGTAATGATTTAGATAAAATCTTCATTTTTCAGAGCATAAGCATTGCTTTAAAAATATTAAAAATGGTTAGATGAAACCACAAGGAGCCTTGAACATTTTGTCCTCTCTCTGAGATTTGCTGTAACACTCTGTCTGTTGTAAGCAGAACCAGAAGTAACAGGAATGTTTTAAACAGACAGAGGAGTTGGAACATCCGTAAATAATCGAGAGGATGAAACTGACCTTGACTGAAGTTTGGGTTGTTGTGTGGTCTTAAGTTAAACAGAATCTTATGTTTTGCTTTATTTAAATGTGAGCCTGATTCAAAGCTGAATCTTCCCATATCCTCCACTGGGATTTGAATAGGTTTCAGATGAATCTCCCATGGCTATTATGAAGGTTAATAAGTTAATGTTTGTGCAGTGCATAGAAAATTTGAGGTAATCCCTACCTGGTGAATACGTTGAGTTCAGAAGCAGCTGTAGTCCAAGTACAGATGGTCAGAAGGGAGGGTGAAAGGTTGAGGCAAGTTACATATCCACACAATGATGACCCTGTCCTATGAAGCACAAATATATACTGCTGTGTCTAGTGGTAATTGAGGAGCAATGGCCTCTTTAATCTTCCTTATCCAATAAATCTATCTTGTCTGAAATAAGCCTTCCAAAAAATTTAATGAGCAGTAGCCTATAAGTAGACAATTGTTTCACGCTCCTTGTACCACACGAGTATGGTCTTCTGTTCTTTAATAAGAATGAACTGTATCTTTGGAAAAGAAGTTACTCTCTTTGAAAAAATATATAGGTAAGATACTGTTGGATTATGCTAAGTATTAGGGATTCAAGGTGAATGCTTCTATTTTGGGGCTTTTTTACCTGCATGTAAGCTAACTAATGATGCTACCATGTGGATTTTGTCTTACCTAAACTATTCTAGACTTGCAAAAATTTGATTATTTGTCAAAAGACCAGCGGTAAGAATAAGGTCACATCATGGAACGAGGTACTTTTGGGTTTGTTCTTGTAAAAGGCAGTTTATTCCCTAAGCCAAGTAAATGCAACCCCATTGCATTTGGGTTTTCAGTCATAATATGCCAGACTTGAATCTGAAGGGTTCCCTTTGGGTGATGAAGTCGAGAAGGAAGGATGGTGATGATGATGGGAGAGGGCTGGACTTAAAGAATATTCAGAGGAAATTTGTGCTTTCACATGATGATTTTGTGTTTAGAATAGCGAAACCTGTTAGTATTCTTGGCTGATAGAACAGTCCTTATGGGTATGTTAAAAAAGGAAAAAAGCGTCGCATTAATTTTCACTTAGTGAGTACCTTTAAAGATGTTTGGCTTCTTGTTTTCTCTGACCCTTCTATGTAGACAGTACCTTAGGAAACTGTAGCATCAGAAAAATTCATTGTTTAAACAAATTATTAATATTCTATTGCCTGGAAGCAGACATACTGTTAAATTTTGCACTAAGCCATGAAGTCCTTCCTTTTTGTTGTGGATTTTTTTTAAAAAGAGAATATTGTTTCCAAAAGGTTGTTGCCTTGTTTCATTACCTGACATTTCCTTGCCTCAGTTTTTCAGCAAAGTTACAATTGAGATCAAGGGAGGTAGTGAACTTTAGAAGTAAAAATCAGGGACAGCTGCAAGGTATGCTTTACAGCCAAAGAGGATCACTTATCATCTCTGCTTCTAAAAGGCATGGGGTAGCTTCTGTCTTATACATGTCTTTGAAGAATAATTTGAAGATAGCCAAAGATGCTGAGAAGCATTCTTTTAATCCTGCCTCTTCCACCAGCGATTGAACAGAAGAGCTTAGGGAATGTACTGAAGTGCCATAATAAATAAACATATTTGGCAGTGGATGAAGTCGACTGGACACATCTCCCTCCAGAGATGAATAATACAGCCCTGTGTGGCAGCCAAAGGGGCCAGTTAAGAATGATCCGAGCTGTTTGGAGCCCCCGGAAGATATTAACAATTGCATTTAATGCTTATGTAGCACTTTCCCAATGTTTAACTGGATTACTGGAGGCTTGTAACTTAAAGGCTTCTGGTGACTTAAAACACGAGAATAGCTGAAATCCATTAAAATAAAAAATGCCCACAAAGTAGCACAGTGTTCCCTGCCTAAGCCTCCAGCTCTGCATCAAGAGTGTGATAAAGAACAAATATAACCACAGGGCAGAAACCTCCTCCTCCTCCCTTTGGACACATCTTAGGGCAAGAGCACTCAAACAGGAGCAAAAGAAGAAATAGGTCTTCTCAAACTTCAGCTGCACCAAATGTGAAGCTTGTTATGTACAGAATGTCCAACAAGTCATATACTAAGCAACCAAAAAAACCCCAGAGATGACATCATATTGATAGCAATGGTAGATAAAGAATTTTTTTAACATGATAATAAATTAAACTCAAGTTCTTTTTATTCAAAATGTAATCTGACCCTAACATGTTTGTAAAAAAGGCCAACAGGGAACACACAAAATAAGGCTGAAATAAAGCCAGTCTATGTGAAAGGAGAAATAGATCATAGTCTGTAAAGCTGGGAAGAGCAGCCAAAAATGTACTTTTATGTTAAGTGGAAGTGAAGAAGTCGGTAAAGGATTTTGGTGGTACAAAGAAAGAATCCTCTCCCTGGGTTCCCTGCAGGCTGATGGAGCTAAGAATTGTCTAGTACAAAACACTGAGCACCACATCCTAAATAAACCTCCTAATAATATGAGGTTCAGACAAGATAGCAGGAGTTTGAAGCAGATCATATCAGACATCTTTCGTAACACATTAATGGCAGTGCGTTATTGCCAGCAGATACCATGGCAATGGAAAATAAAATGTACAGATAGCAAAACTATGGGATCGTGCTGCGTGTGTTGTCAAAGGGTTGATCCAAGTATTTGTGATTGTCGTTAAAGTTCCCTAGTGTTTCCTAATGTGGGACTTTTCAGTTGCTTATAGTTCTGGCTGGCTTTAGGTAAAATTTAGACTGAATTTCTAAGTTCCGTATCTGCTACTTGATTGTTTTAATATTAGGCAGTAAACGGTCTTTGAAGATTAGTTTTGGATCTTTTGCCAGGGAATGAAGGAGGTATGTGGGACTATATGCAAGAAGGAAGGGAACATATGCTCAAAGGCTAATTTGTAATGAATACCTGAGATGCTGAGCCAAGATTGCACCAGTAACTTGACTGTAAGTTTTGGCAACTCCAGCATTTCTGGTCCATATCTCTGGGGCAGGAGTGCTGGAATATTCGGAGCTGAATAAACACATCTGTGAAAATGATGTGTGGTTTTATTGTAAACAAATAACATGTTGGAGACCCGTTTCAGTGACTTTACTTGTCATGTACATTAGCATCTAGCTCCAGGAGTAAACCTACTGGATTCACTGGATCTGCTCATAGAGCAAGAGGTCTCTCACTGTGAGTAAATATAGAGAAGGGGTTCTCTAGTGCTAGACCAGACAGAAGGTCTGGCAATAAGAAAAATTATTATTTTCATGATTTCTTTCCAATTTTGGCTTCCAGCAAGTTCTGCTAAAGATAGTAGGAACTCATAGAAATGTGGAGGGAATAAATACTCAGGTAGCATATCAAGATTTGGTTTCTTTTGGCAACATGAAAAAGACATATTGTGATGCTAAGAACACACTGCAAATACAGCAACACACAAACCATGTGAGCAGGTGTGTGCGTACCTGACCAAACAAATAGAGTTGTGCTCGGTCAACCTGATTAAATGGTGACACATTATGTGTTTCTTTCCAGTGAGACATGATGTGTGGTTTCATCATACCACATTACATGCCCTGGTAATCAACCTAGAAATGCTTTTGGTAGAGGAAATCAAGAGGTTCTCTTGCAAATACTAAGGAAAATGTATTGTATCTGTATTTCTTCTCGATATTTCTGCATCTATTTTTCTGTCAGGTAAAATATGTTACATTTTATAAACATCAAATCAGTATGGATCAAATGTGCATTGAAATTTTATCTTAATCTTAGCCTTTTCTATTCTATGTAACTTGATGTTTTAGCTTTTCTTCCAAACATGAAACCAGATGACTATACTTTGTTTTCAGCACCAGTCTTCAGTGGCTTTATTCATTTGGTTGGAACATGTATATATAAAAGTGTATAGATCTCTGTGAGCACAAAACTCTAACCTACGTACATAGTGATGATGAAAATTCAGTGGTCGCTTCAGTAAAGATGCACATGAGATGCAGTTCCATATCTGCACCTACTTGCACGTGTAATTATGCATGCAACTTTTTAAAAATTAAGTCATTCATTATAGTTACACTGTCACTTACTAAATGATCATTCATCTTAATGTTTCAAGAGCCTACTTGACAGTATGTCCATTAGTATAATAGAGTTAGCAAGTTTATGATTACAAAAACTCTTAATTCCCCAGGTAGCTGGGAGAGCTGATAAATTGCAGATAGCGCAGGCAACACTTTGGAAGCATGAGCACCTGAGTCTTTCTGGGCTGAACTCAACTCTTGGAAGCTTATCTGTTCTTTGGAGAACTGTCATTTGCTTAGTTTTGGGGTTTGGAGGGTTTTTTACATGAAAAAATCCAGGAAAGTAACATTTCCATGCCATAGTCCATAATCGAACTGAGAAAAAAGGCAAGAATACTCTTGGTTTTTCTTTATAACTAGAGGAATTTTATTAAAAGGCTTAAGATAACCAATATTTTCTAAAAGTCTTTTTTTACTGAAAAACTTTTCTATGCTATAAATCAGCAATCTCCAAGACTTGCATTTTCCTAATTTTCTAAGCAAAGTAATTTGGCTCAAACATCACACGGAGATATTTTCACACTGCTAAGAGAAACTCATAATGTAATCTTTGGGATTTGAATCATACTATACCTTCAGGATGCAAATATTCTTCTTTTTTCTAATGTATATAGGGTACTGAGTTCAATGTTGAAGTTCCTCATATTGAAAATATTCATAATAGTGTTATGATTGAGTTCCTTACAATCAGGTATCTTAGTTGCTTCTCTGTATTGCTGCTGTGTATCAGAATAATAGACTGCAGATTTATTTTTTCAGTGATTTTTCAGTCTGTTTATTAATATACTGAAGCATTTTACATGCTATGCAGTCCAATTGCTTTCTTCTGAACTATTTATTATACAAATCCAATGTGAAGTTCTCTATCTGCAAGATTTTTGAATTGATGCTATTTCTCAGCCTATTTGGTGTCAGATGTTTTACTGAGTGTGGTCTTTGCAGAAAACTATTTTACAACATAATTAGAAATTTAAAAGAGAAACAAAAATTGTAAAAATGCCCAGTGACTTAGTTGAGGGTGTGCCAAAGTTATACTTTCCTATTAAAAGTTTCTATTCAATGGCAGAGCCTCATAGCAGATCTCACTGGGAAGAGGTTGGTGTTTTAATTTTCATCATCTGCACAAGCCCTTCATATTGTACCGTGAGTCTGAGGGAATATCCTGTCCACTGCCAATTCCTTTTTCCCTTACTGCTATAAAAGGGTGTTAAGGATGTTCTCAGTGGATTGCAGGTTGATCTCAAGCCCTACGTGGAGCTTATCGAATGATGATTTTTTTCTCTGGAATTTTGGTCGAAAAAATTTGGTTTAAAAGTTTTAAATCTATTTCAGAAACAGGCTTCAGGCAAACTTCATGCTTCTCTTCCATCCTCTTAATACCTGCTGAGATGGAACCCTATTTTTATTTCTTCAGTGTGTTTTTTCCTGCCACCTTGATTAAAATTGTGAAATAGAAATGAATTCTCCCAGAATGTATCTGCACAATGTTTGGTAGTAATCATGTAATCTGTCTGATTCCACAGGCTGATTACAAAAGCAGGTGTTCAGACTGATTACATGAAACAGCTTCCCTTCTGGAAATAACTGTCATTAGGGAGCAAATTGTGCAAATCGTGCTCCATGCTAGTTTAATTCCAAAGTCATTCCATTAAAATTAATGGAAAGTCTTTGGATTTCAACCAAGATAAGTTGTTTAGTTCAGATGGAAAACTGACAGCCGTACATGTCTGTGATCTTACTGTATTTTTTTTTTCCCCCAGCTGTTCTCCTAAAGCCAAAGAGAATGTTTTGGTTGTGCAGAGGTCATTTTCTGATGTACAGACTAAAGAAAGGAGCTATGTAAAGTGGAATTTTATTTGTTTATTTTAAAGAGTGGATATTTCAAGTCTGGTATAAACAAAGTATTTCACTTTGTTGATGTACTTGATAGGGATGAAAAATTACTTAAAAACAGGCTTAGGGCAAAAAATACAGCGTACTTTGTGAGCCCCATTTATTTGCCACCGCTGCCTCTGCAATCCCTAATGTGGTCAATGCTCCTCCTTGACAGCTGATGACCTTTCTGCAGTTGAAATATGTTTCCATTAATGCAGAAATGAATTGAGGCTACTTGGATACTAATGGTGTCCCAATATCTTCTGATAAGAGCGGAAGTATTCATACACGCCCCCATGGTGGATTTGGGTGCTATGATGTTGAGTAGGATGGTGTTGGTATGATTCTCACCAGCCCCTCTTGATCTTTGGATTGTTCTGCTTCTTGAGATGAACTGCATTTTACAGCAGAAGAGGACACGTACAGTGAACCCTACCTAGGAAATAAACTTGCCCCATTTTGGAGGTTTAGACCACAGTGGTTTTTATATGACAGGTATAGGCAGCATAATATTAAAGAGGCAATTAGCAGACATCTGGGTAAAATCCAGCAACCCAGCAAAATTATGCCAGTGTGAAAATGATGTTAGAAATTTACAGCACTATCACATGCAGTTTCAGCAGTGTTGCTCTCATGAGAGACTGTTGTAGAGGCTTTTTCTAGACTTAAAAGGTATGAAACCGTGAGGCTTTTATAGTTAGGAAAAATACAGCAATTGCTCTGCATTTTTATGGTAAATGAGTGCTTCTTAAAATTGTTTGGTGTCAATAGTTTAATGCACAACTGACTCAACTGTTTACATATGTGTTGCAGGCTGCCTTTTAGATCAATTCCTCCAACAAATGAAAGCCTCATAATAGATATATGTGAGCACTATCAGGTGCTCAGAGTTAATATTAAGACACACAGCAAAACATTTCATAATTATTGTAGGGTTTTATTGTCTTTTTTATGTCACAGAAAGAGAGATAAAAGGTTTTCCAGTTACCTGGCTTTCTGAAGCATGCCCTGCATTTGAACAGGAGCACAGCTTAATGCTATCACATTGCAACCCCAGCTCACTGCACTGAGACCAACACGGTCATGCTTTGAGCACAGCTGAGTGGGTTCTGTTGTCCAATCTGTAAGTTCACAACCTGCTGTACAAGTGATAGCTTATCAAAACTTGATTAAGAGGTAGAAGTGGGGGAGGCAGGATAGGAATCGCAAATGTTACAGCTTTTGAACTCTGTCTTGAAGCCCCTGGTGGCAAATATCTGATAGCAGAGGGTTGCTATCGCAAAGCTTCAGACAGGTCCAGTAAAGGGCAGTGGTGCACATCTGTGTCAGCTGTGTATCAGTAGTGATATCTGCTTCTCAATTAAACTTATCGCTGAAGTTTCATAGGTACACACCACCTTCATAAAGCACTCTAAGCTAGAATATGCCATGCACAGAGCGCAGTAAAAAGTTGACTGTCTTGCATGATGCTGCGTTGGAAAGTTACTCATGGAGGATCTGGAAAGTTGGGGGGTGAAGAAGGGGAGAGAAAAACACTTTAATAAATCTGTTTGACTCTAATGAATGTTGATTGACTGTGTAACTTTTAGGTAGGTTTGAGTTGGAGTAAATGTCAAATATAATTCAGTTCACACAGCAGTGTGAAAAGAACTGTTACTTTCCTTGGAGAAAACCTGACAGCTCAACTTTCTTAAAGGGCTTTTCTGTCTTGCTCATTTGTTCTCTCTTTAATGAAGCCTTTCACAGTTGACACTTCCCTAACAAAAGGTAACACAGGCCGTTCTATTAAACAGAATATTCTTCCATCAACGACATCACAGCTGCAATCTGAGATCAGAAACTATTATTTCTTTCTCATCTGATAGAAAGGATGAGTTGTTACTCGTAAGAATAGTGTTGTGTTCTGAAGTAATGTCTCTATACTGTGGGTGCTTGGTATTAATGGCACATGTTGAGAACAGGCATTTAGCTGCCATAAAATATATACCTATAAGAAACTAAGAAATGTGTGGTATTAAGTTCTTGAGTGAAACAGAAAATGCACTGCAATAATACCCAGCTTTGCAACAGACTTCACAGTTATAGAATCTTTTGGGAACAGATTTGGGCGATGGTAGATGAGGAGAGGAAGGATCAAAATTGCTTAGTGCCTAAGATTAAGACAAGATTTTCAAGGGCTTAGAGTAACAAGTTTTGACGTAATTGGAAAATCATGGTGTCAAAGAAGGAATTGCTTTATTCTCAGGGTTTTTGAAAGCTGTGCCTTTGTTTACATGCTCTAGTAGAAGGTAAGAGTTTTTTTTTAAAGCCGATCTTTGTTTTTCTCCGTCAGTTCAGAAAATGGAGAGCAATGGTAGTATTTTTCCTTTGTCCTTCAGTCTATTTGCTTTTTTACATTAGAAATGATAGTCAGAATCTCTCTCCTCCTCTGTGTTCACATTTCTGAGCTGCTGTGGTTTGTAGAGTTATAGAAGTATTCAGAAGTCCTTCAGATATATCTGTTGTATTTTAGCCTTCTGGGACAGGATCACAGAAACACAGTATGGGTGAGGTTGGGAGGGACCACAGTGGGTAATCTGGTCCAACCTCCCTGCTCAGGCAGGGTCATCCTACAGCACATGGCACAGGTTTGTGTCCAGACAGTTCTTAAATATCTCCAGTGAGGTGAGACTTCACACCCTCTCTGGACAACCTGTTCCAGTGTTTGGTCGCTCACACAGTAAAGAAGTTCTTCCTGTTATTCAGGTGGAATTTCTTGAGCGTCAGTTTCTCCCCATTGCCTCTTGGCCTAGTGGTTGGCACCACTGAGCGGAGCCTGGCTCCATCCTCTTGACACCTTCCCTTCAAATACTTATATACAGGATCACACTGCTTTTAACTGTGGGTATTTCTGAGCAGACAGCCGATATGCGTGTCAGTCAAAGTTAGGAGGAGCAGGAGCGTTAGGTTTGCTCCTAAGAGGGGAAGGACCAAGCCAAGCGGGACTGAAAAAAGATGAGTATCCCTCCAGGGCAAATCAAGACTGGTACAAGAGCAGGGAGAGAAAGGAAGAGCAGCAGCAGCAAGTTGTAGGAGCTGGAGATTGCTTTTGACAAGGAAGATTTTTTGATTCAGCAAGCAATGTCATGTCAATAATTCGGTCGTGTTGGATCAAGGCACTTAAAGTGCTGTTCCTTGTTGAATGTTGGGATATGTGTTAATTCAACACTGTAATGAGAATAAAAAAATAAATGTGTCTGGAGAGTAGGGAGCTAGGTTGAATTACTAAGAGCCACTATTGAAATGTAAAATGGTTTGTCCCTGTAAAATGTAGCAAGTTCTGCCGTAGATGTAATTAAATAAGCAACACTGAGAGTAAACAGATGATGAACAAGGAAAAATGTACCTGTATTGTTCTCATGTAAGACTGACTGTATCTATAATTATTACTGAAAGCAAGGCAAATAGAGGTCCAGTTTGGTGAAAATGGAGTTGTTTATGTACAGAGTATGAATTGGGAAGAAAAATATTGTCTGTTACTGGCAAGGTCCTTTTTTACGCATCTCTTGGGGTGATAAAAAAAAAAATTTTGGTAGCCCAGTATGAAGATACATTTTGACATTTTCCAGTCATTGCTTAATTACAGCTATTTGTGACTTGGGAGTAGCTAGTGATGTGGTGTGAGTAATGCTGGTATTTCCTGTGATTATTCAGAAGGCAGCATGATTTTTAAGATTTCCTGCAGTTTTTGTCTACATGAATTATACAAATGCCACATTTTAATGGCTTTTTAATATTTTTCAAGCAGCCAGATACTGTTCTTCAAAGGTTCTTAAAATTACTCTAGTAAATACATTTACTATGTAGAGAGAAAGAAAATAATTTAAATCTTAGAATTATTTGACATATTCCTCTGCAACGGTATATATTCACTCTTGTATTGGAACACACTAGAGCTGCTTCTATGTAAGACTCATACTTGATTTTCCTTCATTTTATCTATTTGTCTTTTTATGAGATGAAAATTTCAGGTGGAAATCTATGGTACATACTTATTGTTTTCTAAATTGCTATTCAGAATTTAAAGGATATTGGGAAGAAATATATTCTGATAATTCAGCAATATTTGTAAATGATGTATTTATTTATTTATTTGCAGTGAGGCTCCATGAATATTGAAGTTCTGCTTTGTCCTTTTACTCCCTAACTCAATGGGGAAGGCTGTCCTTACAGAATACAAATCTTTCTTGGGATCTGGTCTAAGGCAATGCCAACAACTGCCAGCAACCTCCAAGTCTCTTCCATCTGCAAGGGGCACTCATGGTCTTGCATTCTCTAGACTACAGAAGTGTGTATATTTTATGAAACATCAGATTAAGACTGTGCACAAATGTTTCCTTGAAAAATATTTTGAAGAATCTTTCTGTGCTCAGACTGTATCCAGTCTGTATTCCATTAATTCCAATAAACTGACGCAGAACTCAGCGTCCAGAAGTACTGGTAGCTCTCAGTGCTGATGGAGTGACCTATTTCCTGAGTCAAGGAAAGGTTTATACCAACTTATGATTTGACATAACTTTTGATTCCTTTTTATTGAGTATTTCAAGCACAGTCCATTCATATTTTTTAATACAATGGTTAAGTGCTATGATTCAGGTCTTTCTTCAGAGTGGTGACACTGCAAGTGATAATTACTAGATCTAAAAATAGGTATATTGGCTAACTTTCAGACCAGAACAGGTAGGGTGGGGGGACATGGAGTGCTAGTACAAGTGTTAACTTCTCACACTGAATTGAGTACTCCTTGATAATGTGAAAGTCAGAGAGTCCTGGTGTGCTGTGGAGGATAAACCAGCTCCAAGGCCTGAATTCTTACACCTCTGAAACCAAGACACTCTGTGTGTCGTAAAAAAAATTTGTTGCAAAACAAACTTGTTTTAGTTAAACAGATGGTCATGGCAAACCTGATTCTGCAGCCTCCTCTTACATAAGGAATGATTAGTTATTTCACCAAAACACCTCCTATATTAAAGTGAAGAAGGACTGCATAGACCTCCAACTCTGGTGTTTTGAAAGGTCAAAATACATCTGGACTTCATCGTTTTAGTCACCATTTTTACACTGGCAAATGTGATTAAAACAGATATTATAGCAAGAGATTTTATTTCTCAGGGTAAAGATTTATATCAGTTAGACTGAGCTTCAGCAGATTTAATGGTCTTCGTATTTGGCTCTGTCATTTCTACAGGGAGTTATGAAGTTGAATGAGTAGAAGATTCACTTACTTTATGGAAAATCTGATTTTGAGATGCCTTTGGACAGTACAGATGTTGATTCTTCTTCACAATACTTTTTGTTTTCTTGTTCAGTGGTTACTATTTTGATCTACACTATGCCCATTGCAACAACAGTCTTAGATTAAATGGTCAAAATGCCAGCACAGAAAATGAGAAGAAACCCACAGAGGAGGAAACCTGTGTGGTTGTTTTTTTGAGAAATGTAAGTAGGGATATTCTGGTGTACTTACAGCAAAGGACAGTTTAATATTAAGGCATATTTTTATTTCATCACATTAATCCTGCAACGCGCATAAGAATTTAGCCTGCATTATGTTGATGGGTATTATAAAGCACAGAGAGGTGAGGTAAACACTCTCCCAAGTCTTACAGTGAATTGCTGAGAGAATATCAAATGCAGCCTGGGATCTCTAATGCCTGGTTTTGCTGCCTGTCCATCACAGCACATCTTTGTTGGGCTCCAAGAATCATATCCGGGTGAATCTTGTTTAAACTACCAGTAAAGCAGTTTATCATAATATTCTGGTCTATGACCAAACCAGGCCTTTTTACTGCTCCTTTTCTAGAGCGTTAGCCTTCAGCAGAGAGGTTGCAGAGACTCATCTCAACATACAGTAATGTTGGCATAGCTTTAGGGTCTTGTGTTGAGAGGGAAGGCTTTGTGAGCATGTAATTTTATTACAAATCTTCTGTTGTGGAAAAGCTCCGTGGTTTTTGCTTCCGTGATCTGTGTTTGCAGAGTGCAGTGTGCTTTGGGAAACAGTTATTTTACCTTGTCAGCTTGCATTATGTTACAGCATCCGCTGCAAATTGTTTTTTTACCATCACTACATTGCAAGAAATGCCCTGCATCAAACTTTTGAAGGTGGTTTTTTTCCCCGTATATTTAGCACAGTGAGTATGGATTAATAAAGGTCACAGTTGACTGTTTTGACTGAAAATAGCAGCAGATTTGGGAATAGATTAAAAAAAAAAATCTTAAGTTATTCCTAAATTCTGAAGGCAAGTGTAGACAGAATATTGACATAAAGCCAAACCATTTTTCATGGGAAGTTACAGTATCACAGGATCACCCACTGCTATTGAGCTACATAATGGGAACTACAGATGATCAAATGTTTCACTGGGAGGCCCAGATATGCTGCAGATACAGGGCAGCAAGAAATCACTTTAACTGCAACTTTTGATAGAGATGCATACTTAAATTACCTATAACCTACACTGCTCCTCCTCCTTCTCCTTCAGCGATAAGTTTGTAAAATTGCAGTTTCACTTAGACATGAATAACGGAGAGAATTCGAAACATGTACCTGGGGGTTGGAGGAACAAAATATATAAATTCCCAGCCTGAGTATGGTAAATCTTGGACACTAGTGACAATAAAAACTCGAAATGCATATTGTAACATGATCTGTATCTCATGGAAGTTTCCAAAGCCTTGCAGACATGTAAAGACTGTTCACGTTCATTTTACTGGTAGAAACCAGAGATAACCAGCCTTTGGTTAATAAGTTATTAATGCGCCACGTGGGTGGCCGGGTGGAGGAGCAGCCGCTTGTCCCAGAGGGGTCCTTAGCAAAGGAACCCCCGGCGGTGCCTCCTGGCACCCTTTGCCAGCCTGCCCCCTCTCACCCGTGCGATGGAAGCACGCAGCCACTCTCACACGGGGCTGGCTTGCCCAGGCGCAGCCAGAGGAAGAGAGGCAGCCTCCGCACGGAATTCCGATGGCGTTTATTCGAAAGTACCCAGGGCCGGAGGGAGCGACTTTCCCTTCGGGACTGGCTTGTACAGGGATCCCGAGGGAGCGGGGTTTATGCAATCAGCGACCGCAGAGGAGAAGGAGAGAGGGGAGCAGGGGGCTGGATTACATCCTAATAGGGGATCCACAAGGTTTGATGAGAGAAGCCGTTTAAACAGAGTTAAGGGGGGATCTTTCAAACCTTGGCGCTGGCCCACCGGCGGGCCAGCCCCGCACCTGGGTGCCTCGGCCCCCCAGTCACCTCAGCTGTTGGTTCAGTCGCTGCAGCAAGTTATCATGGGAACATGCATGTAGGCTGCACAATTTAGCTTTTGCCTGTTTCTGGAAAATGTCTCAATATAAGGCAGACTTTTTTTTCAGTGGGATTTCTTTATTCTAGAACAAGTTTTAGTTGGAAAACAAATCTGCACTATGTTGAACCTTATGGTCCCAGTTCCCTGCAGTGTTTGTCTGCAGTAGATGTAGGTTCCATACTCCGTAAGAAACTGTGCCCTAAATCTGAATTCACAAATTCTCTCAAGTCTGAACGACTAAATATACTCCCTCACTGTAAATTTGAATGTGGATAAGAAAGAAGTTACCAATTGTTTTGTATTAGAAAAATATTGGCATCATGCTGTAGTTGCCTCACCTAGTTGGATTTCTGTAGAGCCCTGTGCCCTGTTCAGCAGAGGGACCTGACAGTCCCTTGAAGTCACTGAGAGAGAGAGAGATGGGAACCAGATGAACAGGTCTTACCTGAGGTTTGACAGGTTGGGGATGTTATTGTTGAGAGTTTGCAAGGATTTAACATTCCACAGATTTATATAGGCCACTCCAAAAACATATCTTCAACTTCTTGTTTCATCCTGTTTCAGCTAGCTGTTGGTAATCTGACATTTTTCAGTCATAGCATGTTTTCCAGGTGAACAGTTCAGCTTCTCAATTGCTGGCAGTGATTATTGTCTGTTAGCATGGTGCCACTTCAGGTTGTTGGGGCATGAGCCTGTGTTGTTCTCTTTTACTCTCTTTCTCCTTGTCTGCAGCTACTCCAACAGCCCAAATCACAGCGAGCCTTTCATTAATACCCACGGTCATGGTTGTTTGTAGAGTCACATTCGTAGCTCTGGGATACTGAAAACTCTTCCTAGTGATAAACCTTGGAAAAGATGCTCAGAATAGGGGGCTAAGCAGACCCAGGCTTCTCTGTAGGCATAGATTTAAATTCTCTAAAAATTGTGGAAAGCATAAAAGATGCTGCAGTAGGGAATTTCTGATGCGGAGCAGTTTGCAAATCACACCACTAATGTATCAGCAGTAGCACAGTGAAGGAAATTACTGGAGCTGCTTTCTGAATGTGACAGCGGAAATGAGGGCAGTGTGTAGCTCATTTGAATTAATTTAATTAATTGGTTTTTCTTTAAAAATCACCAAGCTTGCATTTGGGGTTAAAAAAAAATATATATTTTAAAAACACTCACTGGGTGTGACCAGCCTGGTTTTTGCAGCTGTGTTTATTTACTTTTATCATTATTTCACCTGCAGGCAAAGGTATGATTGAGCTCAGGCAAAGGTATGATTGAGCTCGGCATTGTCCAGATGGGAAGCAGGGAGAGAGTCTTGCCCTGGGCAACTTGTAATCAGGCTGACAGAGAAATGGATGTGCTGAAGCCCTTTGAAAACCCAGCTAGGACTACAGGCATGCTGAGCACATTTTAGATGGTGGGGTCTTCTTGCTGCTTTGTTTATGAATCCTGACATCGGTGTTATTTATGCGAGCCAAATCACCACCTGGGTTTATACAGTTAAAACTCAGGGAAATTATGGTTATTCTCCCTGGAACATTTTTATTTAGGATCCTTTGTATAAATACACAATATATTGTTTAGCTTTCAAAGGCAAATTATTTCACTGACCACGAAGGTCTGTTTGGAGGCAATTTGGGAAAACTAGCCAGCCACCTGGGCAATCTTTCTTCTTGAATGAGGCTTATCTTTTCCCTTGGTTTTTGGGGGAGGTCGGTTGGGTGGGGGGTTTTTTGCTTCATTTTTGGTGGGGGAGGCTTTTTTGGTTCTTTTTTGTGTGGGGTTTTTTTTGGTAAATATGTCATCTTTGATACCTTTTGAGTTCTATAAGCCCATTTGTTTTCAGTAACAATAAATAAGTTATAGTCTATTTCTCTACAAACTTTTTCTTGTCCACTTATTAATTCTCTCAAAGAAATGCCTAGGAGCAAGCTGATGAAGCGAGGTAGATTTGAGTGTGAGACACTGTCAGGCAAGAGAATAAATAAGGGTTTTTTCCCCCTTTTTTTTCCCCTGCCTGTCACTGAACTGTTTAACTTGCAATAAATTATCAAGAACTGTTAGTAAATTAGTATGCCACCTGGGACAGGCTGTTGATTATTGTGTGATTTCTATTTACTTTTCTGGAATGGGCTGCAGTCTCAGATGAGTGCTTCTTTCAGGAAACTCACTTGAAGAAGTGACAAAAGGCCATTTTTTCTGGATATAGATTATACTGAGAGTTTTTAATTAACTTTTAATTATGTGAAAGAGGCTCTTTATATATCCCAGTGATTCATTTTTTATGTCTCATCCTTTATGGCTAGCTCACGATGGTCTCCACCCAGTTAGTTGTGTTGTGTTATGGTGATTTGATGGTGCTTACAAGTTTTTAGGAGCATTATCTCAAATACAATCGATAAAAAGTCCACAAGTATTCTTACATTTTTTATCAGTGGCTAGCTGTGGTCCAAGGCTGCAGTGGATTAAAGCCTAAGAGGTGAAGAACAAGATGTCCTGGACAGTTACGCTGGAGAGGATTTTGTAAATGTAAGAAAGTACAGTATCATTTACAGGGCTAATGCCAACAGGAAAAAACAACAACCACAACAAAAAAGCCCCAAACAAAACAACAAAAAACCTCAGCCCAAAACACACCAAAAAAGTCACCAAAACCAAAGAATCTTTTTTTTTTGTCTTTTATGGCATTAGACAGATTAAGTTCTAGCTGAGCTTTGGCCTTTCTAATATTCTTCCTACATAACCTCACGATGTCCTTGTTGTCCTCCTGAGTTGCCTGCCCCTTCTTCCAAGGGATGACCTTCTTCCAAATGTCATAAATGCTTCTCCAAGAACAGCAAACTCATCAATTTGTGATCACAGCAGTCCTTCTCTGTTCCTGAACAGGAGGTCCAGCAGGGCACCTTCCCTAGTTGTCTCCCTCACCAGCTGTGTTGGGAAGCTATCTTCCACACCCTGCAGGAACCTACCTTTTAACACCTCTCAAAGGACACATATTTTTATTCCCATCTTTTTGGTATTGATGGGAGATATAGAGAAACTGTGATAAATGTAAAGTGTCATAAGACACTTATGTTACAGCCTCAAGAACCATTGCAAAATCTTGTAAGTGCCAAAGCAGTGGTAAGGCTGATGTTTTGTTTGGATTCCGCTTTAGATGGCATCAGTCCCACAGTCTACAAAATGGCCAGTTTGCAGAGTTCCATCTGACTGGGATCAGAACTGGAACTCCAAGACTAACCTTGGTCTCATGTTTTTAGAACTCTGTGTAGTTGCTTGTCTTAGAAAGGAAAATAACAAGATTTTCTTTTTCCATATTGGCTATAATTTGTAGCTGAATCTCTAGCAATGTTCTTGGCAAGAGAGAAAGCTCCTGAAATCTTCCTAGCTGCTTTCTGTCTCTAAACACACTGCCAGGAGCCAAGCTCCTCAGCTTCCCATTTCCAGTAAAATATTATGTTAAAAACAAACAAAATAGCAAACAAAAAACCAAATGCCTGGTTTAATTACAAACTTTTAAGGAGGATTAAATGTTAGTAAAAGAGAGAAAAGGGTATTAGTAGAAATGTTTGTGCATTCATTTATTAATGTTTGTATTCGCTTTTCGACTATTCATTAAAATGTACTGGAAAAGAGTCAAAATAACATTCTGAGGAACAAAGGTAGAAATAATAACACTTGCCCCTAAATTTTCCAATGTAGCAAATGAGCAAGAGCATGTTATTTCTATTTCTGAGCTGGTTTGGGTGATGTGCAGCCTTTTCTTT
This sequence comes from Mohoua ochrocephala, assembly GCA_013398855.1. Lineage (NCBI taxonomy): Eukaryota > Metazoa > Chordata > Aves > Passeriformes > Acanthizidae > Mohoua > Mohoua ochrocephala. The sequence goes on along the minus strand of VZTA01028170.1, from coordinate 80,366 downwards.
CTCATATATGTGAGAATATGTACAGAATTGCCTAAGGTTTAGTAATAACAGCATTCAACTGGGAAGAGACCAGGACTTGTTCCTGCAATGACACCTATGAGTGCTCTAACAACTAATGAGCAGAGACAGTATCTCTGCCCCAACAAATATTTTCTATCTATGTGCATAAGGTGGAGCATCCCCAGAGGGAACTAACCTCTCCCCCTAACTCCTTCATGGGCCCTAGCAATCATGCTGGTAGAGCTGATGTAAGTTTTCAGCAATACATTTCAGTTGTGGAAAAAAATTATGCTTTTCAATAGAAATAATATTTTAGGCATCCTCTTCCAAAAGCAGCAATCAGCACCGCTCCCAAGTACACCCAGAGAAAACTAGGACAATGACTACCAGGTATGTGTATTTATCCTCCTGAGACCTCAGTATCAAATGGGTACTTTACAGCTGCAAAAATCTAAGCCCCAATGGAGAAAGGTTTATTATCTGCGGTGCTGCTAAAATCAGGCACAGCAGTACTGTATGCTTCTGAATATAAAAGCTCTATTCTTCAGTGAAGTCCTTTTTCTATTAATGAGATTCACCCTAATGGGACCAAAAATTACTTTAAAAGACATTTTCTTTCTGCTTTTCAAGGTTTTTTTTCCAGTCCATTTGGACTGGATATCAAAGATAAGGGGAAATATTTCAATAGCAAGAGCTTTTATAATTAAGCTTTGTAGCCTACATAATGGAGATATGGCCAAATTCAAGTGAAAAATAATTACTGTTTTTCCAGCACTTGCCTCTGCTGCTCTGTCTCTCTTTTTTCTCTGTCTTCTATTTTCTCCTTCAAAACCACATAATCTGTTGTGACTTAAGTATGAAAGACTTTCTCAGTGCAGTTCTTTCCCCCAGGTTTGTGTTTCCCCCTGTGGTCTAGGAGAGAAGACCTGTTCAATCTTTAACTACACCCAGACCTCCTTTCAGGAGAGTGCCTACACTTCTCAAAAGGAGTCAGGTGCTTCCTGAAGGATAAGGACTTTAACAGCTCATTTCCTAGTGCCAGCTCCCCCTATAGATATGGAAATGGGCAAAAGCAAAATACTTGTGAGACATGTGTGAGACACATCTGAAACACTCTGTAGATGATGCTAAGACAGGCATGATGTTTATTGTTTTCCAGTGTTCAGGAACTTCTCCCTGCCACTGAGCCTTTCAAAGCTCTCAGTGATTAGAGTCAGCAGCTTCAGCAACTTTGGAGGTGGCCCATCTGGTTCTTTGACCTTGTGTGTGTTTGCAAATATATACACACACATACACGCACACTTCCCACCTAAAAGTTTGGAAAATGCTACTTATTCTTTGTGACTTGTAACTGAGTCATTAAATACATTGGTCTCCATAAGAAGTGCTCTTTAAAACTGGGAGAGAGAGGAATAGATGCGCTTGAAGTGGATGCCCCAGCCACTGTTAGGGATGTCTTGGGAGCATCATGGAAAGGCCTTTGCCTGTGAAAACACCTGATGAGGCTTTGGAATAGGAGGGGAAAAATTTTGCACGGTGAGATTCCCCGGAGTAATGTTTTCAGAGCTCCTTTTTGTAGTCTTCCCATAAAATTCTTATACAGCCTTATAACAGAACTGAGATTTGTAATATAGGACCAAAAGGCATACCTTTAATATTTTTAAGACAGAAAAGTGTTTTATCTATTACACAAGATGATGAGGTCCTGATCAATCCTATACGAGTGATAATTTTAGCCACCACAACTGTCTGTCTTTCCTTCATGTTTTCTCCCTGTCACTAATTACCATTCATGTAATTTCTCTTTGAGCTTAGCACAGATTTTACTGTTGACAAATTAATGGCTGGTGGCTAGGAACTGTTTGAGCTGTTTCTTCATTAATTTAGATCAAATCACATATGCAGTCATTTGTTGTGCATTCATTATCCTGTTTGGAAAGCATTGTTTTGTATTTTTGCTCTGTGATGTCTTCAGGCAGAAAATATTTGCAGTTTAGTTGGAGGTCTACAGAATAACTTCTTCAATTAGATTACTCTGTGAATGCCTAAACTAAATAGATCAGTGTGTGCCTGTTTTGTCTGGTAAATACTAGTGGTTGTGGAAATACTGGTGGGAAAGAGTGAAACTTGCCCATTTCTGCTTTTAATACAGCTCCCTTTTTTTTCTCTGAGACACAGAAAATGTTCTTATTTTATGGGCAATATAAAACCAGGTTAGGGAACATTCCCCTGCTGTGACAAGAATTGGCGCTATGCCTTCCCCAGTGCTATTCCCCACTCAAACTGCTGATTTAGAGCATACTGGAAAGGACCATCTGATTTAGTTCTTGGTATACTGGAGTACGTAGATTTAAACCAAAACATTCGAATATGTGAACAAACCAATATGAGACCACGCCTCAAATCATCCCAACATTAAGTTTTGCTCACTTTGGATGTAGGACTGTACAAAGGGTACATTAAATGATCACTTTTGCTGAAGAATTAGCAGTAGCCAGGCTAACATTGGATCTTGCAGGAAGATCAAAGGACTCTTCTGTTTTTACTGTGACCTTTGGCATATTCATGCCTTGCTCAGTATATTGCAGGAATCTCTAATTTGCTTAACGCATGCCAGTTTTTTAGAATTCTCAGGCTGGCAGCATGAGTTACTGCTCTGAAATGTTTTTGAAGAAAGCATTTCTCATGAAAATTTACCCTGTCATGGTAGTCAAGTGGCAATGATGTTCTGGTTCTAGCAGGTTATAGATGTATGAGGTTTGTTCCTGTGGAGGAATTGGTAAATGATCAGCTTGTGTATCCTACCCGTCTGACGAATTGAGCTGTAATTGGTATTCCCCTAGAGACTTGGCATCATCAGCCCCTTTGAGGTGTTCAGTTCAAAAAGATCTGGCTGATTTAGGTAGATACAGGTTGCCAACAGGGCAGAATTTTCAGTCTGTTCATCAACATCAGTCAGAACACCCATAGCTGTTTCTCTGTGGGCATTCATTATTATGATATGTAAGCGCCCTTAAACTTGATTTCACTATAGTGAATGCCCTAAAGGAAAGCCAACTATTTCAAAACTATTTTCTTTTATGATCTGATTATATTATTTCAGGCTTGCCTAGGTGCAGTGTAAGCCAACTGTGCTCTGTCCAGTTGTTCTGAACACATTTTTCTGTTAAGGTGCTAACTCTGATGTTCACTCCCTCTTCAGTATGTCTTGTGTGTTACTGACTGCTCCAGTTGCTAACCAGCTTATTTTAAGATCCTGACCTCTAAATATTCATTCCTAAAGTGCCTAATATGTTGATGGTACTAGATAAAAAATATTGCACCTTCAGGTGTGATATTCCAAATAATTAATGAGCTGACCACAACACAGGAGAGAAGAAACTGTGATACATGCTTTCCATTAGCTCCACCAGGATTGCTTGAGATGGCCTTTGATTGTGTCCTGAGATTATGTGATCAGTGTAGCAAATAATTCTCAGGAATCATCCCTAATATTCCCATTCTCCCTTCCCTTACGGTGGTTCTCCTAGAGACTAGTTGCTGTTTTGAAATGCTTCTATGTGACAGCTTAAAGGGGACTCTTCAAGAGAAAGTAAGAATTCTAGAGGAAGCTGTGAATGCTTAACATGAAAAGTAAAATACTGTTCTGGAGTATATGTAAATTCCTTTCTGTATGTATTCCGTGCAATTCAGTTGGACACAGAAGCTGACTTATTAGATCCACTTATAACTTAACATTTGTGAGGAGTGATTTTGTAATGCAACTTCCAGGGAAAATCTACAAGATTAAACTGCTTCCTGGGAGACATCTTATTTTACTCTCTGCTTGGAATTACCTTGGGTTGATTCTTTAGATATTGTTTTTCACCACTCTGAGAGTGAAGGGGCTATATTTCACTCTCACTTAGCCACTCTTGAGTTACCAGGTCTCTCATACCATCCAAGATAAAAATCATAACCCTTCGCAGTCCTCGCTGTGTGTTTTATGAATGCTGCCTGAAAAGCAGTATCTCATTTACAAGTGGGACCAGGAGCTTTAATAATCTCTGTATCAGCCAAGTGTATCTAATAACACATGAACAACATAAATTGTAAACTCAAGAGAAATAGATGAGTTACTTAGTCCGAAAAATGTTGAGGGTGTGACTGCAGTGCTGTGAAGCTCTGTGAATACTGCCCTGAGATTGGCAGTACCGACACCAAGACCATTTCCCTTCAGAAATGTGTGGGCACAGAGGTTGCTGTGATGGTGTCAGCAGGTGATGCCCTGTGCCCAGCATCCTTGTCTCCAGTTTAGCTAAGAACCTTCATCTAGGCATTAGCATGTCCTGTTCATAATGGCTTTAAGGTGAAGGAGGGTAGATTTAGATTGCGTATTAGGAAGGAATTCTTTACTGTGAGTGTGGTGAGATGCTAGGATTGTTGTTCAGAGAAGTTGTTGATGACCCCTCCCTGGAACTGTTCTATGAAATTATTTGCCCTCAGTGGGGATGGCTCATAAGTTCACAACATTAAGGGTTTTTTTCCTGGAGTGACTCCAGCATTCTCTAGGATTGTATCCCCAGAGCTGAATCCTCTATGTCCAGTGGGAGTTCAGCCTACTGGAGGTGGCTGAGGAGGCATAGGTTCTTCCTGGCCATGCTTGGCTTCTCAGTGCATGTCTGCTGTGTGCCTAAATGAAGAGTTTCTATATTTTTTTCTTTTTTTTTTTTTTTGTGCCCAAAGGAGGTTTCTTTCTTCAGGGTCAGTATAGAGTGCTGAGGAGTGTCTTGATTTCTGACCTTATGGAGGATTATAGGATTTAAAAATAGTGTGTCTCGTCTCTCTCACCACTTACTGCAGAAATCTCCCTATAGAAAGTCAGATGCTGTGTGTGTAAAAATTTATTCATCATGGACATTTTTACTTTTTATTTTCTCCTTTTTAATACTAGGGAAATAGAAAGGAAAATATAAGATACAATTAAAATTAAGATCAGTTGCTGAAGCTGAAAGAGACAGCACAATTGTAATATGTTAGAAAATTGCCTTGTTTTAAAGAAAGTGCTGATTAAGATCAAATTTGTCTTGAGTTTAAATTTTGATTGGACCTAAACTGAGGGGAGGGGAGTTATATTTCAGATACAGTGCAAATGATGCATGTTAATATCCTCTGTTTATTGCCACTTGAAATTGCAGCATGGCTTTGAATTGCTGCCAAATCTACAGTTAAGACTCCCGAGTAATCACTATGATTATTCCAAATCTTCATGGTAACAGCGGAAGAAAAAGTCGGATACGCAAAATACTGTAGCCTAAGCCATCAGAATCTTTTCATCCTTTGGGGCTCAGATTGTGATTCCACTCATAGCAGGAATGGTTAGACATGCATATTGGCCAATCAGTCTTGAAAAAGAGATTAAACAAATGGTTTTAATTATGTTATATTCAGATTTATTTAGTTTTTCAGTTAACTCCTGCCTCACTAACTTTTCCTGAAATGAGGAAAAGCATGGCTTTTCTTTAGTTTTGGAATGGTTTAAATTCATATATTGGCACGGTGTAGTATTTTTCAGTTTTATCAGTTTGGAGGTTTTTTCCTTTTACTTTTGTTCATCTACAACAGATACTATTTTTACTCTTTTTCTTTACAATCCATTGCATTGTTTATCTTCTAGAAATATTTTTTTTACCTCTGTGTAGCTACTGGAAGTTGTAGCCTCACATCTGATCTGAATGTATACACATGTTATTGTGGTTTATTTAGCTAGATGGAAATTAAATAGTGAGGTCTGAGATAAACAGCATAATATAAAGTTACAATTTACTAAAAAAACATTAGAAGTGTCTCACAGGAGTGAAAAATGATATGTAAAATGTTTAAAAGGAGCTCAAATTTATCTGTGCTTAAAATCTGTTCTGGTTTTTGAATACTCAGTTATTCAAGGAAGTAGTTTATTTTGAGTTAAATCCCTCAGCCATCACTGCTAGCTGGCTCTCCAGATAGTATGTCCCAGTTGCACCCCTTCATCAGTTGCTTGCAGGAGGGTTCTGCTACTTGTTCCGCTTACAAAGTAAATAAAACTTGTTATGGAAAGCATTTAATGCGGGTACAATATTTACTCTGGAGCATTTTCCTAAATAACCAGTGTTAGCCAGCAGGCAAGTCTGAGCGCCCGGTGTATGAGCTGTGGGAGGGAAATCTGTATGTCTGGCACATAATGATCAGTTTAAACTGTGGAAATATAAATCACAACACTCAGTGAAATTCAAAAATATTTATCTAAATTAATTATGATGTGTGTGTGTGTGAGTAAAAGAATAGTTAGGGACCCTGCCATATATGCTTAGAAGTCTACAATCTTTAGGCTATTTTTTTTTTAATAGACTTAACTCCAAAAGATACATAATATTTTGAAGGACAGCATTTGCAAATATCACAAAGTGTTTGTACTTCATTATAGCAAAGAATTCTTCTTACTATTTCAGTGCTGTTGAATCCACATTATGAAACTTAGACATGCCTATATTTAAGCCTCATTAACAGTGAAAACCACTCCCTCTTTTATAAATCTCATTCCTTTATTATTTTGAAGCCATAATTTTGATATTTTTGGAAGTGTAAGATTTATAGGATCAGAAAATAAAAAAAGCGAGGCAATATTGCTGTAGTCCAGACATTACTGTTCTGTACAAGTGCAGTCTGTGCCTTTTCTGGGGACCAGGTCCTTCTCTCTGTGTTCTGGTCACGAACCAGCAGGAATGAGCACTATATACCTCTCTCAGCAGGAAAATAGTTTGAATTTATTTATTTCCAAGAGAAAATAGATATTTTAAGCCTAAGTTGCAGACGGGAGTCTGGCAAGGAAAATACAAATCTCTGTGCTAGGCATAAACGCTTCTTCACTCCCCCTTGCGATGCAGGCACAGGGACAGGGCAGCACATGACAGCCACATTCAATTTTAAGTTCATGCCATGCCCGCTGCAGAAAACCTAATAAATGAGGGTGTTACAAGAATCTTGGAATGCTGTATCTAGGCCACCAGCAGCTACTGGTGGAGTGTAGATAGTAATAAATTAAACAGACTCTGTTTGAAGCACTTTCCAAGGGACAGAAAGCCATTGGATATTGTAAAAATAAGAGAAGGCATTTGTGAAGGTGTCATTTACAGAAGCTTTCCAATAAAAATGTCAGTTTCCTACTCTTGGGTAAATTATGTCATTAAAAAATACAAGATTATAGCAACGTAATGGGTTATTATTTTGCTCTTTTTACTGACCTAGTCACACAGCTAATGGAAGTGGATTTGCCTTAATATATGCTTTAGTGTGGGATTGCAGCGCTGGACCATGAACCCTGAAGTATCTGCAATTCTCTCTCTCATTCAACAATGTACTTCGCTAAGTGCCCCATTTGAGGTGTATGAAAGCCCTTGAAATTAGTGCCACCGTGTATGTGCTTCAAGGACAAGTGCCCGTGCTTAAGTTACTTGTCAAATTGGAGCATCTGTAAATGTTGAATTTATAGTTTTTCCCCCAAGACGACTTGCAGTAAAATCTCAGTCCAGCTGTCATATCTGTATAATTCATTAGAAGTTCCAAAACTTTAACTTCAGCTCTACTCTAAAAAAGTGTCTACATAAAAATGATACTGTTTTTGTTAATCTCTTTCCTTCTCTCTATTCACATTATTGTAATTCTGTTTGCATAACTCATTGCTATTTATCTCTGTAAGCAATTTACAGTCACTTTATCACAGTGATCAGTATTCTGTGGTGTTTTCTGCACCATTTGCTGAATATTCTAAATACATTTTGAATTCAGGACTTTTTTTAAAATTGTTTTTGAAGTGTGAGCTAGAGAGAGCCCAGCTGGACTTTGAAAATCCAGTTTGTTTGCAGGCTATCAGTTGATAAAGGCATCTTTTTGAATGCCAACTGGACCCTTTTGATCTGGAAAGACAATCAAAATGGATCCTCACACTGGCAGTTTTAGAACTGTGCTATAACATCCTGACCAACTGCAAAAGGTGAAGAAGTTGAAAAGAGAGAAATTCTGACTAAATTATGTGGGGATAATTTCTTTGTTGCTGAAAGCTTGACATAAAGGTCACACAAGGAGACAGCTCAAGAGATTATCTTGAGTCAAGGCATTGTTTGGACCTGAGAAGGAAATGCAAATAATTTATTGGCATATTTTTTTTGCGTCAAAGTGAATTGCCTTTTTATTCAAAATATGTCAAGAACAGGAGAATGGTGAAAGAAGGGAGAGATATTGTAATGGAGAGAAATTATTTTTTACAATATTATAATATTATATATTATATTCTTTCTCCTGGGTCATTCTTCTGCTATGGCAGTGATTATTTTTACATTTAGTAGCCTCACTAGAAAAAGAGATGTATTTATATGGACATGTTAAAATAAGTCATTACTAGTATTTTTTTTTTTTGTTAGTCTGAAGATTTTATCATGTAGCCTCATGAACCTTGTTCAAGCACCAAAACCCATGGCAGTCATTCTGAGCAGAGATGAGGAGCATGATCAGTTTGGTGTGGATTGTAAGAGAAGTTATAAAATATAACATTCACAGATTTGGTCAGGGAAGATTAATAAAATCTTGCAATCCTTATCTCTTAGATGATTTGAGTTTCTTGTCTGCAGAATTTTGATACGTAAGGTGTGTACAAAATCTGACATTTACACCAAGAAAACAAGGCTGTGTTGTCTGTTGTAGAGAAAGCAGCCTTCTGAAGGTGTGTTGTTGTTTTTGTCTTTTAGATAATTCTTGTAAGTTCTTCCCATAATGACCGTGACCAAAGCCTTTTCATAAGCACGGATGAAGGAGCCACTTTCCAGAAACAACCCATTGCTTTCTTTGTGGAAACTCTCCTTTTTCACCCGAAAGAAGAAGATAAAGTACTTGCTTATACCAAGGAGGGCAAGGTAAGGCTTCAAGATACTGAATGTCTTTGAAATTTAGGAATTACTTTTTCAAGAGGATATAAAGCAATTCTGGTATACTGATTAGTGCTGGGTTTTATGAAATACCAGTTGCCCAGAAGGGAATCATGTAGTGGTTTTGGGATTTATTTAAATATTTATTTTATTAATGTCCAAATATTTGTGTTTATGGTAATTTCAATCCTGGCATTTTCAGTTGGTATGGATATTGGGAATATTTATCCTTCTGCATAATATAGTTAAATAATACTGAAACATGCTCCTCCCTGGAAAGTGACCATAAACCATTTATAGTACAGTAGAAAGTCAGTGAAGTTGAAATATTGCCTCCAGGGGCTGTTCACAGGATGTAAAATAAACTCATACGAAACGAACCGCACACTCCTGCGGCAGAATAGGATTTGTGGAATCAGTGACTCTGTAGAAATGTGGGATAATTATCTCCCTCATGATGGATTTACACCACTTTCAGGAGTTGTTCATGTTTCTAAATTTTTACCCTCTTTCGTATTTCTTCTGGTTAAGCTGTAAAGTCATTTTGAGTTGGGCTAAGCACTGATGAGTGTGCACACCATCTGTGAGTGTGTAGCTCATCTCTTTCTCACAGTGCCAGAACTTCAGCTGCAAACTCACTGTCATTCTAGTCCTGGTAGCAGCCTTGACTCACCTCTACCATTACTCCTGTTTTAAACTTAAGTTGGTAAACTCCAGTCCATTTTATTCCCATCAAACTTCACAGAAAGTGTATATTTAGGTGGTGAGGTAAGTCAGAGAAGTTGCAGATACTGCAGCCAAATACTGCACTGCTTTCAGTGGTGTTATATCAAGTCACCCTTTGGGATATGTTTTTGGATATATAAGTTAACAGCTGATCCCAAACCAATTCATGTTTACAAGCATTTGCAAATAAGGATAGAACTAGAATAGAAAAAACATAGCAAACACACAGCTAAGTCACAAATTACATTAAATATTTTACTTAGCTTTGATTTGAAATCCTAACACAATTACAAATAATTTGAATGTATGTTATGTAAATAAAATACTTCAGGGAAGCCTGAAGTAATGAAAAGCCTTTGTTATGAAAATATCTTTTTTCGGTTTGATTTTGTTCCTGACAGTAGATGTAATTACTGAATTCTTTGTAGTTACAGAGTGGCAGAATCTTGAGGTGCAAGAGTCCAAAGTGTATTGAACAAGTTGTCCAGCCCACAACAAGTGGGTAGAAGTATTTGTCAGAAGAGAGCAGGAGGTAGAAGTACAGAGTGAAGCATTTGGTTTGTGTTTTGATGAATTCAGCATGTTAGGAAGATTGTCAGGCATTTTATACTTGGATAATCTCCCAAAAGGAGTGATGCTACTCTTTTCCATGCTTAAAATGTGACTGGACAAAAAAAACCTATAAAAAAATACTCAGTAAGGAATAGTTCTGCAGGCGGAACAGGAAGAGTTAGATAATCTGATGGACTTTTCTCAGGCTTTCAATGACACTAGAAAGAGTCAACCATAAAGACTTGACAAGTCCTACATCTTTACCTAAGATGTGTAGGAATGAAGGATGCCTTTGACTATAACTGGGTCAGTAACCTGCTTATGTTTTGTATGAAATCTGATCTATTTGGCCAAGAAGGGAGAGGAAGATAAAGTGATGTTGGCAGAGAAGGAGTTGAAAATCAAAATTGCAACTTGACACAAGAAAAGGTCACTGTACTAAAATCAATGATCTTGAGACGCAATGTTGATCTGAAATTGCCCTGAGGAAACAGTACACTCTAGGTTTTTGAGTTAAGTAACTTTAGCTTCCCTAAAAGAAAGTAGTATCAGAATGTAACACAATATATAACTCAGGAGAAGCCATTAGCTCCTGTTACTCAAATGATTTCTTACAAAGGCACTTTGGAGACTGCAAGGAATACAGGATCAGGTCCTTCATAAATAGCAGTCAACAAGGCTTTTTTGTCTACTGGAGCATCATGGTCTTTTCCACAACTTCAGATTCCATTTCGGGCTTATTTCATATTGCAAAATATGCGTTGTTCTTTCATTCGGAACCCTAGATTCTGTTTAAATAAAGCTCTAGCCTCTAGCTGACACTATAAATGAATGCAAATCCAGTCAATGTGGTTGGATTAATCCATTTACTGCCTCAAATCTATATGCTCTTTTTCTGGCTACCCCTCAGTTATAATGAATAACAATCATCTATTTGCTGAGTCTACATAAATGCTTCTAGATTTTTTAAAAAAATTGACAAGGATGCAATAGATTTTAATTGCTCGTTTGGAAGCAGAAAGGATGAAATAATGGCAAAACAGAAAAGTATTTTCAATATTTTTAAAAAATGGTTTTCCACACATTTATTGCACAAGTGAGAATAAAGAAAATTATAAGACCTATTAGATATGTTTGCTACAGCCAGAGATTTTAGCTGTCCACTAAAATAACTGTTTTCACCTCATATCTAATCTCATTTAATAGTTTTATCATATGTACCGGTTGAAAAACAGAATACATATGGGTCACTTGGGTTTTTTATTGCAGGAAGTTCAATGTGTGTGTAAGTTAGTTACATGTTATTTTTTATCTATTTCAAATACTGTGTCAGTTAAAATTTCATTTTGGTTTGAATATGCTTTATTAGTCCTGCTTCACTCTCCCTTACAGTAAGATTGCAAGGGCTTCCCCTTGCAGAAAGCCAAACTGTTCACTCATAAGCTCCCCGACTTCAATTTTAAATGTGTGTGCAAGGAGGTGGTTTGAGTTTCGGGGGAGAGGGGGTGGATTTGGTTTGGCCTTTGGCTTCTCCTGTACAGGCGTCACTGTTCAAAGAGTGAGACTCTTTCATTGTCTTCTGAAATTCATTGATGACCAAAACGTATCCCTTTGTTCATGTGCCAGTGTTGTCCTTATCCTAAATAGTTCTCTTCCCTCTTGCCAGGAACTTCTGAATTCTTGGCTTTCTTTGCAGCTTAGACAACAGGGTTGGGATAGTGCATTAAATTATCATCTCTCCCAGATTTAAGCATTCTGCTGAATGGGGTGTCTCGGCGAGCAGGGACTTTTTAGAAAAATGGTAAACCCAGTGGTTATCTCTTCTGTAATGCCTGTGGTGACAAGTGTTTGAAGAAGTAAGCAGCTTAGGTTCCTCCCCTGCACAGTCCAGTCCATTCACAACCACATCCGTCCCCCCAAGGAGGCTGCTCAGAGCAGGATGTTATAAAATACCCTGGTTGCAGCAAATCCTAAGCCACATAAAATGAATACCAGAAATGTGACTGGACAATCAGGAGCCTGGCTCTGCAGCCCCATCGTTTAGCTCTGAGGATGAAGAATTTTTGGTCCCCGATCATTTCTGTCTGTGCATTGACTGGGTCAGTACTACAGTAAGCAGTCTGAGTCCTTACTGTAGTTTCTTACCATGTGATCTCTCTGCTTTAATCGAGTGTGCGATGGAAGAAAGCCCAGTCATTGGGAAGTGCAGAGTAACTGGGAAATTCTCTTCTATCTCTGATTTAAACTTCAGTAAATTTACCCATAGAGTTTATGCTATGTTACCTCAACCTTTATCTTTACATATGAATATTGCTGTTTTTCTGTACTAGAACATAATACATAACTGTGGGGTTTTTTTATCTTTTGTCATTGAACCTGTCATTTAAAAACAAAAACATTCCTTACTACTCCTAATAAGATGCTTTCCCCTAGAACAATCAGTTACTGAATTGGTGACTTCTACATCAGAGAAGAACAGTTTTACTTGCCTTTTTTTCCCCCTTACTAGAAATATGAAGAGAAAACCCATATTGTGTAAATTGGATCAAATAAGAAATGCATGCAGACAGCAGGGGGCTTTAAATCTGTCATTTTAAAAGTCTGATAGAAACTTCCTGTTTTAACTGGAGGAAACACATTTTGAAGGCAAATGCTAAAGGAAGGAGATTTGTTAATAGCTGGTTTAGATCTCACATTATTCTGGGGAAAAACATCTTTCATCTGCACTCTTGATATCCATCCATATCATTAGCATTTGTTTTTTTACCAGAGGGGAACTGTTCATAGAGAAGGTGGAGCTGGAATCCGTCTCCTCCAGACCATCTTCTGCCTCTGCTGTGGGACCACTTCTCATGGGTCACAGATTAGTGTCTGTGGAGCAAGCCCATAAGTGCATCTCTCATCAAATCTCTTAAGCATTACTGTAATATATTTTGGTCCTATTTTAGCAGGGTTTTAAATCAATTGACTTACTGGCTTAAGTATTTTTGACGGCATTAAGACTTGAAGCATAAAGGATACATTTGTGCTTGTTTGGTCAATGAATGGGAAGAAGGAGAACTGCCCTTTTACCAACCCTCTTGTGTAACCATGCTGAGGTAAAAAAGAATCTGACCCCAAATGAACTGTGAATTGTTTTCATGGTAAAAAAGAAGTTGGTGTTGCAGAATTTTATTATAGATGATATTTTTAAAGAATTTCTCTATGAAAGGCTGTTACTCTGAAAAACAAGGTACTGAGCTCCTGGTAATGTGGTTTTGGATTTGTCTGTTTTTTTTTTTTTCTTTTAATTTATATACAATCTGTCTTTCTAATAGTGATATAGAGCCTGTCTTTGGAGATATACAGTATTATCAGTTTCCTATCATCTAATTTTTCACCTTTTTCCCCCCCTTTCTAGATTTATGTATCTATTGACTTGGGGAAAAAATGGAACCTTCTGCAGGAACGAGTTTCTAAAGATCATTTTTTTTGGTAAGAAGTCTGTTATTTTCCAAATTATAAAATGAGCAGTGAAAGTATTTCATCTAATCAAAGAAGCTGTTTGCAGAGGTACGGATGGGGACTGTGTGAGACTTGGCATCTTTTGCAGATGATGGCAGTGTTTCTGTGTCCTCTGTTGCAAAGACATGCTCATGCCATTGATCATACTGAGTATCAGCACGTGGAAGGGTTATCGGTCTGGATCTACGGAGCCCAAGATTTAAAGAAAGCTGCAATGCTCTCCATTTTACTGGTGAAATTGATCTTTAGAAAGGAGAGAAGTCTTTTTGCAGAGAAAGATGTATAAATTTTTTTTAAGAGAGGCTGTATTATACCTACTAACTGGAGTCATATATACACTTGCACTACTAAGGAAACTGGTGAAAAATATGACTTTATTGAGGACACGTATATCAAATTATTTCATTTTCAGCTCAAATATTGTGCAGGTATCTCACATTGTATGTATGTCTCACAAAGTATTTAAGAGGTGATTTAAACAGGTTGACAAAATGTTTGAAAAGTAAGTTAATACCCTTATTTTAACAAATAAAATTGTTTTGAAAATTATTTCGCTTCTTTAAAACCAAAATTAAACTTTTGATAGTGTTTTAATTAATTTTGTTGTTTAAATTGGTCAGTTTCACACTCACTTCTGCCTTTCACATTTAATTTCAATGTGTAAGTATGTATTTTTTATTACAGGTTTAAGTCATGCTACACTAGATGCTTGTGTTCCCTAAATGGCTTTTAACTTCTAAATGGACTCTGATCCTTGTCTGTTGAGCAAAGTATAATTTTCCATATGTCTATGGAGCCATATCTGGCTTTCAGTGATATTTTGTGGTTTGCTGGGGGTGGTGCCAGTATTGAAATAGACACCTGGTCTTGGTTGAAAGATTTTCAATGTATTTGGCTTTCATGCTGTGATCCTCCTACTTCTTCAGATAGTTGTTTCACCCTTGTGTTGAAGTAGATACTCATCCTGGCCATACTTGGGGTAAACAAAGCAACAAAACCTGCTGAAACTTCTGATTATTAAGCACACAGAGGCATTGTGGTATCTACAGATACATTGGCCACAGCCCAAAGCATAATTTGGTGAGTCCAAGGGCGTGCTGGCACGTCTGCTGCTGCTGCTGCTGCTGCTGAAGCTGGGCAGGGGGAAGGTTGTGGTCCGGGGCAGAGACACATGGACAATTCAAACCCTGTTTGAAAGAGCTGAAAGCACAAGACCTAACCTGCCCTGCTGCCCTGTTGGTCTAATTAACCCTGGGCACAACACAAAAGCTTTTTCACACTTCTAAGTGCCTCATTTTCAATCTACACTCTACTTACTGCCTATAATTTTAGAAAACCAGCTTATGGTTGGGTTGTAGAACACTCATCTGATTTACTCCAGTTTGCCTCAACTTTTTCTGCTGAAATAGTTGAGTTGAGCAGAGACTTTCTGCTTACTTGCTCCTGCAAGGTATAGTTTTGAACAGCTATTGAACAGCTTATTTCTGCACAGCAGGTGGAGTTTCATAGGCCATACACTTTGCAGGTCTCTTAAGTACCCTGCGGAAAGGTATAATTGTTTAGAAGTAG
This sequence comes from Mohoua ochrocephala, assembly GCA_013398855.1. Taxonomy (NCBI): domain Eukaryota; kingdom Metazoa; phylum Chordata; class Aves; order Passeriformes; family Acanthizidae; genus Mohoua; species Mohoua ochrocephala. The sequence continues at coordinate 65,079 of VZTA01028170.1, read as the reverse complement.
CACTGTGTGTCAGAAGTGTCATGTCTGCCTTATAACCAATTCTTCCCTAGCAAGATTATATGGGATGTAAATCATGAGGGCATGTGGTTTTCTGTCTTCAATAACAATATTTTAAAATGCATTGAGTCTGAAAACCATCCAAGTCACTACCAGGTAAGAAATAAGAGTGGCAGCCTCTCTCTCACAGACTTTTGTATTGGAGTTTTTTCTCATCTGACAGTTAGCACACTTAAATTTTGAAAAATACAGAAAACCACAGAAATGTGTGTCAGTTTTGCTCCAACCCAAATAATCTGTCACTGTTTTCTGTATGTAAGGATTAAAGCCAACAAGGGCATGTTTAATATTAAGTCTGTGTTTTGCCGTGCTTCAGAATCCTTATGTTTCCTCTTATCATTTGATAGGAATAACTCCAATGTAGTACTTCAAACTCATGGTTGTTCGTAAATGTCACATTCCTCACAAATAAGAATTATAAATTTGAAGAATCTGTACATTTATAACCAGTAGAAATATTTTCTAGGGGGTTGGTTTCCTCTTTTCTGTATATAGACCTGAGTGATTTCTCTCAAAAAACTGTATCAGCCAGCAGCAGCAAGGGTTTGGAAGCAGATGTTTAGGGCATCACTACCAAATTATCCTTCTCATAAACTTACGTAGACTAAAGATATATATTTTACTTATATCTCATATGGAAATTTGCAATATATAAAGAGTCTGCTGTGAGTGGAGGGTTGGACATCATGGCTTCCAGTGAGAGTTTGCCTGTCATGTGAGACTTTACAGTATTTTATGGCCTTTGTCACCCAAATTATCTGAGTGCTAGATAGAAACAAGTGTTGGTGTCATTTTCAGCAGATGTAAGAATTGGGCTTTGTCATAGTTTGTCTGTAAGGACACCGAGTCTGGTATTGTTTTCCTGTCAGTGTACATCTGATGTGTTAAAAATATTGTGTCAAACTAATTGTACATCTCATGATAAGCAAGGGCATGTCTCTTGCTGATCGTGGCTGGTTGTGCCAAGAACATTTCACTGGGCAGATCTTTAGCAGATGCTTCCTCTTTGATTTCAGATTGAGCTTTGGCACTGAGGTTAATAATATAGCCTAGGATTTTTATTTCAGTCTGTTAACTACAAATATTGTCAGTGATAATATTTTCCTGTGCTTTGTAAAAACAATATTTTCCTGTGCCTCCAGAAGCAGCCAGATCTTCATGCATTTCCTGAAGAAGCATTTTTTTGTTTTGCACAATGAAAATCTAAATACAATTAATTTAATGGAATGTGTTATGTTTTTATATTAAGGGAAGGTCAGTAGAGACTGAGTATTTTAAATATTTATGTTCAGATATGTATTATAGATTTATAAGCAATATATTAATATAATCTGCTAGGGTTTATTTGCTTTTCAAGTGTTCCTGATCCTTCCTTAAATATCTTTTTAGATCTAATGTGTGGAATTTGATCTTTCACGATAGTGGAACTAATGAAAATGTTATTGGCATCAGTGGAAAGTGTATACAACCATCTCTAATTTAGGAGCACAGAGTATTTTTTTTCTTCTGTGAGAGTGTGATCTTTTCTTACACCATTCTAGCTGATTTTCCTCTTTGTTTCATTTGTTCTTTTGGAAAAGAAAGCCAACTAAGCCCTCATAAGAATTTGTCTTCTCTTAGCATCTTAGGAGGCAAAGCAGGCTTCCCAGAGAGATGGTTGATGCCCCAGGCCTGTTGCTGTTTAAGAGTCATTTGAGCAATGCCATCAACCACTTGCTTCAACTTTTGGTCAGTGATAAATAGGTCAGGCTGTGGGACTGGGAGGTTGTTGTTGGTGCCTTCCAACTGAAATAGTTTATTCTATCCTATTCTAAAACCAAAAGAGCTACAAAGCAAAATCATGAAAGGTAGATTTGAAACTAACAACAAAAGAAAATACTAAGTCACACTGTAATGAAAAAAAAAATATCATACACATTTAGAAAATATATATTTTATTTTCAGTATAAATACTAATTAACCTTTTTTTTTATTTTAAATTTTGAGCAACTTCTTGTTCTGTAAAATTAAGAAACTTCACTTGCTGTGACCAGTTTTACTTCTGCCTACAAACTGCATTGGCCCCAGCATGATGCTTTCTGTTTAAGAGATGTTATAGCGCCTGTCCTTTATAAGCGCTTTTTTCAGTTCTTGGTGCGTTTGTAGCATGGAATGCAAAGATGTGTGAGCTATCGCAGCCAAACATCAAACACCCACCCATTACATGGTATATATCTGCTTTTGTGTATGAAGCCCGTTTTAGAAAGTGCTGTATTATGTGGTAATTCTTGAAAAGAAGAAAGAGTAGTGGAGTTTGGGATCCCTCTAGGTCTGCTGCCATTCTTCTCAATCCCCAAGGCTTATGCAGCATTGAGAAATCCTTTTGATTTCTCGAAATAGGTCTTAGTAATACATAAGCAAAGAATAGATTGTGAATCAGCTGTCTACACCAGCATAAATATACCCTGGGACAGTAAGAAATGAATTGGTAATTACCAGAGAATTAGGCTCAACACATTTCTTTTGTGACTATCTAGAGCCTTAGGAATTCTTTATCCTTGACTCACTCGGATATGTGGATCCTATGCTCTGGGTATCTGTTGGTCTTATTTTTAGCTACCGGTTTTCCATTTTCATGAGAGGTAAGAACATAAAAAATGATGAGTTTATTTTGGTAAATCAGTTGTTCTCAGGGGACAAAGTTTTTTTCTCATCATGAAATTCCATAGAGATACTCAATCATAGCTGTACCCATTTATGTCAAGTGTAGTGGGTGCCTGGCTATTCAAGTGTCAGGTGAAAGAGAGGATTTCAGCAGCAATGTTATGTCCTGAAGGAGAGAAATGCAAAGAGGATTTCATTGAGCCTTTGTCATTGAATTTTTTACTTGTGTGGAAAGCCAAGAGTCTGTATGGGCAGTTATTCTTATGTTTGACTTAATCACTTGGAAGAGGTTTTGTTTCTACTTCTGTGTGATGATGTGTGTGACTGTATTTGGTTTATGTGGCAAGGTTTGGTAGCAGAACCATTCAGGGCTTCTGTGGGATGAGACCAGGAGCTGCCCCCACGTCGGACAGAGCCAGTTCCAGCCAGCTCCAAGGCAAACCCTCTACTGGCCAAACTGAGCCTAGGAGCGATGCTGGTGGTGCCTCTGTGATAACAGATTAAAGAAAGGGTAAAAAGTGGACAACAGGTGTGAGAGAAAGGGGTGAGAATATGTGAGAGGAGCAGCCCTGCAGACATCAAGGTCAGTGCAGAAGGAGGGGGAAGAGGTGCTCCAGGTGCCAGGGCAGAGATGTCCCTGCAGCCTGTGGTGAAGGCCATGGTGAGGCATTATCCTACTCTGTCATTTATTAGCAATAAATTAAATTACTCTTCCCCACGTTAAGTCTGTTTCACCTGTAAAAGTAGTTAGTGAGTGATCTCCCTGTCCTTATCTCCACTCTTGAACTTTTCATTTTATTTCCTCCCCCTGTCCTGCTAAGATGGGGCAGTGAGAGAGCAGCTTGTGAGCACCTATTGGCCAGCTAAGGTGAACCCCAGGGAGGGACAAACCACTGCAGCTCTTCTGTTTGGACAAACATGACAGGAAAAACGTTTTTGTTAAAAAGCATTTAGGCTTAGGGAGGAAACAAGTAACAGCACACATTGGCTGTGTAAGGCATTGACTGAATCATTAGAGGTGTGTCTTTTGAAATGGATGTGAAGACGGCAAGGCCTGAAACACAAATCGGTCATAAGCAGATGTATTTTTAGGTTGTATGAATCTAATAATAGTTTTGTCTTCCTGAGTAACCAGCTAGCCAAGAGTCAATGCCATTTTAAACTACTCAGTGAAAACATTTGCATGCTTTTGACCTGTTTTCTAAGCAAGGCAGTGCTCTTAAGCCAAGTGCTAGAAAACAGTCAGTATAAATGGGGAACATGTTACTTTTTGGATAAACTTCGTATTCCGAGATTGTGAGGGGGGCAGATTGAGGAACCCGGCAAGTTTTCAGATGGCCTTTGATTGGAGGCTCCTGCACATCAGCAAGCAGGTTTGTCTTGATTTGTTTTTGCTTTCAGATGTCCTGTTTGAAGGTGTCTTTTAATTAATGAACTGCACCCAGATGAACTGCATCAAATGTTTAACAATGAAGGGACCCACTGGAGGTAGGGAAGACATGTGTCCATAGCAGACTGTACTTGATTAGTGTTTGCAGACAACTGCTCCCCCACAAAATGAGCCTGGACTACTGGAAACAAAAAAGTTCCCTGCTTGAAGTAAAATTGAATCATAATTATCGTAGAAGGGACTGATGCTTATGATTCACATTTTGAGATGTGTACTGTTACATGTCAGTGGTAATTAATTGAATCATGGTATTCATGGTAATAATCATGACTATTACATAACTGTGACATTTCAGGTGAGTACTGGTGTTTTTCTACTGCTGCACTCAACTAGAGGAAGAAAATATTGGGGCATTTAAAGAAAAAGAGAGGTAGCAGTATAAAAGAAAAATTTTTATTAAAATAATACCAAAGGTCTCCCATAAAACTGTTGACAAAAAATTCTGAATTCTTAGAATTTCAGTATGGTTAAATTAAAAACTACAAAATATCTAATGGTTGTATGATGAAATATACATTTATACACCTACGAAGACAAATGCAAAGGGCTTTTCAATCGCCTCCATTGCACCATTTTCATGCTGGTGTAATGCTGTTAGGGTCAGTGAAATTACCTGGTGAAGCACTAATGCAAAAGTCATGAAGAATTAGGTCATGCAACAGCTAATCTTTCGGGAGAATTTCTGTGAAGTGTAAAAACTCGTATGCATAAGAAAACTAATCCCTTGAAAAAATTCCAAAATTCCATTCTGCAGGATTGTTTTTCCCAAGAGGCTCATCATGGTGTCAGACAAGCATGAGGGAGATCATGGCAACTTGTGTTCACAGGAAAGAGAAGAAGCATATTGAGGCTGCCTGTATTTACACCACCCTCCAGTCAAGTTGGGCTATTTTAATTCTGAAGTGTTGTAACCACCCTGTTATGTGATCTGAAGTGTTGGTGTGTTGCACTTGCTTTATCCGGCGCAGTACACTTGGTCAAGAAATATTTCTTTTCCTAGAGGAAGACATGTCTGATCTGAAAGTTAGTCTGAATTTCATTGGAAAACTCAGCGGTTGAATGTAAAACATTAAAAATCAACCAGAAAACCCTGAACTTACCTAAGTAAAACAACTAAACAAACAAATGCTCCAAGACTGCTGAGGTGTGAACATTTCATTTGCAAAGTACTCTGAGAAGAGTGGGGGAATTTTAATCAAACCAAAAAAACAACCACTACTGAAATTAAGAAAAATAGATAGTTCCTAAGAAAGTCCTTGTTCTGTTGGAGGTGGGGGGGGAATATTAAAATTTATTCTGAAATATCAACCAAAAAGGAGGAAGCTGTCAGACTATCAGGGTCCATTGCATCTGTGCTTTATAAGACAGAAGAGGTCCTATCCTAAAGCCAGCTGGGGTACAGTAAACGGTCCTTGTGAATGGATTTGTGGACACAATGCTCACACTGGTATAATGCACTTATGTTGTGGTGGTAATAAGTTTGTAAATGAAAATAATAATAAAAAAAAATCTTGCATTTCTCCCTCACTATTAGAAAGTATGCAACTGAGCTTTCCTTTTCAGAGGACCACATAGGATTTGTGTTCCTGTATGCACCTTGTTTGTCTGTTATTTTAAGAAGCTGGGCGGAGGGCCCTGATCTGTGTTCAGCCTGCAGCACCACACGACTTTTCCTCTGGTTCATGATTTAAGTACAAGTGAAATAACAGTATTATCTTTTAAGTACTATTGGCAGAGTCCACTGAAATGAGATTAGTTTATTCTTCAGGGAATAGCTTCAAATTCTCTATATTAGTTATACTCTCTTCTGGAGATTTTCTTAGCAGCTGCAAGAGATTTGGTCTTTTTTCAATAAAAGACGAAAGGACTGCTCCTAAGCGTGTGTAAAGCTGGGTAAAGGGACTTTGGAGTTCAGAAACTCTGCTCTGTAGCTGACAGTCAAAAGTAGACTTTGAGGGTGTAATATCTTCATTGAGCAAATAGTGTCTGCTGTTAGAGTTCATCAGTACAATTAGAGTAATGAAAAACACAAATCATATTTTTGAAATATTCGGCTTAATTTATAATTAATTAAATAATTATAATTAATAAAAGTCTAAACGAGAAAATTAGGCCGAGTAGGAAAGTTTCATTCTGCAGTGTTCATTAAAACGGATCAGTTACATCTTCTTGCGCTAAAAAAAATTACACTGGAAACAAGATTAGAGTCTGCATGTGTCAGCTGCCACTGCTAGGAGGAGCATGGTAGAAGTGAGATCATTGTAATTCTGAGCTGTTGAAAGAAAGATGAGAAGGTAAAGATATTGACAAATACCTCAAACTGTGCTTATGAAATCATGTGTGATAAATTATAGATACAAGAGGTAATTTCAGAAGTACCCAAAAACTTTCTTTGCATTATTGATGCTTATTAGCATCTGCATCTCAGGTTCAGCCTCAGAAAATTCAGCCCAAAAGTTTCTTTGGTTCAGCTGCCTGAGTTCTAACACTAAAAGTAAAATATTCAGCAAACATTTTCTTCCCTCAAATTGCTGACTACAGAGTTATAGCAGGTTTGATTTTGTATTGTGACTATCTAGAAACATAGATAACAGCACACACAGCAAAAAAGTTCACAGATCCCTTCCCTCTGCTCATATATATATTCTCATCAGACCTCAGTGGATCTGAAATCTTCTCTAACCTAATGTATTGCCTCCAAAATGCTAAAATAGTTTGTGTTTGAGAGACCAAATTCTTAATAAATACAAGATTTTTCCACGCATTTTCTAAAAAAAAAACAAACCAAAACCCACAATAAGTTTCTCTGACATCTTATGGCTTGGAGGGGACTCATCCCTCCTCCTCTCATTCCTCCTTTGGACTGATAATTTATCTTATTAGATTATCTTATCTAAAACAGCATATGTGATTATTTCTGGTTGTTACGCAGCTGTGGAAATCATCCCTTTTCTTCCCCCTGGCCTGTGTTCCCAAGGAGCCACCAATTACTGAGTCTGAGTTTTAACCGCTCCTCATAAATCACTGCTGCTAAAATCATTAAACAATGATGTAATTTCAATCCAAAGTATAGCTTTATTGTATTTGGTTGTTAATAATTGTATCAAAATGATCATTTTCCCCAGCTGCACTTTATCACTCAATCTGTCTCCTTTGCGTGTCTTCAGCTCACATTTGCTGACTCGATGGACTCTTGCCCTGCCTGTGAGGGGCCTTGAGAAAAGTGACGTGTCTGTGGGTGTGGGGCCGGATTCGGCTTCGCTTTGTGACAGCACAACTGCCAGCTCAAAGCTTTCCCTGCAGAATCTGCCTGACTAATGACAATAGAAGGGCCAGAAAAAAGCACAGCTAGGGCTGCCATTCCCAGGCTGGGATGGAAGCCCTGAGGGTAGAAAACTCATCTTTTGGCTGAGCATATTTGACATGAGAGATATTAGGAGAAAATCATCCTGTATTCCCATTACACCTTTACAAAGTTAAACTGTACCTTGGTCAACTCTGACTGAATTTCCTTCTCAGGATACTTTTCTCAAAATTATTCTTCACTTTCTTTGTCAAAGCAGAACTTACTCTTCTCTTGGATATGCTAACCAAAGATATATCAATTTGTTATGGAAACTGTGTGTCAAGTTTAAGATATTTCTAATAAGAAAGGAATCTAACCCTTTTTTAGCATTAAATCTGCCTTGTAGTCTCAAATGTTAAACATAATTGTAAAAAGATGCTATAGCGCTTGCCAGTGCATGTGAGTGTGTGCATATCTCTGTGTGTGTATATATATATATATCAATTTATGATTGTGGAGGTTTTTTTCCAATTTCATGCCCATTTCTATTATTTTTTTTTTCAATTGCTTCTATTTGTATGCATATTTTAGTAGAAGAGATTCTAAAGAAATTTAAGAAAAACATAATGTAAAGTAGAGAAAAAATAATTTCCTTATGGATGTTAGTAATAGGACATTATAAATGGGGTTTATTTTATTCCCAGAAAGAATTCTAAAGCTGGCTACTATGAAATCCTGTCTTTTCTTCCTTCCACATAATTACTATTCTGTAGCTGGCTCTACATAACTTGATTATATTATGTTCTCAGGGCTGTTGCTGGAGTTGACGGAGACCTTGATTTAGTTCATATGGAAATCCAGGACCCCAGTGGAGGTATGCAAATGAAAATGTTATCAATTGATACCCCAGTATATAGTCATTTCTCTTTGGTTTAGAGGTACTTTTTGGATTGTTTTTAAAACTAGTCAGAAGAGAAAGTGTGCAAGTCAGATTCTCTCTCTGTTTATTTGTAGTCAGCAAAACTGTCCTGTTATATAAAAATATAGTGTAATTTAAAATCAGCTTGTTTTTCACTTTAAGACGAATTGATGTCAAGATGCTGTGCTGTGTTGTTAATGTCCATTAATAGTGCAATTTATCCTGGCATTTAAACATTGAACAGTTTTTCCTGATTTGCAAATAAAACTGGCAATGCAGTGTTAGTGCTGGCTGAGTGTCTGTTAATGTGAATCATTGCGTGTGTCAGGTCTAGTGAACCAACCACCATCTCTCAGAATTTCCTCACGTTACAGTATCCAAAGTATACTTTGAAACTTCAAAAGGAAAATAAACAGAAAGGCAGATTAGTAGTCAGAATGTGCTTAAAGAGTCACCATGATTCCAAAAGCTTGTATAGCTTCTTGTTACCAATCATACTCTTGAAAGATAATTTAATTCCTTGAATCAGATCATCTAAGTTCCTGTTCAATCTTAAAACTGAGTCAAAAAAGAATGCACAGTTTGACTTGCCCTGTTCCCATAGCTTTTCTTCATTTCAGCCCTATTAAAAAATCAAAGTTACTCTGTTAAAAGCTGGATAAAAACAAGTCTAAATCTTTTAGCAGTGAGATTTATGATACATGGTGACAGCTCCATCAGCTGCGTTGTTAGAGACAATGTAAGAAGATTCTTCAGGACCTGAACGCAAAGGGGGTTTTGTTGGTGGCAGATTTTGGGTGGGGATTTTTTTTGGTTGGTTTTGGTTTGGCGGGTTGTTTTTGAAGGGGGGTGTGGTTGGTTGCTGGGGTTTTGTTGGTTGGTTGGTTGGTTGGTTGTTGGCTTTTTTGGTTTGGTTTTGGTGGGATTTTTGTTTTCTTTTTTAGGATTTTTTTTTTTGTAGTGTGGGGTTTTTTTATTTTATTTTTATTATTTAACAGAAACAGCAGAAAAACTCTCATGAAATATCTCCTGGCTAGATTCCCAACAAACTGACTTTATGCAATTATGGTCAGTACAAGGATAACCATTGATTTTAGTGGAAACAGCATCTTTGCACTACCCGTCTAACAAAGAACTGTAATTTTTGTGATGTGCATTGTGAACACCTGCAAGACTTTAGATGGCCCATTGCTGCAACAAATGTCTTTGTGGTGATGATTTGGACATAAGCAGGAGAATTTGGATTGACTATTACTGCCTCTTAAGAAGATCCAGGTTTTAAAACAAATGATTGTATCCAGTATACTGGTTTGTCCTTCTCTAATTAAAAGTCATAAAATGTGGGATGCATTTCCTATCATACTGCAAAAGTAATGAAGGACATTATTTGCTCTCTCATGCTGTACCTGCAGCGTGGGTAGCATCAGTGATCTGGGCACAAGATCGTGTAAATAACATTTTCCTCACTGTGCCTGGGAAAGTCACTCAAGTACTTTGTGCTCAGAAGCTTGTGGTGAAGGGTGAGCTGTACAAGAGCTTGGGGAAGGTCTTTGAGAGTCTCAGGGAAGGTCTTTAAGCCACAGCTGGCATAAGATAATGATTGTTGGCTCTGCTCTCTCTGATAAGAGCAGATTGTATCAAAGATGCAGTGGTGCTGCTCTAAGAACCCAGGGAGAGAGGATAGTCCTTGATAACTGAAGAGGAAGAGAAAGGCCATAGCCTCCTCTGATTATAAATCAGTCCAAGCTTTTCCAGCAAGGTATTAACTCTGAATATAGAAATCCTGCCCCAACAGACCAGTTCCAATAGTGTGCTAATAATGTGTCTGAACATTCTTACAGAGCTTTGAAAATAGGCTTTAAAATTCTGCACGCTGTCTATTAAATGGAGTCTGATTCTTTTCTCATTCATCACAATTTTATACTGGGGTTGATCTATTGATTTCAGTTATGTTGTGTCAGGCTGCCATTTCTCCAAGTGAATAATTCAGCTCTGTGCATAGGTTAAGTGAGAAAAGAGGCTCCTTCTATTATCCCCACCCATGAATGGCTCATTCATCTAACCCCTAATCTCTCTGGACCAGCAAAATTTGGATAATAACAGGCTGCCTCCAGGGAACGATCTGAACTGTAAGCAGTTAATATATTCTCAGTACATTGGAGATTGAAAAAGTCTTGTATGAGACTTTAATATAATAATTCTACAACTAACTCACCTGGAAAAGGCAGCGTTTTTCCTACATGAATAGCATTTAATACTGCTTGCTTCTTGTTCCCTTGATAGCCCTGTCATATGTTTCTGTCTCTCTTCCCTCAGGTTATCGCTACATCACTTGCCAGATTCAAAATTGTTCTGATAAGACAATGACAGTCCCATTTGCTGGCAGCACTGATCGGGATTCCCTGACTGTGCAGGATGACTACATATTTGTTCAGGTACTGCCATTTTTGGGAGAGACAGCTCATTTTCAAATTCAAAAATAAAGTTCTAAACAGTGCAGCAACACTGTAAGGAGCAGGGAGAAATTAATTCATGATGATTTATGAATTTTTACATGGAAAAAAAGCATTCCTTTGTCAGTGCAAACAAAAAGGAAATTAAAAAAAAGTATCTTTAGTTTGTGCAACCAGTTACTGTTTAACTATATAAAAATTAATTTTCAAGTGGATTGTGTTACTTTTTATAAATACTCTTGGGTTTTAGGCGAAATGCAAACCTTGTGTTCTTGTGATTACAAACTCTTCTGGATCCTTTCCACAATAAGGTTCCCTGAGAAAAGCATCCAAGGACAACCACTGACAGAGTAGTTGCACAGCTTCTTCATACGTTTTCTCCTCTGAAGAGCTTTTGCCAGGAAAGAACTGCTAACATGGCTGTGCTTAGGAAGCAAAAGGGTGAAATGGCCATAGCTGGGGATCTTGGAGCAAATTAGTATGGAATCATAGAATGACTTAGGTTGGAAAAAACCCTTAAAATCGAGTCCAGCCATAAACCCAACACTGCCGAGTCCATCACTAAACCATGTCCCCAAGCGCCGTGACTACAACTCATGGTGGTCCAAATTACGTTGGGGTTATTTCCCTAACTGCAAGACCTGCCTGCAGAAATATGGGCTGGAACTTTGTCAGCCATATGGCACCAGTACAGCTCAGGCACACTTGTAAGTATTGTTTTGTGTGCTTGGCACTGGCTGTGGTTTAAATCTATCAGAGCTGCTATTCTCAAGGAATGGTTATGTCCTCTTTGTTTTATTAGATTTTACTAGGGAAGTTGCTTGTGCTTCCCTTAGTGCTTGGCTATCATTTTTCCCTTACTTTGATGGGATTTGTTTGCTGCAAGGCTTATCTATTTATTAACTTTTGCAGGAAAGCTATATCGTGGCAATGGATACACCTCCCCACCACTGACTCAGTGTGCATCAGATTGGCTCCTTTCCAACTTTCCCCCCTTGGGCTTGTTTCTTCCACAAGGACCTGTAAATCAGTAGGGACACAAAGAATGTGTTCTCCTCTTGTTTGGCGTAGTGGTTTCAAGGACCTGCATGGCTTAGAAGAATTAACACTAAAAAAAAAACAAATTGAAAAAAAACCCAACCAAACAAAAACAAATCTAAACAAAACTAAACCAAAAAAAAACCAAAAAATCCTCAAAAACCACACACCAACCAAAAAAAAAAAAAAAGTAAGCATTTTACAGATCAGATCTACCACTCATGGCACTCATTTTGCTCAAAGCTATTATCATCTGTGGCTCCCCCCAAGCACAATTCAAAATCCATTTCATGGTGTGTAGATGCTGAGAACTGCTTCTCACCATGAATGTGAATTTCCAGACTGCTGTGCTCAGCAAAACACTGGCTTCTTCCTCGTCGAGCACTTTGCTTTGCCGGATGTCTTGTACAACTGCACCCTGAGCTGTTATTCCCTTTTATGACAGAGATGAGCAGACACAAAATGGAAGTGTAAGGTGGAAATGTACACCTAAGTAATAGGCAGTTGCTACCCAATGATGCCTTTGGTAATTTGGTCTCTGTAGATCTGAGACATGTCAGTGCCAGTAGATGAGATGTTCGTGTGTTCCACATAAACGGGAAACATCTCTAGGCTTTTTCTTTTGGAGTTTTCTGCAGTAAACCACGGTATGGAATGTATATGTTATTGCTAAATTGGTTTGCAGTTAGCCATCTCTGTATCACTGGAGGACAGAAGGTGGCTCTGGGATCCTATAGTCACATCTGAAGCACAGCCACCCCAGAGGTGTGAGGCAGGACAGAATTTACCTGTTCCAGTGAAACCACACAGCAGCTGCACATCTGAGTAACAGCATACTTTTAAAACCATGTGGAAATTCTTTTATCACTACATTACAGTATTGTTGTGTAAGTTATAATCATACCAGGGACTCCTCATGATATCACAGCAATACCTGTCAGAAAGAGGATGGGACAGAATGCTTTTTGCAAAAAGAGAGGAGAATTTGAGGCTGTCTTCCTGCCCCTGGAATTGCTCATATTTCCTGAGCTGTGCAGATGTGAATTAAGAGTGTTGCAGGTCTGCACTGCTAATCCTGGCCCAAATCTATTTTGGAGATTTTTACTGTCTTAGAGGAAGATCTCAACCACATTTCTTTAGTAGGTATGTATCCACAAAGATCAGAAACTTTCTAATACTCATTTTTTTCCCAGTTTGCACTGACAGTCAGACAGTTTCAGAGGTGATTTTAGTAGGAGGATTAAAGTTTCAACACTGTTCTTAAGCACAGACCAGCCTTTAATACCAGTGAGGCTTGACACGACTAGGTGCTTCAACTCCAGTTCTCCTCTGCCTTGCATCATCTCCAGTCATTTAAAATGAATGATGTTAAAACATGCATTTAAAAAAAGCCTGTGAACAGATGGGTAAGACTGCCATTTAGCATGAGTTAAACAAATGGTGAGGTTTTTGGTTTGATCCGTCATCATTTAACAAATCACATTCCTAAAGGCATCACATTCTTTATACCACAAAAAATGCGTACAATATTAAATACTTTGTTACCTTTAAAATATTCAGGCAGGTGGACCTGCTGTCATACATCAACTTTATTTTTACCAAGCCAAATCAAGTTTTCATGCTTCAGGATAGGCTATCTTTCAAATCAGGTTCCCTTTTTAAACACATAAATTTAGGAGAAAAATAGTGGGATTGGGGTAGGATTTTAAATGGATTTTTCAAGTCAGAGAAAGAAGATGAGTCTGAACATTAAAAAAAAGTGAAATATTATTTACCAAAGGCGAGTTTTTATTTACAGATATTATCTGGTGGTGCTCAAAGGCTTAGTTGGAATTATGCCAATTTATATACAGGCATGTTGGTGTTACATTTCTGATTAGAAAATCCAGGGGAGGTTGTGAGTTGAGTATTTTCACTGGTGTTTATTTGGAATATTCCTTTTAGTACTTTGGAACATTACATTAAAAGTAATGACTACGTATTTCAGTTACAGGTTAAAAGCAAAACAGTCTTCCATCTTGGGTTCTTTAGATTTAACATAAGCTGTCACAGGGTTCTGTTTTTCCTTTGTATAGACAACATCAGCAAATCGGACCAAGTATTACGTGTCTTACCGTCGAAATGGCTTTGTACAGATGAAGCTGCCAAAATATGCATTGCCAAAAGTAAGTGTACATGCTTTTCTTTCTCTTTTCGCGTTTGTCATCTTCTCTTTCTACCTAAACTAGTTTTGTTCTGCTCTTTTTCAAACCTCATTACTCTGAGTTCACAATTTCTCCCTGTAAGGATTTTTTAATCCCATTTGTGGTATGTTCTTACCCTACTATTTTTATTCATATTCTCTTAATGTAGTACTCATGAACCATAGAGGGCAATAACGTACAGCAGCTTGTTTGTCATCAGTTACTGCAACGGTTCTCAAGCTTTGCTTCCGTGAGGCAGCGCTACCCACCCAATGGCAATGGAATGATACAGAGCAAGTGTTCTTTCAAGAATCAATTACATTTTAATTCCACGTGGTGTTTTCTGGTATCAGCATGAATACTAATATAAGAGAATTTTGCTACTTGATGATGTTCTATTTCATTAAAGAATCCCAGTATGGACTTTGATTGCTCAATGAAATTGCAGGACTTGGTGAGAGGTTGCTTCAGTCTACCATATCTTCCTAGTGATAGGGTTTCTATATTTGCGTAGTAAGTCTGCAATTAAGCACAGGTATTTAAATATGGTCTAACTGATGCAGTTGAATTTTTTGTGCTGCACACAGTGCATTTCCTACCTTTACACTTAGAAGGCTTCTGCAGTCCTGAAGAAAAATAACTTGGGAGTTTGAAAGGCCCAGCTGGATAAAACCCTCAGTAAGCAGCTCTGGCCTTACAGCTCACCCTGCTCCCAGCAGGAGGCTGATCTGGAGGTCTCATGAGGTTCCTGCTTTTTCATGTGATTCTCTGTTATTCTGTCACTTACTTAGCAAAGAACTTGCTTTCTTTGCATGCCTTGAATTGCACTGGTTTAATTCATTGCTCATCTAATGAAGGACATTAGAGTGCAATTTATTTCCTTTTGCTGTTATTGTTATAAAGCAAACATGCTAATATCAGGATTTTTTCATCTTAGATTTTTTTTTTCTTTTTTTTTTATGTCAGTGTAAATGGTGGTCTGAAAACTTCTCATTTTAAAAGTACAACATATTAACAGAATCTCAGATCAAATCCTCAGGTATTAGTTGAACAAGAATCTGAAACTTGGATATGCTTCTAGTAACACTACAGAAATAGCTATCTATCTATTTATCTATCTCTCTATTTATCTATCTTCTCAAGAAATGTATAGTCATATACAGGTTATATAAAAATTATTCCACAAAATTATTTCCATGTTTTTCAGGCCTTCAAGGTAGCCTTTATGCTTTCTTGGGGAAAATTGTAGTCAGGAAAATAGCAGGAGAATATCCAGTTTTGAATGTTAAAATATGCCAAATATGGACACCTCAAGGGACTGCAGCCCATTGAACCCTGCACTGGGGCACAAGAAAGCAATTAAGGAGCAAGGCGGGGAAGCAGAGTGTAAACAAGGAGCTTCTGACACATTCAGAAAGTGTCAGTCACAATTCCCTGGTATTTCTGTCGTATGGAGTCTGGATTGTTTGAAATAGTACTGCATGCATGCTCAATTCTTTGCCTTGGAAAATATGGGTTTTGTTTATTTTTCTTTTTTTTCTTGCTAAGTGGATTACTCCAGGCTTGACCGAATAAGTAAATTAGAAGTTAATGGTTTCAGTTTGGATAGTCAATAGCTACCTAGGAAAAGGGTGACTATGTCTTTTTGAAAGGGATGTTTTTGTGCTCTTCCTAGTTCAGGCAATACCTAACGAGTGGAATGAAGTAAATGTTATCTCTTCAGCATTTTGACAATGCTTCCAGAAGAAGTTTCCTTGGTATCTGCACAAAACAGAGTTGAAAATTTCGGACATCAGAGTTGAAAAACTAAGATGGTCTGGAAGCCGGACATAGCTTTAGAACATTAGAATAGTGGTGAATATGAATGATTATAACCTTTTCTGAGAAAGATACATGTTTTTAAAGTGATTCAGTACCTTCACATTACAGTAGAAATTTTAGATGCTGAAGTAAATACGAACACAGCTCTGAAATTTTTCACAGTGCTGTATTTCAGTGAGAATCATCCAAGTGCAGTGGAAATGGATCGTCCAGTCCAATTTGAACAGAAGGGAAAAGACTCATATGAGCAAATTACTGATGGAACTTTGCAAAGAAGCAGTGTATCAGCAAAGACACTGGCACGTTAAAAGTACATCTAGAACATGTGACTGTGGAGTTACTTCTTTTATGGCGGTAGGAGATAAACAGAATGGATGAATTTACAAAGGATTTTTTTTTAAGATTGGTTAAAACCAATAGCTTTTGAAAAATCTGAGTTTCAGAGGGTTTTAAGTATTAGATTCTGCCTAACCAGGAGATGAAGGATGACTGTAATAGGCTATATTTAATTTTTCTCGAAAGCATGAAATGAGGTGTCAAAAAAATCTTTTTCCAAGTGTTCTCTGGACAAAATTTTTGAGCAGTGATTGCATACAGGGAAGTAAAACTGTAGCCAAGTCAGAAGATCCTATAGACTGGTCAAGGATGTGTCTAAAAACGTTAAGAGAGCCATGCCAAAATGCAGCCTCTAGCCTCAGGGAACAGGGCTGGGTTCTTCAGATGTTATTTTGCTGCACAGATGCCTTTCATGATGATTTTGCATATGGAGATAGAATGAGCAGTTTCAGACTGAATAATTAGAAAATGGTTTTGATGTCTCATTTTCCTTTCAATATGAAAAGGTTGGAAATCTGCAAAAAAGTTATTCAGGTTTTTTTATATTGATGGCATTTACATTTGTGTTTGTATTTGTCCAAATGTATGCCCAAAGAGAAATCTAGAAAAGAATATTGTGTCGTTGGACACATCTATAGTCCTCCTTACTTGTGAATGAAAGGCTGCTAAAGGCAGCTTTACCTCTGTTAAGTTTCTGGGCTCCAGCTCCACAGTGCCACTGAGGTCACCTTTTTGTAACACATCATAGCTCTGTGTGTGTACAGACAGCAGAGCCATTGGGGGCCATCAGGATTCAGATAATTTTTTAACCTTTTTTCTGTGCTGTTGAGATTTTTTTTTTTCTTTTTTCTTTTTTTTTTTTTTTTTAATAGTATGTTTGATCCTGACATTGCATGGAATCACACAGCTATCTCCTGCATTTGACAAGTGCTGGCTGCTGCCAGGAGGGGTGGTAGCAAGGGCTGGTGAGACCATATCAAAGGTTGCCTGTATGCTCCCCAAAACAGAAGAGGAATTTTCAAACTGCTGGTTTTAAAATGAACTGGTTTTTATACTATATTCCATTTTACCAAGATTGCTTGTTTCTGTGCTGCTAAAACTAGATTAGAAGTTGGGAACTTGTAGGAGGTGAATACCAAAATCAAGCCAAGAGCAGCAGGATTGCATTTGTGTGTTGACTTGCCTGGTTAGGCATTCAGGAGGAATGTTCCAGGGGGATCCAGCAATTCCCCTCAGGCTGTTTTCTGCCTGGAGCAGAGGTTCAGCTGCCACTGCTGGGAGGGCAAGTCTGCCCAGGGGCACAGGCTGAAGCCCCATCCAGACTGTCAGCACACTTGTATTGCACAGAGATTCCTGCAGCTCTCATTGCCCTTGCCTTGAGAAGTGCAGTATGGAGAGGGAGACAGGGAGGAGTACATTGGCTCTGATCCTCACTCAGTTATTTGAGTCATATTCTAATGTGAGTAACAATAAAACTGGGAACTAGTTCATTCTGAGAGCTTAAGCAAAAAAAATTGTTCACAAATATGTTGACCAAGCTAACGAAAATGCTACAAATTATGGCAATTTTACTATTGCAATTTGGAATAATTTAATTATTCTGAGTCCTCTTCCCACCTCTCTTAAATAAACTCAGTTGATGATGATCTCCTTTTAAGAACTGATACAAGGCATTGATTGATTCTGCATTCATTCATGCCGCCTACAAAATCTTAATGATGTGAGAGCTCTGCTGTCTGTTGTATCCTACTGCAATTCAGAAAGTTTAGTTCTGAAAAGATATGGTGTGGAAAAAGCTTCTTTCATCTTTTTTAATCTCTGTATGTATTTTCAATCTTGTGAAATAGGCAATAATGTAAAATTTTTCAGGTAACCAACATAAATGGAAGTATAGGGGAAGAGCGAACAAAAACAAAAGAAGAAAAAATCCTATTGCCTTAGCAATAGGCTGAAATCTCTATTCATGGTAATATGAATATCCTGTCGATGTCTTTTATCAGATCCATCTATTCTTTTTATTTGATTATCACCTAGTCACCTTAAAGCAGGCCCCCTTTCTTCTTTGCCTCAGTCTGAATACACATCACTGTTTGAACCATAGACTTATTCTGAACTTGTCTGTATCATTCAGTAATAGATGTAAGACTATCCTTGAGTGGGCCTATCCATCACCAGCAGAAATGGTAGAAGATTCCTGAAGCCCTTTTGTCAACGATGTTCTCTTAGAGGATTTGGATGCCTGATATTTGGATTGCAGACGACTGAGTCTATGACAGCTCATTTAGCAAGGCTCTTAGTCTCCCGATAATTTTTGTTCCACTTGGGAAGCCCCTTCATCCTCGCCACCCTGGGAGGCTTTGGCTGAGGTTGTTCCCCTGTGCCAGAAGAGCAGTTTGCAGCTGCAGCTCCTTTCTTCTGAAAGTCCACTGGAATGGCTGGTGAGCAAAGAAAAAAAGGGAACAAAGTAAAAATGCAGGTGGCAGTGTCATTTGATGCAGGGGAAGTATTCCTTTCCCAGGCAGTGTCAGCGCAGTAGCCAGTGAACCTGAGCTATAGCAGCTGTCTGACTTGCTGGCTGTACAAATCCATCCGAGGAGGATTCAAGGAACTGTTCTTTTCTTCACAGTGCAACTTGTTATTGATTTCTCTCTCTGAGTTTTTTTTTACTTGGCCAGGCAAGGAAGATTAGGAGGATTATCTCTGGGATATGTGCCATCCAGTTACCTTGATTGTGCTTGAGAGATTACAGGAGTATAAATGTGGTACATCTGGAGGTCAAGACTGAGACTACAGAGCGTTGAGTGCTTACATCTGTTCCAGTACTGATACATTTACTCCTCACCATTCTCTGTTTAATGCACTGCTTATTTCATGTTAACGTTTTGCTCAACCACAGCATTAAAAGATTGCAAAGGGGCAGAATTCTGACATCTGACCAAAAATTATGAGATTTAAAACCCAAGAATTTTGAGGTTCTCTTTTACTTGCCTTATTGACTGAAGCACCTCAGTGCCGGCTGTGTACCATTATACTGGCCCACAGTATTTTCACTTAATGATATTTTCTATGTCACCAGCACATTGTAGACAAAGGAGCACTGGCTAGCTGTACAATCTTTGTCACCTTTTATATCCTTCTGTCTTCAGGCTGTAATTGTACTAATTTGTGTCATAGAGTTTCTTACCGTAGTTAGTAGTATGGTAAACCACACTGAGCATTTCTTGAATATAAAATTCTATAAAGTATTTACAGACTTATAGGCTGGTCGGTTACCGAAGGTAGATGGTGTGTGACTGTATACAATGAAAACAATTCATTTCTCTTCCCTTTCTCCTTTAAACTTCTTTCCTTCTTTTCTGCTATCCACAACTCTCCCATATCCCAACTCTGTTTAATAGCTTTGGGCTTTTTGGACCGACTTTAGAGTGGGTGTTCATTCAGCTTTATGTGATAACAGACTCGACTACATTAAAAGCAGGTAATTATGGAAAGACTGATCATGTTGGTATCTCTGTGTTACAAGTAAAGAAATAATTTTTAAGCAGTGTGAGTGTTTTCAAGCAGAAATATTTGACTGTGTCTCCGTACTTGCTGGAGGAGTTCTTGGATGCCTGTGCTCCAGGCCATGGCTGAACATGCACAGTTCTTTCAACGCCTCGTGGACACCCTCAGACTCATTTATTTAACAGACCATGTCTGTCCATGTGATGTGAAGTTTCTTTGAAGTGGTGCTCATCTTTTGGCACAAGTTGGCCTTCTATACATGCTTAATTACTTTTGGTGTCACTTTGACACTGCTTTTGTGTTATTTGTTTGTTAATTATGTTTTCTGCTACTGATGTAGTACAAGCATAGCAGCTTACAAGTCCCTGAGAGAGCAGGAGTGACATGACCTGTCACTGGATGCCTAAATTAATCATGCCAAATTTTAACTTGAAGCCTTTGATCAGGATTCATTTAGCATTTTTTGTAGAAAAGTAATTCTGATTCAACAGATCTCCAGCTGTCCTTAATTCTAATTCCATGGACTGGTTCACTGCCTTGGATCTATGAGTAGTTTCATAGATCTTTAGTGATAAATATGCAGATTTCTGTGCTTAGTGTGTTGTAGCATCTCCTAGTGAAGACAGAAGGATGAAGAAAACATTGTGACAAAGGAATTTGCAAAATACAGTGCACAAGAAGCACCTTAACAAAACAGAGAAATCTCATGGGAGCTTAGAGGTTAAAAAAAAAAAAAGTTTTGGATAATGCAGCTTGTAGAACCTCAGAACTGTGCAAAAGCTCACAGCATAAGAAGAGGAGATAAAGGGAGAGTACTGGTATTTGGGAATCACAATCTATGGCTGATACCAACTGACACTGGTGAGATTTGCAAAAACAAAGAGAGAAAAAGGAAAGTGAAAATGACAAGAGCATGGGTACAGCAAGACACAGAGCAGAGCAGGCATGGCAGACTTGAGAGGGCAAAAGTAAAGTAATAGAGATGAGAAAAGGGATGTCCATGGAGAAATGAGCATGCCACAGAGGAAATGGCATGGTTGCTATGGCAAATTGGAAAAAAGATTCTGCCTTGGGACATCTGGAAGGGCATGGGCTCTCATTTCGGCATGGAAGTGAAAGAAAACCACAAGATCTTAAGTACTGAATGTATATGAAAATGAAGCCTAGAGACACCAAAAAATTGAACAGAGGCAATAAGGAATGTTCCAAACCCTGAAGACCTCTAACATCAGTAAAGAAGGTCTTTATAAATGAATTTGAATAAATTGTGTGTGAATAGCATAATTACAGAAAAGTGAGATGATCAGTGGGACTTTGAGTAGCCTGCAGAATGTGGACAGAGAGAAAGCAGGAGGTCCAGCAGGAAGGCAATTGCAGTAGTCAAAGCGTGAAATCATAAAAGAATAAATGCTTTCCTTATAGGATCTGCTGAGGTTACAGCCTAAGGTTGTATCTGTGTCCATGAATTAGATAAAGCAATAAAAACTTGCATTCCCTCCATCCATTTTTTTTTTTCTCAGACATCCTTTCTAGTTAACTCTTAGGTGACAGTAGGTTCTGTCTAGCAATATTTGGTGATGTTCCCTTTCCGTGTGCTTCTCACCTCTTGAGGTGTGGGTAGCTGGGATGGAGGGATGGACTTGGCACACTGACAACCCATCCTCTGTATTTGTCAATCGAGTTCTTCTTTTTAAATTCACCTTTCAGTAAAGGAATAGTACAAGAGTGACATGACAATTTACCTTTGTTTTAACTAGATTTTCAGCAGTTTGTGTCATCCAGGATTTTGAAAGATAAGTTGAAGAACTAGGCGTGATATTTGCAGTTTTCCTCACGTTGTCAATTACTTTTCCCAGAGGATTATATGAGAAAGCACGGGGCAGGAAATGCTGCATAGGACTGTTGCAAGGTAGTATAACTGAAGGACTGCTTTGTTTCTTGAGGGAAAAGAAATCACTGTGAAAGAAAAAGAGCTGTAAGGCTGAACTGGAAATATGAAAGCATAAATTTTGAAAGGAGGGAACAAAGTTCAAGGAAGTGCAAGGGTAATTTCTCTTGCTAAGACCAGGATCTGTTAAGCCCTTGCCTCAGCAAAGTTGGCAACCAGCAATCTGAGCAGACAAACATCTTTATTAGTAACAGTTACTGCCAAGAGAAAAGTGATCTCTCCTTTGCTGAGTAAACTTTTGCTGTCCTACCCCTCTTTCCTTCACCTGACCCCTACAGTCTGCCCAAAATTAATCCTCCTGTCCTTGTGCACTGCACGTTTTGGCTCTTTGCGTGTTGCTTCTTATGGCTCAGCTGCTCCTACCCCACCCTGGGATGGGAGACCCAGAGCTGAGCCTGTCCCCCAGCTCTCACCTCTGCCACCGAGGCCCACACATGCAACCACTGCCACCTCACCTCATGGAAAGCATGGAGTGGGAAAGAATTGAGGCACAGAAAGTGCCTTGCCTGCATTCTCTGGAGTTTTTCATTTGTCTATGGCACTGTATACATTTTTTATTGTAATAATATAGATGATAATTTTGCAGAAAGCTCCTGGCTTCACGGGAGATTAAGGGTTTTTTAGAGGTTTTCACATAAAAGAATTGTTTCTTTATTCCTTTTGACTCTGCTTCACTTCCATCCTTATTATCAGATAGTCATGGGAACTTTCCATGGGGTGTAATGTGGGCTACCAAGCCTCATGTTGCCCTGATTTAAGGCAGGAGATGAAACATTCTGTACATTAAAGAGGCTTTTAAAAGAACCTATTGTCATCAATTGCTGTGTTTTGCTGGCACTTCTGCCAGACTCTCTGCTTTGGAGTAATTTTTCAGTACCAAAAAAAAGGAGAACTATTCATGGGATGCTAAACAAAAATCTACTTCACTACATAGTTTAAATGAAAGTCTTTGGAAACAGCATTGAGCTGTCAGGGATAGGGAACTTCATTTAGATTCTTTTGTGTTGAGATGTGTCACATGTGCAAAAATACTTTAAATTTAACTAAACTATTAGTATTTAATAACCCTTCTCTGTTCATATTAAAAATCTTTCCATTGCATTATTTTACTTCTATTCATGTCTTTTTTTTAATCTAAGTGCCTCAGTCACGTCGTGCATATTGCCTAAAATGTGACTGCCATGCTTTGCTGAGTTCTCAGTGTTACTCGCTCTTTCTTCAGTCTTTACTGGATTCTTATGAATTTGGTTTATTTGTCTCCTTGAGTTCTACAAAGTTCTTTTCTTGATTTCTTTTTTTTTTTTTTTTAATCCAATTCACCCCAAATTCATATTTTCTTGACATTCTGGTAGCTTTATTTTATATTCACTCTAATGCCTTAGTATTTTTCCAGTAATAAGGTGACCAGAACTGGATACAGTGTCCCAGTTAAGTACCAAGGTCATGAAGAGTTTACAAGCTTTCAGTGTCTGTGACTTGATGTCATTTCTTACATAGCCCCAACATGCCTTTGTGCTGCCATATCCTATTGCAAACTCATGTCCCTTTATTATGTTTCCTAAGCTTAGTTCAGTGTTGCTACTTCCTGATTTATTTCTTCTGTTTAATATTAGTGTTAAATTATTTTCCACAGCTGTGCATTTTTTTCGTCTGAGACATTTGGAGCGAAGAAGCTGGGAAAACTGAAAGCATGCTGTAGCAACATCCATGCCTGAAATTCTTGGGAAATGAATGCAGAATGTTGACTCCCATGTTATTACTGTTGAATATTTAAATGGTTCTGTAGGCAGGGATAGACAAATTAATATAATTTACTATAATACACATGAGCTGTGTGCATGATAGGTACTAATTCCTATGTGAACCACTGTAAATTATATCTGATCCTCTTTGTGCTATGCTATTTTTTACCTAATTTTTATTTCTCTATTACCTGAAGATTATTTTTTAGATTAGCTTTGTTAATGTTGTTTCAATCTTCCATTGACTCTTATCCTGACCTTGGAAAATCAGTCACTTCTTTTTTTTCCTTTCCCTTTTTTTCCTTTCAAGGAGTCATTTCCTGCTAAAGTCAAAGCAGATTCCAGCTATTGCGCATTCAGGATTTTTTTCTTCACTAAGCTGGTTTGCACCGCAGTCAGAAGGCAGTGAGAAACCACCTTGGAGCAGTGGGATACAGCATGCTGATTAGTGTTATGTTGGGAGATTATTGTTATTAAACATTCAGATGTTTCCTCTCCAACCAGTATTAAACTCTCCTGACCAACTTATTTTTTGTAAAATGGAAATTATGTAAAAAAATAATCATTATGTATCTTATTTTCCTGCAGGATTTACAGATAATCAGTACAGATGAAAACCAGGTGTTTGTGGCTGTCCAGGAGTGGTATCAGACAGACACATACAACCTGTACCAGTCTGACCCACAAGGTATTTACTACTCTATCTTGCTGGAGAATGTCCGGAGCACAAAGCAGCCAGAAGAGAATGTCCTGATAGATATTCTTGAGGTAGATCTTTATCTTTTCCATTGTGTGTAGTCTCTCTGGAGGGGTTTTTTGATGATGGGTATAATTAATTTTAAATTAATGTGTTTTCATAGTTATATTTAATGTAAAAAGTCTAGGATTTCTGTCTTGTTTGTAGCACATTGTTACTACTTACATGTTTTCCCTCTTGCCCTGCTAATGTGTTGTGTACTCTAACTAGATTCTTGGGATGGGGTTCTATGGACCTGCGAATCCAAAACTTGCTAAGGTTTTTTTTAAGATATTGAAAAGTGAAGCTGGCAGCACAACTTATTGTTGAAGTAAGAAGTTAAGCAGCTGTCTAGGAACAGCTTTTTTCTTCTAGTTGACTCAGTGGTGCATTTCCTGACTTAGAGCAGGGCATCTTTTAGCCAGTGGGGTTTTAAATAGTAATCCTGCAAGCCTTGTGCTAGGTTGTGTCAGCTCTGACAAGTGAAGAGCCAACAAAATTAGGTATTGGACAGCAAATCCACTTGCTTTCAGTATGGGTCTTGTGCCAGCAGCATTTTTTGTGAGACAAACTCTCCTGTAAACAAATCTATCTTGTATTTTAACATCAGTGCACTTGGCAAAATAAAAGACCATAGCGTTTTGGAAGAGTATCACAGACTGTTACCAATTCCATTCCTGTTTAGGGAATGGAATTTCAATGTAATGAATTTCAATGTAATAAGGTGCACATTTGCTCTGGTTCTGCTCTTTCTGGCCATTATCAGAACGTTAAACTGATGGAGCTTTGGTCTGACTCAGTTTGTCCCATTACACTGTAATTTGCCTGGTGTTAATTTAAAAAAAAACCCTGAAACTTTAAAGGTGCACCAGACTTCTTTGGCAAAGGTTTGTAGTAATTCTGGATACAAGGCACACACTGACAGAGCTGTTAAATGGCTGTAATTAGACTCTTCTTGGTGGGGGAAAATGATAGTGTTTTCTTCCTCCTTATCTCCTCCATCTTTCTTTAGCTTTTTCTTTCTAAATGGCTCTAGTAAAACAGAAAGGTCTCTCATTACCAGTGATTATTTTCTAGACTCTACCTTTTTAGAAATGAGGCTTCCTAATGAGTGAAGCTACACATTGCGTGTAGCCACGTTCCCACGGGGTGATTTATTGACAGCATTAGTTTGCAGCGTTTTATTCTTGGTCACCCCCTGTGGGATGCAAAGCTAAAAGGCAGTCAGGTGCAATCTCTACTCCTTGCATCACCTGTAGCATGTAATTTCAGATAAGTTGTGCAGAGATGCTACCCCTGGCTGTCCTTTTGTCTACAAGAATTATTAACTTAATTCAGTTACACTGATTGTTTCATAATTTCCCAATGTTACTGAGGGCATATTAGATAATGCAATTCTAGTTTATTGTGTGCTGGATCCATTTGTAGGGTTACATTAAAAAGGAAATGTACACATGATAAGGACAATACACATGGAGCCATAAATTCAATTTTTTAAACCTATTTTTGAAATTGAGTTGCTTTATAGGAGAGCACTGACAGCTTCCAGATAGCGTGCACGATAAATAATTAGTGTTCATCTTGTTTACTAGAATGGGATCAAGTGCTCATAATGTGTGGGTTGTTTACTCAGCATAAAATTGGTAATAAATAAAACACATATTGCAGCCCTTGAGGTGGGAATTTTTTTGGTCTGACCTGGGGGGGGGGTTTGGGGGCATCTTAATGCAAGTATCCCATCTTGGGAAGGGGAATCTTCAGTGCAGCACAGAGACAGCCCTCAGTGGTGGAAAATTTCTCTTTCTGCCAGTGTGTAATTCTCCTTAAAATTTGTACTGTTCATCTTCGTTATCTTCTGCTGACTCCACTTCATCTTTTACTTGTACATCTGCTATAAAATCTTTAATAGGTGTCTGCCTGTCTGTATTCATTTTCTTTTATATGCTTTATCTTTTTTTGCACCGTATTTCTTCTCATGTTGCACACGTGAAAGGGAATAATTTCCAAATACTTGTGTAAAGAAGGGAAGAAAAAAGAAAGGTTAAGTACTAAATGACTGTCCAAAAGGAGCATACCCTTGAATTATGTGACAAGGAGCACGTCCTTGAAATCGTATCAGTGTGCTGCCAGTGTGAAGGAGTCACAAATTTCACATAGGCATTTTTGCAGAACGGGCAAACTAATTTAATCCTTCTACATTGGTTCTTGCTGTGACTCCTTATGGAGATAAGAGCTACACAAGTTGCAGTACACTTTCTTCATGCCTTTTTTCCCCAAACAAAAAATCGTGTACATTTAAATTTCAGTCACAAACATGTTATTATATTGCAGTAATTTCTGCATTTCAGTAACTGCTGCTAATAAACACTGTGGGACCCTCTGAACTGTGCTTCTTGCTACCAACTAAACAGAATATTGTTGGGATGGAAAATCAGAAATGTAACAGTTAGCAATTAATAAGTCACAGCAGAAAATCTCAGAAAATAATATTATAAGGTACAAAGTGCTCTTCTAAGAGTACTGGGGAACAACTATCCCCTGAACTGTTTCAGAAAATAGGTACTCAGAGAACTAAGCTAGAAGTTCAAAGAAAATCAGCAGACAGGTGCTTTGAATTTACTCACGTTCAGCTGTCTTGAGTGGCTGCTGGACTGTTCATCAGTGTAACTGAGCACTGCTCAATGTTGAAATGTCTTCTTTTCCATAGCAACTTATTATTAATGTGAATCTTTTCCCTTCTTGATAGAAAGATACTTATCTCGCAGTTTTAGACTAGGGAACTAAGTCAAGGAGTAGAATGTACAGAAGAATTTGGATTCCTTGGCATCACAGTCTAATGCAGAAGGTAGATTTGACACACCTCATTTCCAGTATTTACAGAGTCAGGCATGTATTTGTATAGGCCACAGGACAAATGAAATGGAAAACGCTACAGCGGGGGTGGGATGTTTTAAAGATGCCATTTTTTGCACACCATAATTTTGTATTAGTTACTGGGTTTTAGGCAAATGCACCACTCCGAACATGATATTTCTGAACTTCCTCTGAAGATAAGTGCCTGAAACCTATTTATTATTTCAAGCAGGGTTTATGCCTTTCATTCAAAATACAACTGCTGTGAAGTGCTGGTCGGCTTTTATCTTTTAAAGCAGCAGTGAGAGAAGTTAACTGAGACACGGGAAGAAATGTTTTCATAACCTTTCAATGTTTGATAGATTCAAACACTTGCGTCCCATATTCTAGAGAGGAGAAGTTACCCTAGAGCTTGGTTAGATTAGAGATTGGAGTGGGAATGGAGAAAAATTTTACTGACTCCCATTTGATGATTATATATGGAATGATTAAATATTCATTAAACGAGGGGGTGG
Organism: Mohoua ochrocephala; assembly: GCA_013398855.1. NCBI lineage: Eukaryota > Metazoa > Chordata > Aves > Passeriformes > Acanthizidae > Mohoua > Mohoua ochrocephala. The sequence continues at coordinate 37,595 of VZTA01028170.1, read as the reverse complement.
GGAGGGGAAAGAGAGGAGAAACAAAAATATTCATGATGCAGCACTGGTTTTGCCATCCACAAATGAAGAGGGAAACCTCAGTTGCAGTCCCTGATCTAATTATTGTTTAAATATTTAATATTGTGTTCACTGGAAGAAAGACACGCACAGGAATTTTACCCCAAGTCTGCCTTCCCACGTAAATATTTGAACTGCCAGACTTTTCATGGCTGAGCTGCCTCTCGAAGGTAGAATATGTAAAAAAGCCCCAGCAAGATTAAAATGCTTTGAAAGTAAAGAAAGCAGGTTCATCATTTCTTCCCTTCCTTTCCTTTTCTCACCTGCACTGCAAAGTAGTTGACTTTTAAAGTATATTTGACTTGGAGGTGGTTCTGAGCTTTCAGCATCCTGGATAAGTAACCCAACCCCATATGCATAGGATTTAAGAAAGAAGGAGCTCGTGGGAGAGCAGGGTATTTAAATGTCTACACAGAATTTTTTTATAGAAACTTAAAGATATTTCCAAGTTCTAGGTTGTTACCATAACCAGCAGAACATTCTTATTCTCTGTAGATTTGAATCGATTCCTTCCCATATTTATAAAAAGTGAGTGTCCAATCTGTAGCCTGCTGGTAGGGATGCCTTCTTTTTACCTTCACTGCAGACTTCTGCTAAATGAATGTTAAACGGAGTTGATAACTGGCAGTTGGAAAAAGAAGGGAACAGTAAATATTTCAAATGAAAAATAAAAGTTCAGAAATGCATCATGTTATCAGGAGGCAAATATCCCTGATCATTCAAAGAGCTGGCTGTCTTGTGCATTCATTTGTAATGAATGGTTCAGTTTTGTTAAGTGTCAGCACCCAAGGAGATGAGCAGGCTATACTGTGCTGGAAATGTATATCTGTTTATATATATTGTCCAGAATTTTTCAGAAATTCAGGAAGTCTCATAAATAATGGCAAGGGAAACAAGAGCACTCTTAAGGAAACCTTCGCTTTTAATAGAAGATCTTATCTAATGCCCTTGGGTGGAATACATATTAATATGTTAATAACATAAATGTTAGGGCTAGAACTAAACGTATTAAGGTATAATTACTGTCAGGTTGCTTCTAAAATTATACCCATAACTTTAACACTTTGAGTTGTAATAATTTTCTAGTACAGACTTTTTTGAAATAAAATAACAGCCCAAGAGAAGAGGGTCTTTTTAAAATGAATTTTTCTCCAGAGGTCAAACAGATGAAGGGTGGCTAACTGGAGTGCAGAAGCATTTCAGATGCTTGAGAGGGCGATTCAGCCCTCAGTGTTTTTTCCTCAGATGATCTGCCTGTATTTATTTCCTGCAAAGGACAATTGTGCTTCCCAATTCAGTGTTATTTTAAAGGACATGATACTGTACTGTGTCATTGTAACCAATTTGTGTGATATTTATATGCTATGGGCACAGAACTTCAGTGTAAAAGTTAGATGGTTGTTAAAAATTGCTTACATCATTTGTAGAATAGCATTTTAAAGATGTCCATATTTAAAGAAAATGCAGAGCTGTAATTTTAACAGTAAGGCCATGCTATCATAATTTTTATATTTTGCTGCATAAACTATTGTGTTTTGCTATATTAAACATGCAATTTGATTAGCCTTCTGACATGGAGAAAACTGCATATCCTTTTAAAATACATTTAGAAATAAAAATCGGTTTGTAATTGTCCTCACCTTCCCCCTTTCTCCTCTTTTTGCCTTCCTCATATTTTTTTTAAGGTATCATCCACTTTCCTTTCAGTTTCCAGGAGAAACTACCTGAGATACACAGTTCAGAGCCACAAAAGAGCAGCTAATCAGGGATAATCCTTGTTGAAAAAAATGTGTATGTGCTGGATATTAACTTTTCTTCTCTATGCTTCAGGTCAGAGGTGTAAAAGGAGTCTTTTTGGCCAACCAGAAAATTGATGGGAAAGTTACAACTCTGATAACCTACAACAAAGGCCGTGACTGGGATTTTCTAAACCCTCCAGACATCGATATGAATGGCAAACCAACCAACTGCAAACCTGTAAGTGGCTCTTTTTGGTGTATCCTCGCCCTAAAGTGTGCAAAAATTATCTGTATGGTAGGATGGGCAGTACTTCCAACAGCCTGAGAGCTATGTGCTGAGTTTACCAGCCAAACTAGCAGGCAAATCTACTTGCACTGCATGAGCTGTGGTTTCACAGGACATTAGTCCAGTCATCGTGTAGAGTGAGTAGTCAGGGCTTTCTGTTGCACTGCATTTCATATTTGAGATCACTTTGACACAAAGAGGACACATTTCTTGTGTGTCAACCACACAACTCAGTTCAGAATAATCATGACAACAGTCATTTGTGTCTGGATATCTGGGGCACATCACGAGTCAAATAGAGATTACCGATAATTTTTCTCTTTCCATCTTTCATTTTTTTGTTTCATATTGAACCAAGGTAACCCTCGGTTCCCTGTTAAAGGGAACCTGACAGTTGCTTGAAAATAACCACAGTAATTTGCATTAAAAATTCCTTTCTTTTTGTAAGAAGATATTATTTCTGTTTGTTAGATGTCCCAAGTGTCCATAGTATTTTTTTATTTGCAAGGCTGTACTGAAAACCTTGTATTTTTCCCACTGATTCTCTGTTCCTGGGGACTCAAAGCTCTGCATTGGTGGGCGAAATAAAGGCTTGTAGTCCTGCCACTGCCAGAGCTTTACTTCCTCTCCACACAGCAGAAGTGGAGGGCTGGAGCTGCTGGTTCCCTTTTGAAGCGTTCAAGACTGTGCTGCCAGGTTCCAGCCTGCAGGGCCTGGTGCAGCTCAGTCTGAGACGAGTGGAACGATCGCAGTGGCAGCAGCTCCTGGGGGTGCTGGCAGCTCCTGGTAAAGCTCCTGGTCACATTGCTGTGGACAGTGTGACCTTTGAGTGCCACTGCACAAAGGTCAAGAAGCAGTGAGTTGTTTAGCAAAGAGACATGATGTGTCCAAAAGTCCTTATGCTATTTTTCATACCACTTTTTTACTAAAAGAGACATTTCAGTCCAAACAGGTTTTTTTAATCATGATTTTACCATTTACTGGGACCAACAAGCATGCAATACTTGTTGCTGTTAGTTAACATTTTTAAGCAATTATTCTGTCAGAAAGGAGGGGGTTATATAATAATGCTGACTTCTTTGAGTCTGGAAATCTTTTTTTTGAGACAGTGGCACACTATGCAGTCATCACCAGAGATTCTTGTTAGAAAGTGAAGGCTGATCCTTCAGACTGGAATTTGGCTCCATGGGAAACAGCCATTTTTTTTCTTTATGAAGACATGCATTGCTGAAGCTGCTCCCTGTCTGGGATTTCATTATTGTAGGAGCATAACTGGTAGCAGTGATTTTGAAACCCGTTCTCTTCTCCTTCCCCCACAAGCCTGATTGTTACCTTCACCTCCATCTGCGGTGGGCAGACAATCCCTATGTGTCAGGCACAGTGCACACCAAGGACACTGCACCAGGGCTCATAATGGGGGCAGGTAAGTGCATGACATTGTTTTTTAAGACCTGAAATGTGGCAGGGGTTCTTTACAGAGCTAGTCTTTGGATTTGTAAGAATACCATGCTACAAACATTGCCAAAATAAGGCTTTCCTGCAGAAAAATCCTGTATGGAATCTTTTGAACAAACAATTCAATATAAGTTAATCGAAGGCCCAGAGTTGTGCCTTGCCAGGCAGATCTGTATCTGTCACCTGGATACATCGTGGTTTTCTGTGCTGTGCAGGGCCTCCTTCCCCTTTAGTGTCGTGTGGAGGTGTGATGGTGGGTGAAGGACATGTCCTGCATCCTTTTTCTCTGGAAGTGATGTATAGGCCTCCCAGCATCATGAATAACTCAGAAAACTGATGGAAACAGTGGTCAAGCCTTTGTTCTTTAAGCCTGGATACAGATAATTAGTCTTGTAATTTTTATTAATTCCTTTCTGCCTAAAGAGAGATGAATTGAAAGAGGCAAATGTGTGTCTGTGTTGGGAACAATGCTGGTTGTGGCTTCTCCATTGTAACACACATATGGAGTCATGTCACTATGAAGTGGAATTTAATAAAGGAAATTCCACCGCAGTCTTGAGCACTCATCAAGAAAAATATTCACATAACTCAGTTTTGCTTTGTAACTTTGTGATCCATCTATTCATTTAATTTAATCTTCTGCTTCTTTGCTTCAAAATTTTCTGAATGAAAACTATTCTAAGAGCTTTTAAAAATTGCATTGTTTTATTCTTATGCTACAGATAATGTTTAGGTGAAATGCACGTGTGCTTCTCTTTTCATAAAAGTGTATCTGTTTTTAATGAATAATGGTTTCTACTTTATCTTACACTAGTCTCTGACAAACAGCTTATTAAGTTGAAAGTTTCCTGAGAATGTCAAGGTGAGAATATTCGGTATTTAAAGAGAATGACAGCTGCCATGCTGGCAATCTTCAATATAACTGAAGACTTCAAGTTTCTCTGTAGTGCAAAGGGAGTTTAAAGTATTTTACTGGAGACAGACCTACCTGGTGAAATGCTGCTATGTTTTTATTGATACAAATGAGACTAAGAATTTATGCAGTGCCCTTGTACATAGATTTCTAATATGTGTTCAGGTCAAACTTTATGAATTCAAATGTTTCAAAAAATACCTTCCATTTCAAGTGTCTTCTTTTTACATAAAAGCACTCCAAATGTAGGTTCTTAATTTTAGCTTCATCATATCATGCCTAAATGGCTTCCGGTAGCAAATTAAGCAGTGAGATTTAATTAGTCCATTATTCCAATTTCATTTTTCTTTCTCTTTGCACTATAATCTGATGTGTTGAACAGATATTTGTTGAGATGTTGGGTTGTTTTCTTTTGGTTGGGGTTTGTAGATGTTTTTTAAGTGCACTGTTCTCTGAGATGACATTAGGGGAGGGCAGGTTGTAGAAGAGTATTTTGCCCTTAATTCCTTTCTAGAATGGAGTGACATTTTATCACTGTGACATTGTCTTACTCTGCCAGGTAGAGAACTTGTCAACAGCTTTCCTCAGCGTGGTCAGGAGGGAGTGGTTTTGATAACTTCCAGATATCATGAAGAGCTGAACTAATATGTTGATTTGACTTGCTTGTGGAGCAGCCAATAATGTGATGGGAATGGTAGAAGGCACCCTTACTCAATTGCAAGCCACCCGGCTTTTAGCTGCCTAAAAAGCAGGGAGGCATGGTGTGAAAGCGAGAGAAATTCTCCCAAGAGTAGTGCAGTGTGTCCTTCTTCTCGTAGAAGGTCATGTAGCTGAAAACAGAGCAAAGGGATCTGTTTTGGGGCCTTAAAAATCTTATAGAGCAACTGTATCCCCTTGCCAGCAGATGACCTGGATCAACTCCGATTTTGACTTGCATTTACATTATTTGGATGCCCAGGTCATCTGGATTCAGTGCATATGTTCAGTCTTATCTGGCAAACCTGATACCCTTGTAAACTTACACTTCTTATCAGAAATACTTTACATAGAGTGAGCTTGGGTTTCCTTTGGCCTGATCCTTGAAACTGATAATCCTATACAAATCAACAGAAGTACTAGGTTCTTAGTACATACAGGAATCAGATTATTTGAGCCACACCACACACTGTTGGAATTTTACTGTTAGATTTAGGGAGAGCACGTCTTCTGGAAATGACTGAAGATGATAAAGATCCGTGAATGTCAGTTGATCACAGCATGTCTAGGAACCCTCGGTGCCTTGTGCTGTAAAAAGCAAAATTCTTCTGAGGGTGAAATAGGTAAATAATTGCCAACAGAGAGAGGGAAATATTAATACTCTGGCAAAATGCTGTACAGCGACATTACTAATAAGACTGTGTACAATTCTGATAATCAATTTTCAGGACCAGTGAGCAGGTGCTAAGAAGGCCTCCTTGGCAGTTGATGGAAATAGAGAATATTTACAAGAAAACCCCCATTAGCTAAAAAAATAAAGGACAATAAAGAATATGATTTTTTTTCCTGACAGTGTAACCACAGGGTAGAAACAAGTGATGCAAACAAGTGGATAAGAACTGGAAATATGATTTCTAAGCATAAGAATCCTATTGATCAAAAAGCAAAAGAAAAAATCCCTTTAATGTGGATTTTGGCTTCTTTCTAGGAAGCTTATACAACACAGCTGCTTGTGGTAATAGAAAAGCTATTTTGTGACTTAAGCACAGTTTTGATATAGAAAATGCTGGAAAAATCAGAGATGAAAGACTACTACTAATTAAATGGTGAACAGCATTAACACCTAGAAATTTGGGAAAATACAGTAATAGCATCTTAAAATTGCTTCTTTTTAAACTTATATTTGCAAATAAAAATTCCACTCTGGTAAAGTTGCATAAATGGTTCTTAGGAATGCATGTTTTTAGCTTATGTCTATATATAAATTGTTCAGACAGAATATTAAATTTTATAGCTGCATACGAAAGTGGTATTTTAAATAACTGCTTTGCTCTCTTTAAGAAATGCAATAGGATTTTGCATTTACATTTGATTTTTGTGCATTTTAATCTTGGCAACAACTCCTATTTCTCACAGCATCAGCTATGAAATGTGTGTCAATTGATGTGTAAATTTTTACTATAAACTTGCTAAGGACTTTTCTATGAAAAATGTTTAGAGAAGTGTAGCTTTTTCAGGTGCTAGTTTACAATAATTGCCTGCTTAGCTTCCAATCCAGATGGCAAATCAAGCAAGCAGTAAATTCTGCACATTCACACAAATTGAGGAAGTGCTGGAAAAGTTGTGTTTACTTTTTGTCATATCGGGGCCAAATATAATTGCATACATTGTGATGAATTTCTATCATTTTTCACAGAAGTAGCATACTAGGATGCCTCTATAAAAAAGGATAAGGGAACAGGGAGATGACTGAGCATTTCCCAGTACATTTGGGAGTGAACATCCTGAAATTTCTTTAAATTTTTCTCATGTTCCTCAATTCTGATTCCCCACTCCCTCATCCAAACACATCTTCAGCTTGCCAGTCAAAAACTGTGAGTCTGGGAGATTTTAAATACAAATTTAAATATGTATGTTTGTTCTACACTGTGACTACGAGCTTACAAACCATGACAGTTTAACTTACTGTGCATGGCCTGAAGGCATGTTACTACTGTATTACACACCAGTAATCCAGGCAAGGCACTTCTCTCTTTTTGGAGTAGGTGTCTGCCTGTATGCTAAATTAAAGTGACTGGAAAAGCTTTTTTCATATTAGAAGGATTATCTAAGCATTGCATATGGGGATTATTTCTTCTTACTGTAAACATGTCCAAAGCCACATACAAAAATATGGGTAAACACAGCGATAAGTAGCACTTAAAACATGTAAATTGATGGTAAATTTTAAATGAAGTAATCTTCCATATTTATTGTGACCCAGTAAGAACCTGCCAAAATGCCTGACTCTCGAGATCTGTATTGAGAGCTGTGTTTCTCACAGCTTTACCACCTTTCAAGAGAACTTGGCTGGCCACCAGACGTCACTGAAATACATTGCTTTCTTTCACATCCCCGTGCTGCCAGCTGGTAAACTGTGGTGTGCGGAGATACAGAAAGCTTGAAGAGCTACGTTGAACAGTAGTTAGTGCCTCTGTATTGTAGTTTTTGGTACTGCCGTCCCTGCAAGGATGGAGCGTGTGATTTTACCCAGTTACTTAAAATCAGCCTTTACTCAGGACAAGTGAAAGAGAAAAAGAGGATTTTGTGTATCCCAAAACACAGTTTGAAAAGGTTTCTAAGAGTGCAAGTAACAGAAACGAAAAATTACTGTCCTTAATCAAAATCTGAAAAAGGCAGGCCAAAATGTTTCCTTTTGCATCCTGAATAGGAGCAGTGTCAGAACATAACAGCAGAGCCATATTGACTCAGGCTGAGAGTCCATCTAGCACAATATCCTGGCTATATTGGTGACAAAAACCTTTGGGGGAGTGCTTAAGGACAATTCAGGTGTAAATGGTCCCCAGGCATTGGTCTGGAGAAGACACTCACATGAGAGTCATTTAGTTACAAAAAGAATATAAAATATTGTAGGACAAACTTGAGAAACTTTTGTATTACAAACAAAACTTCATGAAACTGGGTGGCAAACACTCATGTGTCAGAGGAGTTCTCAGGGCATTTAGATCAAAAGTTGTGTTAGGCTTGTACCATAAATGGTACAAGTCATGTACCATTTGTAGCTCTGGATAATATAGCCTTGGCATGGTTTAAGTCCAGCCAGCAACTAAGCACTACACAGCTGCTTGCTCACTTCCTGTCCAGAAGGATGGGGGGAAGGGAACTGGGAGGGTAAAAGTGAGGAAACTCATGGATTGAGATAAGAGCAGCTTAATAACTGAAATAAAATAATAATAATAATGAATTGTAATGAAAAGGACAAAGAGAGAGAAATCTCAAGAAAGAGGAGTGATGCAAATGAAAACAGTTGCTCACCTCCAACCACCTGATGCCCTGCCTGTTCCTGAGCAGTGGCCCTGCACCAACCTCTTCCCCAGTTTATTTCTGAGCGTGATGACGTAGGGCCTGGAATATCCCCAGGTCATCTGGGGTCAGGTGTCTCAGCTGTGCCCATTTCCAATTCCTTGTGCCCCCCCGGCCTCCTCTCTGGCGGCGTGGGGGGAGGAGCAGAAAAGGCCTTGACTCTGTGTAAGCACTGCCCAGCAATAATGAAAAACATCCTTGTATTATCATCGACACCCTTTTCAGTACAAGTCCAAAACACAGCCTGGTACCAGGTGCTGTGAAAAAAATTAACTCTACCACAGCCCAAACCAGCAGATGCCTGCAGCTGATTACCCATTCCAGTTGCAGTAACTTTTTCAGTATGAACCTGAGTTGCCTTCAGTGTATTACATTACATTTACTTGTTCCCCCAGATGGATTTTGAGATCTAACACAGAAAAGTTTCTGTGTTGTAGTGGCACACCTGAGGAGTTACTGCAGATATTTACAGCTGTAATAAGAAGCACAGATTTTGGTGTGGTCTGCCAGGCAACAGCACACTGATATTTGAGGGGTATGGTCCAGTCCAAACACTTCAGGACATGGTGGGAAAGGTACTTAAACATTGTTGGCTTCCAGTCTTGGGCTGAGCATAATTGTTTCTTTCTCACCTTCTTGTGTCACGTGATCACAATGCCAGTTGTGCTCACATGGTATTGGCTGCCACACTTACCACAAACGTGTTTTATAATTCTCCTCAGATATGTCATGGAAAGGTCCAGATTGTCTCCGTTCTACTTCGAGTGCTGCTGTGGCTTTGCAGTTGTTTGTTTGCAGTGTTATTAACGTCAGGATTTTTTGCATTTCATTTGATGCGAATTGGAGCTGTTGTAAAGGGGTTTGTGGGGTGCCATTACATGCACTGTGTTTAGTTTGCTGGCTTATCCAGTAACACAGCACACTGCAAGGTAGCTAGAGCCTAAAATTATGCACTTTATTTTAAGTCCCAAAAAGAACAAAATGCTCCAAATCTTTGAAGTTTTTTTTTTTATTAGCCTATTGAAAAATAAAATTAAAACAATGTAACTTTTTAACTGAAGAAAACTCATAACTCTTGTGTGACACATGTTAAATAGAAAGGTTTGCTAATAAAAGTGTGGGGAGTTCACTTAGCTCTTTGAAGGACTTAGTTTTATTCCAGTTCTACTTTCTCAAGCTAGCAGCTTTCAGAGTGGCTTATCTGTGGCTTATGAAACTCGTCATGCACCCCTATGTGTTCCTGTGGAAATTTCTGTCTGCCTGTCACCTCTCAGATTTGGCCGCGTGGGTACTTCCCACTGCACTTTGCAGGAGCCTGCCTGTCTCCCCTGGTGCCGCAGCTTTCCTTCTTTTGGCCTCGCCTCCTTTTTCTTTTTGAATCCACCTAAGCTCTTTTTCAGCAAGCCATGGTCTGCGGTACCCACAGAGCAAACTCCAACTGCACTGAAAAGTTTCATCCTTCCTTACACAAAGGTGTTTACTTTTTTGTCTGCTTGAAGACTTGATTTTGCAAAGTTTGTGAAATTATGTCATATAATTGTGTGTTACATAAAATCTGGACGTGATGAAAATTACAGCCTTCATTAATGACACAATTAAACGCTGTGTCAGCCATCAGCAGGTCCGGCATGCACCACTTCTGGGCTTCCACCCTTGGCCCATGCATGGACATTTTTCAAAGGTCAAACATCCCTGAAGTCCTTTTTCCCAAAGCAGTGTCCCAGATGCTGTTCCTGTTGGCATCAGTTGTGGTTTAGGCAGAATGACAAGTCTCTGGGGTTTTAACTGAGCCCATCAACTCCTTTTGCTCTTTTACCAAGAAAAGACAGTAAAGGTAAAATCAGAGCTAGGAGAAGTCGTGTCTGTCTTTTACCAGAGCTGCAATTACAACACTCTTGCTAATATCATTACCATATCAGCTGGATAGAAAAGGCCTTTTAATGAAGCACAAGTAGATGCTGTTTAGTTTATGGACTAATTTTCCATTAGCAAGGCAATTTACCACTGAATTCTTTAAAGGGCAGATCCCTAGCAATGCTCAAAATAAAGACCTACTCATGCAAGTAGATTTCAGTAAGTGGTGAAAAGAGGTAGAGTAAACAGCGTTTATCCAGGAGCAAAACTAACACTGCATTTGTTAAAGTTATCTGTGTAAAGAAGGGTGTAGACTGACAGCAGTACGTTAGATTCTAGCAAGCAAATAAATATTTCTGTTCTCAGCTGTCCCATAGAAAACCTTCTGTGATTAACTGCAGAAGCACAAGAATATGCCCATTTGCAGATGATATACCAGTGAAAACTGTAACAGAGGAAAGTAAGAATAGCAAAAGAAATGTATTTTGTATAAGCAGCGAATCAAATCCTCCTTGCCTTCCTTCAGCCTTGAGAAGATGATTTCTCATTCATATCTCTTTCTAGTGATCAGATTAGTCTTTAAGCTGTATTTGGGGAGAAAATATAACTGAATTAATGTGTGAAGCTTTCCTTTTGGAACTATCTCATTGGATAATATTCATTGAAGGTGTAGGTTAGATTTCAGGAAAAGGTTTTTCACCCAGGGGATGATTGAGCTTTGGAACAGGCTCCCCAAGGAAGAGGTCACAGCACCAAGCCTGTCTGAGTTCAGGAAGTATTTGGACAATGCTCTCAGGCACTTGGTGTGGTTCTTGGGGTGTCCTGTGCAGGACCAGGAGTTGGACTCAATGATCCTGATGGGTGCCTTCCAACTAGGCATATTCTATGATTCCATGACCAACTAAATCGATGCTGAATTACCTGATAAATGAGAGAGTGTGCAGTGTGTTGGAAAGATGAAAACCTGAGAAGAGCCCAAGAATGGGAAGTGGCGTCTTCTGAAATGTTAGTTGCAATTGAAAGGAATTAACTGACTCCTATAAATTCCCTTATTCAATATAAATATCCCAGTCCTGTCCAGGATGTATTTAGGGTTAAATGATGTAGATCCTATTAAAGAGTGGAGCACATGCAACCATGATGGTCTAAATAGAGTGGGTATTTTGGGCAGGAGGTGCTGTCATTCCTCTCGGGAACCTTTCAGCACTAGTAAGCACACTCTGCATAAGCAGATCTGGTTTAGTGGTTAAAAACCAGCTATTTATATAACACACAAGTGAAATTTCATAGCGCTATCCTAATCTCAAGTGTTTTCTTTCATCGTCTCTGCTGCTTAAGAGGATCTGATAATTTTCATCTTATTTCTGCTGTAAAAACATGCAAAGTATATATTTGAGTCAAAATCCCCTGGAGGATATAATTTAGAAGGAATATTGTGCCATGATTGATTCTCCCCTAGAACACTGTAACTGCCTGGTGGTTTAATAGTTTGCTGTTTGAAATACTGCATGTTAAAAGATGGAGATCTCTGCATTTGGGACTGCGTCTGCTGTCATCTTCCTCAAGTTTAACACTTCTGTTAGCTTTGCAGGAATCTGAATTCTCCTCAGTACTTTTTGTCAAAATATTCAGTCACTTCCTAGTCAATATTTAGGAAAATCAAGTAATTCTGCTTTCAATTCTTTTGTATTTACACTCTTTTTCAAAAGCCCTGCCCCCTCTTTTCATGTTGCATATTTCACCAGATTCTAGATCTAGCTACCACTTCATTAAGCCTTAAAGATATAATATTTCATTTAACGGTTTGAGTTCAATGTGAATAACTTTACAGAACGTGATTGAGGTTAAGGTTAAAGCTTCTGAGTTGATGGATGTTTCATACTTACATCTTAAATACATGTTTTATAATACTTTTTCAGCATACAGCAACAAAACTAAAGTATTGGTCTGACTTCTGCATTTCAGTATTAGAATCAAGCCTCATTGCTTCCACTTATGGACAACCTTGCAGTGGAAAGGAGGACTTTGAAATTGTACAAATGTGCAAACATATGTTTTTAAAGGATTTTGCTGGTTCTACCAGAAATGAAGACTGTTCACCTGAGTTTAGTTCTTGCTCTGACCTGGAAACTTCTTACTCAGACTGCCATCAGGACTAGATCCAATCTCTCTTGCTCATGTGGATGCAACCCTTCTTTTCTGCTCTTTTGTGACAGGTAACCTGGGGTCCCAGCTGGTTGAGTATAAAGAAGAGATGTACATAACATCTGACTGTGGGAACACGTGGCGTCAGGTAGGAAGCATAAATCATCAAAGGAACCTGGAAATAATTTTTAATGTACCAAATGTGATGAATTATATAATGCTAAACTAATCTTTAGATACTCACTCTTTTGAAGGAGGTGGTATTATTATCTCTGGTTTGCTTGGAAACTAAGAGATTAAGAAGGTGATTTGCAAAGACTCAAATTGATCAGGCTGTCAGGTTCTGCTGAGTTCAAATATTTTGGTCTCTTTAAAGATCTTATAAGTATCTTATACAAAAAACATAGTGTCTGTTTAGGTTTTTAATAATTTAAATAATCTTCCTATGCTAATGATGAAGTGGACTTGGGCTATATCTTGCAGTACAAACATTCCAAGCTAAAAGACATGGCTTAGGTACAAAGGCAAAAATTCTTCTGCTTCATAGTCTGAAAGCTGTTACTTAAGCATAAACTTTTTTCTTCATTGAAACTGAGAAAGTGAAAAGAGGTTTTCAAAAAATAATAAACTTTTTAAAGTCTTTTAGCATGATTTAATAAATTCAGGGACTACAAATACCAAAGTATTAAAAAGAGAACAATGATGCAGTAATGCTATTTGAATTTTGGATGTCTTTTTCTTCACTGACTAGTGTCAGTTTAAGCATTTCACCTTTATTATGTATTGTTTCCTAAACTGCTCTGTCTCAGTGCGGTGGGTTTGCCCTGGCTTGATGCCAGGTGCCCACCAATCTCTCTCTGCCACTGCCCTCCTCAGCTGGACAGGGGAGAGAGAATATAACAAAAAGCTCATGGGTCGAGATAAGGACAGGGAGAGATTGGTCATCAGCTACCATCATGGGCAAAACAGACCTGACTTGGGGAGATTAATTTGATTGCCAATTAGTAACAGACTAGGACAGCGAGAAATAAACCCAAACCTTAGAACACGTTCCCCCTACCTCTCCCTTCATCCTGGGCTCAACTTTGCTCACTAATTCTCTACCTCCTCACCCTGAGCCGCGCAGGGGAATGTGGAAGAGAGTCTGCAGTCTGTTCACCACACGCTGTCTCTGCTGCTCTTTCCTCCTCAAGGGGAGGACTCCTCACACTTTCCCCGCTTCGGTGTGGTGTCCCTCCCAAAGGAGACAGCTTCCAATGAACTTCTCCAACATAAATCCTTTCCATGGGCTGTAGTTCTCCGTGAGTTCTGCAGAGTGGGTGCTTCCCATGGGCTGCGGCCCAGGAGCAGTCTGCTCCAGCGTGGGTCCCCTGTGGGACCATAAGTCCTACCAGCAAACATTCTCCAGCATCAGCTCCCTATGGGATCACAGCCTCCTTCAGGCACCCACCTGCTCCAGTGTGGGGTACTCCAGGGGCTGCAGGTGGGTCTGTGCTCCAGCACGGACCTCCATGGGCTGCAGGGGCACAGCTGCCTCTCCATGGGCTGCACTGGGGGCTGCAGGGGAATCTCTGCTCCGGCACTGGGAACACCCCCTGCCCCTCCTTCTGCACTGACCTTGGTGTCTGCAAGGCTGTTCCTCTCTCATAGTCTCAGCTCTTCACTCCTGCTGCAGTTGCTGTTGTGCACTTCTTTTATACTCCCAAATATTTGTTAAATAATCCCAAAGGTTCTACTGCTGTCACTGGTTGACTCTACCTTGACCAGTGGTGTGTCCACCTTGAAGCTGGCTGGTGTTGGCTGTCTGATGTGGGAAAGCTTCTCTAGAAGTGTCTCCAAGAAGCCACCCCTGTAGACTAACCTGCTACCAAAACCTTGCCGTGCAAACCCTATACACTCAGCACAGGGATCTTTTCTTTCTCTATATAGGTATATAGCAACAATACACAATATCATATAGATTCTACTTGTAATATATATCCAGGATAAAAAAAAGCACCCTCAAAGGACCAAAGTGTTTTCAAAAAAATAATTTCATTTCGATTAAAATATTGTTTTAGTGTTCAGCTGAAATCAAATTTTTTTATTTTCTGAGAACCATTAAGTGTGAAAATGTTCTCAGTGGTGTTACTGAGCTTGGGGAATTTGAGATTAAAAGAGAAAAATACAAACAGTTTCTTATGTTGCTGTGATAGGGTGCCATTAGTACTCTGCAGAGTACTCTAAAAAGAAATGGACTGTTTTTGTAATGAAAATGTCTTTTGATGTTTAAAAGATAAAATTTTATACCAAATACCTTCTTGAAATCTAGCATACAATAAATAGGTGTTTAAATGCAAAAGCCTTCCGGGATTTACCGTGGTTATGTGTTGTTTAATACTTCTTAGAGGCCTCTCATAATTTCTTGTCAGCATTTGCCAAAGTTTTATTGGATTTTTTGGGGGTGGAAAATAAGAAGAAAAGAGTGAACGAGATCATATTTTCAATGCTTTTTATTTGTAGAGACACTCAGTTAAATGATATGCGTTGAAACGCGACCCTAAGGTGCCTAATTAGGCTGTAAAATCAACAACAAACCGATCCCTCATTGTGACAGTCAAAATAGCAAACAACATTGCTAGCTTTATTTTAATTAAAACTGCTATGAAGCCTTTGAAAGAGCTTACTCAATGCTAATATTTGTGATCAGAATGAAACTGTAGATTGTTTTATGTATTTTATGGCCTCACTGTTCACCATCAAACAATTCTTCCAGAGGACAGCAGCGCATTTCCTTTCTCTGCTGGAGTTCATACAACAAAAGAGAAGGCTTCAGTCAGGTGATAAAGGAATTTAGATAATTCAGTAAATTGCAGGTCTTGTGAGCTGGTGAAATCCCATGCTTTGGCACAACTCTTTGTCTAAGTCTCTGCCTTGGAGACTTTGTGGTTGTCATTAATGAGGGCCTGGCACCTTTCTCACATGCTCACATGGTGTTGCAGAGCTGTTTACAGAGGAGAAAAGGAGCAGTCTCTGCTTGTGTATAGAGACGGAGAATGCAGAAAAGTAAACGTAAGAGACTTAGGAGATAATGTACTGCAAGAAATTAATTAAACCGTTCTTGAAATAATAGTAGCATTGGTTCAAAGGATTATAGGACTGTGGGGAAGGTCAAAGATCCTGTAATTCAACGGTGTGCTCTGAGACAGCATCAAACATACAGGGAACATCTCTACAGGAGGTTTCCCAGAACTATTTGTTAATCCTTCCCTATGGGAGATTCTGGCTTCATGGTGCTTCACCATTCTTCATAGATTTTTCTGAATATTTGACATAAGCTGACTATTTCTTTTCCTCCTGTTCTTGAAGTTTCACAAATTCTACAAGTTTTCTTCTTACCTTTCGAGAGGAGTGGTCTCCTGTCATCTTTGAATAACTTTTTAGATGTTGAAAGGCGATTATCATGTCTACGCAGACTATAGGGATTTTCCCCTTGGAAACAGCAAACTCAAATCCACTGATTTTCCTAACGAACCAAATTTCTAAAGTGTTTTTTTTCCCTTTTTTTTTTGCTCATTGATCAGACTGTCTAATACAGCATTCCTCTCCTGAAGCATGATAAGACTGAATGCAAAATTACAAATTTTATCAGTACTCAACATAATCAAATGACTGCCCTTGATGTCTTGACATTACTGGCACCCCATTTTGGAAGATTTCTTTACATTAGCATGACATGGTTGACAGTTTCTGATTCTTAACTAGGACCTGAGTCTGCAATCCATTCTCACTTTAACAACAATCTGCTGATCTTTTTTTTTTCCGTAATTTCTTAACCAGCTGTATATACTTAAACGATTTCAAGGCTTGTGAGGGTCCTTATTGCTCTTTACAATTGCCTGAAAGGAGGTTGGGGGGTAGACAGGTGGGATTTGGTCTCATGTCCCAGGTAACAAGTGACAGGACAAGAGGAAACGGGCTCAAGTTGCAAAAGGGAAGGTTTAGATGGGAGATTAGGAAAAAAACTGAAAGGATGGTCGGGCATTGGAACAGGGTGCCCAGGGAAGTGGTTGAGTTGCCGTCCTCAGAAGTGTTCAGATAATGTGTGGATGTGGCTCTTGGGAACACGGTTAAGTGATGGACTTGGCAGTGCTCAGGGTTCATGGTTGGACCTGAATGGTTGGACCTGAATGGTCCTAGAGGTCTTTTCCAAACTCAGTGATTCTGTGATTGATTTCAACTGAACCCCTATTTCCATAGCTTGCATTTGATGTGGCCATATAAGGGTTCAGGAAGACTTACCTGTAAACAGAGACAGTGTTCATAGGTAGAAATGAATGTCTAAATGAGAGTTTTGTGAAATTAAGTAAATTCTGGTGATAAATGGAAGTGTTTGGGAAAATAACAGAAGGTTGGTGAGGAGGATTGAAAACACAGTCAAGCGACATGCAGCTCAGGTGTCAAAACCCACATATATCACACTAGTAGTTATTCGGCCTTCTGTGTTGGACAAGTCAAACATTTGTGTTTAGGTAACATAGGCCTGTGATAGAGGCACAATATCAAGCATGCTTGAGATCCCTGCCCTGCTGCAGCAAAGACCAAAGCAGAGTGGTAAATTACACCTGTGCAGACCCCTGAAATACAGCTGCAAACAGCAGGCTGGGTGATCCTGCAGCACAGACTGAGCTCTGCACTTGTGTTGAGCAAGCACTGCCCAGATGCTGCTTCAGGGCTCCCCCAGTTGGCCAGGTAATGAGAACAAATTTATTATTGCATTTCTTCTGTGGTTTTGTGGTTGGGAACAACCTGTGTCCTGCCTGTGCCAGCTCACACAAAAAGTAAAAACAAAGATTGTGGTTATAAGTAACACAACCACTTGGGTTGGTTCCAGTTGTTCTTCTGCTTTTCTGTCGCATGGCCGAGCTGATGGTTGATATATCTTGAAACCATCACTCTTTTCTTAAGGAAAAAATTAAAATTTGCAGCTATGTACTCTACAACATTGCGCTGTAAATAGCAGTAGTTCAGGAGGTGATTGGCAAGTAACTTAAATATCCATGCCATGAACTGACTGTAGAAGAAGGGAATCTCACCTTGGCATTATCATGAACTATGTGGGCTTAGAATCACAGAATCATTTAGGTTGGAAAAGACCCTTTAGATCATTAAGTCCAACTGTTAACTTAAGTGCTAAGTGGACCGTGAGGATGTAGCTTAAGGTGAACTCATGTTTATTTGAAAGATTTCTCTATTACACCAGGAAAACAATATCATAAAATGTGTTAATGAACATGAGCCATTAGGGTGTTCTGTTAAGTGATAAGGATTACCTTGTGTATAGATATGAGGGGTTTTATTTTTTTTAAATACTGATTTCTGTTCACAGTTGTGGTTGCCACTGCTATTTCAACAGCATCTGTTACAACACTGTACTTGAAATACAGCAAAGAGAGTAAGAGAAAGGTCTGGCTTTCAAAAGAAATGGCATAAATAAAAGGAAAAAGTCAGCAACAATAAACCTTTCACATCTGATCTGCTACCAAAGTAGCTCTTGCAGCAACAAAATGCTCAGTTAAGCTAATGAGGTTACACAGAAAGCCTTTTGGATGTCTAAGAACTAAATCTAGATCTCTGGAGCTTTAGTCTGGTGCTTTTTTTTGTTGGAATATTATTTATCTGTGTCAAATCCTTGTGTATCAAGGCAACTTGGAAAACCTTCGGTTAAGCGAGAATGCATGTTTTCCTGCAGGCATCTTAGGAGATAGATAGTAACACTTCTAAGCACAACAAAAAAGGATATAATTCCAGCCTTTCAACCCTGAGAAGGTCCAACTGGCTCATTCTGTGTAGAAAAGCTTCTGTTTCCAGATTTGAATTTAGTAATGGATATCATTTGATGAAAGAAAAAAGTAATCTCTGGAAATTTTGTTTAATTTTTGAACTTCTGTATTGCAAAGCAAATTGTATGGCATATATTTTTCTAGGATCATTTAAACATGCTCTCACTGATTTCATGAAGCTGTCCCAATTTCTTCCAGCAGATATTCTGACCTGCAATAGCTGCTGTAGTTGTTGGGACAGACATAGGAAAAAAAGCATTTAGAGCAGATGGAAGAGGATAGAATAGAAGCTGACATTGTGATTATAAAGCACAAAACGTGCACAAAAAATTACAGAAATAAGTTATGAGAATCTTGTTCAGTAGTGGCTGGCTACTAGGAAGGATCAGAATAGATTTATTGCCTGCTTTAGTTAGTGGAGAGATGTATATCAGAATTCGTGGCCTGTTGTGAACTCACATATCTCATCTTCTTGGGTCTGAACTTCATCTCTCGCCCTGGGACCACCTTTCTCTCGATCCTTTGCAAACTGTTTGCCTTGGTTTTGTTTCCAGAAAGTAGAGATAAATATTTACTTTTGTGATGAACCAGCATGAAACTGCTAATTCTTTTCAATGTATTGAAGATGAAGAATTGTTTTCGTATGGCTTTCATACATTTTGTTTATAAAAAGTTTGAAGTGTGTGCAAGAAGAGCGAGATATAGCAACGGCATTAATATGCCTGTGATGTGTCCTCTGTGCTTTATCGTGTGCTAAAGCAGGGTATTAAAATGGTACGTGAGGAACTGCCATGGTGCTTTTCTGGGAAGGGCTAATTTGTATAAAGTGGTTTTTCTTCAGTATGGTGATGAAGCTTTGGGAGACTTGGTGTCCCAGCACATACTGTTGCATTTTGGTTTGAGGGAAAGTTCAAACAAAGTTTAGAAGAGAATCAAAACTCTGCTTGCTTATCTGACTGCAGCTGATCTTATCCTTTTGAAGTGCATCTAAAATTAATGTCTGTCCTTTACTGAATTCTGTTCTAAAATACACAGCTGGGTGAATAAGTAGATAGGACTATAAATGCCTCATGTCAGGGTTTTGCCCGTAAATTGGTAACACTGAAAAACTGATCAGACACTTGAAGCCCTAGGATTCCCATAAAATATGTTCTTAATGGATGAGAGGAAGACTGAGTTCTCAACCCAAATTAAATGCTTCCTATTTTTGAAATAGTGGTGAGTGTGCTGTAAGATACTTTCACCCCAGCTCTGGTTCAGCCTTGCTGAGAAATCCTCCAAATGTAGCATTTCGTTTTGCCAAAAAAAGAAAATAATTTAGTGTTGTCATTATTTTTTCATTCACAAGGCAAAGTAAAGCTAACCTTTATGCTTTGTCAAAGCATATAGAAGACTGCATATTTGTCTATAAATGCTATGTGTGTATGATAGTTCTCACGTATCACTTGCTTTTGGGTTAAAGGAACTTTCACAGGTTAATAAAATGAGTAAATTCTGTCTTAAAACAGATTTGAGATGTAAACCAGGAAAGATATCTACCTGTGCTTTTATTTTAGTACTGCTGGTGACCTCTAGAAAAGGAATTAAAATAATTTAGGAAGTTTTTAATCCTTTATACCATTAAATCAATAGTACATGTATTTTGGTTCCAAATTCAGAGTGGCCTCCATGGTACATCACATAATATTTTAACTTAAACTCACTGACTCTGGAAATGAGGAAAACATGCTTGCACCACTTATTTCACGTTCTGTAGGTTCTGGAGAATATGTGAGAAAGTCACAGACAGCAGTACTTTTCCTATTTTTCTTAGAATTAGACTACACAGCATTTTATTTTGTAGGATACACAGAATATGGCAAACACCAAAGTAGGGTGTTGGGTCACTTGGTGATATATAACAGGAAGGAATGCAGAATGCATAGTATGAGAAATATAAGCTTGGGCTAAAATCACTTTAGGCAGTTTAATCTGACTGTGATTTGAACCTGAACATTTTCTGATTCACCTGCTTAACTTTCTTTTCTTTTACAGCTGGGTGAAATATAAGAGTTAACCTGACTTTTATGTCCTTTTCAGTTTGAAGTGTGGATGTTATAAAACATAAGTCTCTTAATTCTCGTTTGCTTGTTCATCTTGTTTCAGCTGTTTTGTACATTTGCTTAGCTGGCCTTTCTTTATCTGACTTGTAGGTCTTTGAAGAAGAGCACCACATCTTGTACTTGGACCATGGTGGAGTTATTGTGGCTATCAAAGACACCTCCATCCCTCTGAAAATACTCAAGTAATCCTACAGTCAATTAGAGTAGAGCTGTTGTATATTCAAGACCTCAGGCAAAGTTCAGAGTTTATGATAAGCATTTCAATGTGATCATGTATGAATCACAGGTGGAGTCATCTTAATATAACATTCAAAAAGTCAACAAAATGCAGTTGGATGTTTACTTTAAGATTACTTCATGGTGCTGAAGGTACCGTGGCAGAATGCATTAATCAAAATAAAATTTTCTTGCGTCAGTGTAGGCACTTTTTGCTTGAGGCTATTCTGGAACTCTGCGGGACGAGCCGTGTTCAGCATGATTGCTCTCTGCTGCTGGGTGGCACCCGCAGTACGTGTCAATGATGCTCAGCCTGTGCTGCATATGTGGCTTACTTGTGCAGTGAGGAGAATTCATTGATACTGTAATAAGTCTCTGTCCTCTCCAAGGGCCACAGGGAAACTGGAGAATAGTCCTGAGTTTCTCCGGCAAGAGCAATATAATGTAGAGTTTGGGAGCCAACAGGCAAAGGATTTATGTGCACTTATGTGCCACGTAATTTGGTGTGCCAGCATCACAGCTCATCTGAGATATTCATGCACAAATTAACTGCAGTCTGCATAGATCCTGTCATATGGTGACAATGCAGCAAATGGCCTTCTCACCTATTTTGGCAGGAAAGGTTTGTTGTAAAACGTTTTGTTAAAAAATATCACGTTTTAGACTGCATGATAGTGCAGCAAAACATGGTAACCTTGTGTAATGGCACACAGAACTATAATCTTCAGCATAAAATCTGTAAGACATCTTTATCACTTGCGAATTGGTTCGTTTTTGCAGAACTGTGTTATATACATGAATAGGAACTAGGCTCTGTACCTGGTTTTCTGGAATGAAAGCCATTGTTAACCTACTATCCAAAAGACCTGGAGGAAATGTACAGAAGAAAAGAGACTTTGACTCATATATTTTGGATGCAGATTTGAAATATGTTCTGAAGTATGTTTTGCATATGTTTTGCAAATGTTTAAGTGGATGGTAGCAGCCATGAAGGGTCATCATCGTCTTGGTGCCTGGAGTTACTGCACCTCCCACGTTTTAGCCATTGGCCTCTCATGTTTCACTGGCCTCTGCTTAACAGGTCTACGTCTCAGAGACTACTAGAAAGACTGAAATGTGAGTTAACTTACTTTGCCTTGAACACTCAAGGTAGCAAGACAGTTTGTTGACAGAGCACCGTTTTTAATTGGCCTGAGAAATTTTATTGTTGTGGAAAATTGATTACTCCTTCTCATAAAGATGTGAATCCCTGGCTAAGTTGTTGAGAAGAAGATCACATTTATATCATGCACTGTCTAGGCATACTGTATTTTGTGATCGAAAATCCTAAGCTTTAGTAGTGACGAGATTTTTTTAAAGTGGATTCTGCTTCATATAGCAATAGTTGTAAATAAAAGCCATTTCTGCTTTTTTACAGGTTCAGCATAGATGAAGGCCAGACCTGGAGCACACATAATTTTACCAGCACTTCCGTCTTTGTAGATGGATTACTTAGCGAACCTGGAGATGAGACACTGGTCATGACGTAAGGTTTTGGTTTCACTTCTGTTTTCAGGCCTCTCTCTGTTTATGCACTTGCACAGGTATTCAGCTGCACATGTTTGAGATAGTCCTCGAGTCAGTGCTTTTGCTTCTTGCAGCCACACCGACACACTTAATGTCTGAACCTCCTTGGTAGGTAACTTGTGTTTGAAATTATCTGACTGCAATATTTCAGACTGTAAAGAAGTATTATGCTTATATGAAATCTTGCAAAGTTATCACCGGGGAGAGTGGAATAATAGGACTGCAATACAAATCTGAAATATGTAGGGGGAAAAAAAACCCTATTTCCTCTTGGGGTTTTTTTGTTTTCCACAGATTTTTAGTCAGACATCAAAAATGTTAAACATCTATTGTCTTCACAGTGCAAATAACTATAGTGTTGTCTTATTAAATAGCACTGCAGCACTTGGTGTAACCAAGAACTGTGCTAACAAATATTTGTTTTTATTCTCTGCAGTGACAGAGGCAGATGCTGTGAATAGAGTTTAAAAATAACCAAATTCTGCAACTCAAGCTCCTGTTTATCTGTCTTTTTCTAAAAGACCAGGGACATCTGGATCTGAGCTGCATATTTTGCTCCATCTCTAGGATAAATGCTAGTGTTTTAGAAGTGTCTGAGGGTAAAAATCACCTGTCCAGTCAGGGAGAAAGGCGCGTGCTGTCTGCAGCCAGAAAGGGGAATGCACTCAGGGCAGTGCACGCAGGTTGTTGTGTGTGCTCCTATTGCAACAGTTTGTGTGATCCTTTATACTGGAGCTCAGTGTGCTTGTGACAAGCTTTTTCTCCCAGGAGTTACAAACAGAGCTACCTTTGACATGTACCAGCAGCATTTTCCCCAGGGAAAAACAAATTAATAGCCCAATGGATAAAAGACCCTCAGCAAAACAGAAATCCTACCCAATGTACTTAAAAGCATTGTGCCGAGTTCATAACGCTGTGCTGGGCAGAGGTGGATTTGGTTTGTTGGTTATTTCTCTCTTTCTCCACTGTCCCATTTATCCTCCATTAAGCATCTATGACCTGAGAAGAACAGTATTATCCCATCATCTTCCACTTCTCTCAAATACAGGTTTATTTATGATATAATATATGCCACATGGAGACACTTATGCCTCTGAATGAGGGATTTCCATTGATTTCAGTAAAAGTAGATGGATCAAAAGCTTATCCCAAGCTGTACTTACTGGCAGATAAAATGATTTGTGATGGCTATATGCACTGGGTTTGGGTTTTTTTTCTTATTAAATATCATTAAAAACAGTGATTCTGTGAAGATGTGTTTAAATATCTGGCTGAATGGGCTAAAGAGCTCTTGTAATGATGCCTTTTTAAAATCATCTAAATGAAATATATAGAACTGTAGCTAGATTTGGTACATGAGCCAAAATTGACAACAAAAGAATCATGTGACTTGCGTATTTCTAAAGGCACAGCAAGAGTCTGACCCCAGTATGTAATGCCAGACTTGTAGGATCTTACTTTTTAGCTAGTTTTACTGAGTGTGGAGGGCATCAAACACTTAATATCACAGATTGGCCCTGAAGACGTGTGCAAATTTCCTACCAGATTCTAAAGATAATGAGAAGAATAAACCTGCAGTGTGTGTTTCGTTGTTGCCATTGTATCAGCTTCCCTGTCGCTCCCGCTGCTTTTGACTTCAGGGTGATGTTGTCAGCCCAGTGGTGCTCTGTCTGACTTTATGTCAAGACCTTTTGTTGTTCTCTCTGGCTTAGTTCATTTTTTCTGAAAACTTATTCTTGTACTAAGTTGTTGTGCTTGACTTAATCTACAGTGATTTGTTGCTTTTGAGTAAAACACATTCCCTGGAAAAAAACCAGAAATCAACTATGCCATCTTTTCCATTTTATTAGATAAAATTTTCTTCCAAGTAGACCATGCTAAGATGAGCTTGTGTATGGTAATGGAAATAAATTACTAGTGTCTTTCACCTTAAGGAATCCCCAAATCCGTTGCCAAGGACCTAGTCTGACACTTTTTACTAGTACAGGAATTTGTTTTTCTTCCTTTGGTACGGAGTGTGTTTGAATAAAGACTTTGAATAAAGAGTGCAATGTCAAAATCCACATAGATTAGGAGAGATAGCATAATTCTGAAGTGGGAAGGTGATAACTGAAAAAATATGCAGCAAAACTGAGGAACAGACAGTATTTCATTTAAAGCTTCTAGAATAAACTCACAAAAGAGTCAGAGAATATTTTACCTGTACTGAAAGTGACTGTTACAATAAAATCTTGGTTCCACTGAAGTCAGTCTGACTGTAAGAGAGACTTCTCCTTCTCCAGCATGATGTCTGGGATATTGACCTGACTTGTAAGTGACTTGCATTTGAATTCCAATTCTGTCATAATTTATCCAAAATTACAGAATCATAAAATCACAGAATGGTTTGGGTTGGAAGGGATCTTAAAGACCATCTAGTTTCAATCCCCCTCTCATGGACAGGGATACCTTCTAATAGACCAAGTTACTCAAAGCCCCATCCAACCTGGCCTTGAACACTCCCAGGGACGGGATATCCCCAGCTTCTCTGGGCAACCTGTGCCAGTGCGTCACCACCCTCACAGTAAAGATTTTTTCCTGTAAATCTAATCTAAACCTGCCTTGCTTCAGCTTAAGGCCATTCCCCCTTGTCCTATCACTACGTGCCCTTGTAAAAAGTCTCTCCTCATGTCTCTCGTAGGTCCCTTTCAGGTACTGGAAGGTGTGTAAAGTCCCCCCGGAGTCCTCTCCGGGCTGAACAACCTCACCTCTCTCAGCCTGTCTTCATAGCAGAGGTGCTCCAGCCCTCTGAT
This sequence comes from Mohoua ochrocephala, assembly GCA_013398855.1. NCBI lineage: Eukaryota > Metazoa > Chordata > Aves > Passeriformes > Acanthizidae > Mohoua > Mohoua ochrocephala. The sequence continues at coordinate 12,589 of VZTA01028170.1, read as the reverse complement.
TGTCTTCACTGCACTCCTCTGGACTTGCTCCAACACCTCCACATCCTTCTTATGTTTGGGGCCCCAGAGCTGGATGCAGCACTATGGGTGGGTTCTCATGAGAGTGGACAGAGGGGCAGAATCCCCTCCTTTGCCCTGCTGCCCACTGTGCTTTGGATGCAGTCCAGGGCACATTTGGCTTTCTGGGCTGTGGGCACACACTGCTGGCTTGTGTTGAATTTCTTGTCAACCAACACCCTCCCAGTCCTTCTCCTCAGGGCTGTTTTTAACTCATTCTTCCACCCAGCCTGTACTTGTGCTTGGGATCGACCCGAACCGGGTTTAGGACCTTGCACTTGGCCTTGTTGAACTTCATGAGGTTCACACAGGCCCACCTCTCCAGCCTTCGAGGTCCCTCTGGAAGGCATTCCTTCCCTCCAGTGTGTCAAGCACACCGCACAGTTTGGTGTTGTTGGCAGATTTCCTGAGGGAGTACTTGATCCCACTGTCCATGTTGCCAGCAAAGGTGTTAAACAGCACTAGTCCCAGTATTGACCCCTGAGGAATGTCACTCAGGACTGTTTTGCATTCCAAAATGAAATGGTCTAGGAAGCTTTACTGAAGAAACAGAAAAATGTGAACCTGGTTGCCTCAAGTCTTCATTTCAGAAAGTTTTGTGTTTTCTACAAAACAGGAAAACCAAATGTTGACTTGTCAAAAGTTTTCATAGAACTCAGTTGTCATCTGCCAGTCAACATTAATCTAAATCATTTATCGAAGTCTCCTGCAATATTCAAGATATGTACACACAAATGTCAAGGAAAATGTATTTTATTCCATTGTGCTCTGCAAAAGACCCAGTTAAGATTTTTAGGAGTTTTAGTGATAAAGTGTTCAAAAACTTTAGGAAACTTGTTCTGTCTAAAAATCCATTTCTAAAGAGACCTAGTTAAGAGTTTAGGAAAGATAAGCAATAAATATTCATAAATTTTAGGAAACTTGATCTGTGTAAAAACTTCTAAATGAGGAGCTCAAATCCAGTATTTATTGCTAAATGAATAAGTGAGGTTTGCTAAGAAATTTTCTCAACTAATACGTCTTCGTCAAAATAGTGCATGGACTAGCAGGTTTTATTTTGTTCTAAATTCTGTAAGAGTGAGAGTTACTACAACCCAGTGTTATACTTAACAATATTTTATATTTGGGAAAAATTACTTGCTAATGCTGGATTGGGTAATGGCCTAACTCAGTGCAAAAGGAAGAATTTTTGTGTGTCTGAAATATTGATGTTCCTCTTCAGTGGAAATAATTAAGGTAATGAAAGTTTCAAACCTGTTGAAATTGCTTCTAAATCACATTTCGGCTTCTGGGAGTGTTTCCCAAACCAGGTTATTTAGATTGCAGTGTAAACCCAGTAGGCACAATAACCTTGGTACCGCAGACCATAGCCCCTTTTAAAAGGCCAATAAGAGGTTACATAAAAGGACTGCTTTTATTTATGTCAGGTAGAATCAAAATCTTCCTTGTGGGTAATTGTATTTTTTCCAGAGGGCTATTTTTTTGTAATGTCTCATATAATAACAACTTTGGATGCTGCTGGGAACTTTATGACATCTCCAAACTGCAGAACTCCTGCATACATCTTTTGCTGTCTCGAATGCCCATTGTTGTGTCCCTTTCAGGTTCCTGGGTGATAATGGAAACAGGAAGATAGTCTAATTTAAGCTTACTCAAAACCAGGTGAATTTTAACAGGTGTTAGATATTAGGTAGAGCCATCTGGATTTTTGTAACTGTTGATTCTGCTAGGAATGTCCACCTCACCTTTAACAACATCAATAACAGTCAACATTACATGTACTTTGTGGAGCTTATTGTGTCACACACAGCAGCACACTCCTTTTCCTGTTCTCTTTGAGCATCTTATTATGTGGAGGTACTTCTCTGTGTTTTGAATTCTTCTCTACGACTTTCTCATACTGCAACACTTATAAAAGGTAGATCAAAGGTAGATAAAACCTCATTGTGTAGGAGAATAGCTGATTTCTGAAGGCAAATTCTAGGTTTTCTTCGCAGCTAGTTAATGTCTTATAAGAGAATCATTGCTCAGTTATGAAATGGTTGTTCTGCTCTCTGCATGAGAAGGAACATGTCTGAGAGTAGATGGAGGAAACGTGGTGAAAAAAGCATTGGAAAAGCAAACTGCTTTTTCTATTCCAATCTAATTTAGATATCAGCTAATCCAGATGTACAGATACCTGTTTAGTAGCAAGTGTAATGCTTTTGCTGTCATCTCTGTGGACACATTAGCAGAGCAAGTCAAAGCTTTGCAGTATCACCGCCAACCTGTGACCTTGGAGTCAAGACCTGGTACTGCCCTGGTCCCTCCCTGTGCTCAAAAGAAGTTCAGTGGGTGAAGTTTGTTTTTTAAATTTCTTTCCTTACAGTTTCATACTGTAGTCAGAAGCACAGGAACAGGATGCTTTCAGTGTCGCTCTAAAGCCCGTATTTAATACCTTTTTAGGACAGATCTATTAACATAATGTGTAAAAAGGAACTGAAAGGTTAGGAATCCATGTTGTGTAAGAATCTGGCAGCACCTTGTCCATATTTACAGGAGGAGAAGACAGAAAAAGGGTCATGTGACTTTTTCATTCAGAATAGACTTTGTGTCATTTTGAGCCCTTGTCACAGAGTACCTGAAGCTTTGGTACTCTAACTATGCTTCCACTTAAGTTTCTATTTCAAATAAATAATCATTACAAACTAAGCCAACAACTAAAATTTTTAAACATTTTATTTATTTTTGATTGAGGCCTTCAACTATATTTTGCTATATCATTCTCTCAAAATGAAGGAGCCACAATTTAGGTAACTGTAGGCTGTTAAGTCTAGCTCTGCTAGGTGAAGTCTGAATGAAGAATCTCTAATCGTGACAAGAGAGACAGAGAGACCTGCTAAAGAGAGACAGAGAGTATTAGCTAAAGAATTATAAAACTTTGCAAGTATCCCAGATTAATTTGCTCTTTAGTTGACAATAGAGAATTGAATGATGTAAAAGCTATCCTCTACAGTGTCATATGTTTCTCTTTAAACAATTCTGTTCACTATCCACCTTGTAGTTACTTCTGCAGAAGACATCAAGCTAGGCACTAAATTTGCAATGTTTTCCAAACAGCATGCATGTTAAAAGGTTGTTCTTGGACAGGAATTTATCAAATAGATGGGAAAAAATGTTGGATGTAATTCACAAATATCATGGAGCCACTGAACTTCTGGATAAAGAGGAAACACCCTCATTCTGCTCCTCCCTAGCACTTTTCTTAACCTAAGCATTCATTTCCGTTCTTTTTCCCCAAAAGAGCTAAAACCAAGATGTTTTGGCATTAAAGAATGAATGGCAATTATTAGCTTATGGGAGCAGGAAACAATGAAAAAACATATTTTGGTTCAATTTCAACTAAATTGTTTCCTCCCTTCATTTTTCACTTTGGCAGCCAAAAAAAAAAAAAAACCACCAACAAAAAAAAACCCAAAAAACTCAAAAAACTCAACCCAACCAAGAAACCCAACTCTTCTCTTTAGTGCATTAAGTATATGCATGTGTTTGTAGTTTAAGGCATTTAAATCATAAATGTCTCAGCATATTTGCACATGATCTCCTGTACACACAAGCACTTTTTATGTGCAGTTGCTTTGTGTAGACAGGTGTCTACTTTTGCACATGGAAGCATTCATCATTTCTGTAGTTGCAATTTAGGAAGGCCACTGAAATGTGACCTCTGTTATGTTCTTTCGGGGAATTAGAAAAATATGCTGAATTATAATCTTGATGTGTAACAGGCTGCAGCTTGAATCTCGCATTACTTTCATCCATTTTACCAGAAGGAACCCTCTGACTTATCTAGGTTTTTGTTGATTTTATGATGGTGTAAAGGGAGCAAAGACAACTGTTGGAAGGAAAGGGCATCTAATAGAGATTCACTTGTCATTTTCTCTTTTGAAAATAGTAAGCTTTAAATATCACTATAGTACATAGTCATGGCTAACCATCTTTGCCAACCCATATCCCCTTGGAAAATCTTTCATTAATAACATTATTCCTGTGAGTTAAGGAGAGCACTACCTGTTGGCAGTGGCTACACTAAAGTACATCCTTCCATGCCACGATCTCATCATTTTACTCCTCAGCTAGGTAATTTCTGCACAGATTTTGGCATGTGTCTTGCTGTATGTTCAAAGACTCTGTAATAATATGAACTACAACAGGCAGAACAAAAAGAAGATTGTCACATTTATTTGCTTTTTCAGGGATATTGTCATCATTTGTAGCAAAGGTCTACGTGAAGCAAAGGACTCAGCTCTTTGAACTCACCATAAATTGACAAGAGACTCCTAACTAATCCTTTTATGTAGAAGACAACTGAGAACGATGATGGTTTTTTTAATGTAAATGGCCTTTGATATCTAGTGAACTGTAAGGTAGATTGAATATTTAATCTGAAATTGCAATTGTGTTATAAAAATTAGCAGGGAGGTCTGGGAGTTAAAAAATATTTTAACAATACAATAAATTCACCGATCATTGTATTTCCTTCTAATATGATTTACTACTAGAAAGGAGGCCTCATATGGAACAAGGTATAAATATCATTTTTTGACAAAGCTCTGTGACTGCTTCCATTTAAAAGAATAGGAGACAGAAAGAATTGTTAAAATAATTAATTAGCATCTCTGATAGTGTGGTTTCCTTTCCCAGCTTGATGATAGACTCGCTGTTAGCTGTTGAGGTTTAGATCTGTAAGGAATTTCAGGTGCATGCTCGAACAGCTTTGCTTAGGTGCTGTCCAGAGGAATTTGGACTTATTATCTGAGACAGAGCCCTTGAGGTTGCCCAAATCACCTGTATGTGGGGCCCTCAATTGACCCTGATTCAAATCCTAGGTTTTACTGTCAGTAGCTCTATACTTTTGAAGTCTCTTTCAAAAAAACTAGAGGCCCTGCTCCGCCCCTAAGTGGCATATGAAGTCAGCAGAATGTGCCAACGGGGCAGTACAGCACTGTGCAGGCAGTCTGCTACCGTGTCCTGTTTTGAACATCACAGTTGATGGCAAACTCATATAGAGGAGAGCAAAAGCCAGTGCAGCACACTGAAGACTAAGGCAGTGAGTCTAGAATGAAAGAGGCTTCTGATTTCAAACAGAAGTAACTGTGCATCACACAGTTGTCACTGTGCATCCCTGTCCTCAGTACAGCTGCAAAACTCACACAGTTTTAGTTGCTACATTAAACATCTGAATAAATTCCCCATGTGACCTTTGTGACCTCGGTGGGAAAATACTGCAGGATCACTTCCACCACTCTGAGGTCTTTGAGTGTTCTCAGGTATTCCTGAGTAAAGCAAAACACACGGACAGGAGATGACACAGCTACTACTGCTCATCTGAACAAGGAGCATCTATTGAATAGGTGCTCTTGTCTATTGAACAGAATTTACTGGAAAAGATTATCATTGCATATAATTTCTGTTAAATTAACTCTGCCTGATTATGAGCTTTATCAGGAACAGAAATAACCAGCAATCCTCCAGCAAATAGTTTAAATGAGTTAGCTTAAAAACTGCATTAAACTGTCTTATCTATCAAATGATGCAATCAAATTAAAAAATTATGTGCTCATAAATGAACTAGGAACAAATGTACAAAGTTGTTATGGCAACTGAAACACTGAAGTTAAAATTATGGATCCTAAATTCTTGCAAATAAAAGTAAATTAATTTCCAAGGTAATTGGAATTTCTTCCAAAAATTATCTATCACAGCATCATCTTTTATAGTTTCAACAGAATTGATTTGATGGCTTTCTAATGAAATATAGTTAATCAAGAGGAAGGTTTTAGTAGCTTATGAATTGCTATCATCTTGATATATAACTTCTAGTCATCAGTTACACTTGCTGCACCATTCCAGTTTTTTTCATTCATATGATTTTATTCATCATAAGTATTCTATATTTTGCACCTGAGCAATTACATTGTGATTGCTGTTATGTATTGCTTTATCGTAGCTCATATTTTTGTCTAATCCATTGAATCCTACTTAATACATGCCTTTGTTACTTTGAAAAAATACTTTTTTTTATTCTAGTGATCTTTAGCAGTACATTTAAATGTGCTCATACGAGGTGTCTGCAACACGTGCTACTGCAGCAAGAGCATTAATAATCATTAAGCCTTTTTTTCAAACAGTTTTCTAAAGTGGATGCATGTGGGTGTGGGATTCCTTGGGAAATTTACCCTAGGAATTACAAAGCTTTATGGCTGCATTTTTAATGGGGTTTGTGACTGTACTGGGATATTTTCTTGAATCTTTGGGATTTTAGTGAAGCCAGAGAATGCTGGGATCACTGGTGTCATTACTGTGCTCTGTGAGAACCCAGATGGCTTTTGAATATTTCCCAGGGTAGAGACTCACAGCCTCTCTGGGCACCTGTATGAGTGCACTCTCACAGCAGAAATGTTGATTCCTGATGTTCAGAGAAAACCTCCTGTGTTTCATATTGAGTCTGTTGCCTCTGGTCCTATCACTGGGCACCACTGGCTCCAATCCTAGCAAAGAATCTTCCTTGTGCCTTCCCTTCAGGTATTTATAGACATTGATAGTTCCCCCTGAGCCTTCTCTTCTTCGGGCTGAACAGTCCCACTTCTCTCAACCTCTCCTCTTACGAGAGATGCTCCAGCCCTTTCATCACCTTCACAGCCTTTTGTTGGACTCCTTCCAGTCTTTCCATCTCTATCTTGTACTGGGGAGCCCAGAACTGGACCCAGTACTTCACATGTAGACTCACCAGTACTGAGGAGAAGGAATTAGAGAATAGTGTGACTGTATCTTTTAAGTTTATCCTGGTTCTTCCTCTTTCTTGCCCTTCCTCCAGGTCTCTTTGAAGACAGCTCTTTACTCTGTAGCAAGACTCTGAAAACATTTTCTTGTACTTCTCAGCTTTATCTTTTCCAGCAAAAAACCCAATTCTTTCAATCTTTCTTCATTGGTTACATTTTCTAAGCAGCTTATGAGTCATTTTGCCCCTCTTCAAATTCATTTTTAATGGGTCTGTAAATATGCATATAACATCCAAAATTAGACACAATATTCTTCCAGAGGCTTCACCAGTGTCAAGTTTATCAAACTTATTACCTCCATGTCTTCTGTTTTCCAGTTCTAAACACAACCTAGAATTAGTCTTTCCTATTTTGCAGCAACACTGCACTCTCGTTTTAATTCCACAGAATTCCCGAAGTCTTTTATTTGATATCTGAAAGTTATTTTCCATTTTGGTTTTCCACCTTTGTTGTGGTTTGGGGTTTTTTTTTTCCCAAGGAGTACTTTTTGCACTTGGTTTTGGAGTATTTCATCAAATTGATTTCTGAACGTTGCTTCCATCAGTCAATGTCCACTACCTTCCTTGTGTGTTATCTGCAAAATTTTTTTGTCTTTCTTATTTGACCACGAGTGTTAATGAAAATATTGACTGTGGAGCCATCATATCCCTGTGATACATATCTCGGAATATTCTTTATTTGATAACTACCTTTTGAAAATGGATTCTTCTAATTCAATATGTATTCCCATTCTTCTTCACAGTGATTTTATCTGTACTCATGTTTTCTTTTTCACTTTGAGACAATGTCAGCTAGAAATGTGTAACACTTTTAACAAAGGTCAAAATATGCTAGATTTTTTCCTTTCCTTTATCCACTAAGCCAGTTACCCTGTAAAAGGAGAAAATTACATTAGTTTGACATGATTTGGTTTTGATAAATCTGTAGTAGCTGTTTGTTATCATTTTAATTATCTCCAAGGTGCTCAGAAGTGGATAGCTCAATAATTTGTTTGATATCTTTGTGGATATCAAAATTAATTCTCTAATTCTCTGAGCTCTATTTTGCTGTTTTATATCTCTGGTTATATATACACACATAAATGTGTTTGTGTGGCTGTGTGTGCGTATTTATATGTATAAGCAACATGTTTCCCTTGCCATAGATATTTGGAATCACCCTCATCAGGTTTCAAAGATCATTAATAATAGTTCAGAGATTATGTTTTCAGGAGAATGTCATTATTCTGTTCTGCCTTGAACTCATCTTGAACCATCTCCTTTCTTCCTCTTTCCTTGACTAATCTGCCTGAGACAGCTAACATGAATGGAGAAAATTTCATTTGTTCTGTAGAAAATACTTTTCTTGAGGCAGGAGTGAAGCTTTAACAGGACTTGGCTACTTGCACTTGAATATATTTTTTTATAAATGAGTTAATGAAAGAAATGTAGTAAATTCGTAAAGTTTTTTGATGTCTAGAGAAGCGTTCACTGAGGTAGGTAGTTGCATAAGCACATGGTGAAGTCTGCCTTATGTTAGTACCTTGTATGGAGAAACAAAGGCTTTAGAAAAGAGGTACAGGTATTTTGCATGCAAAAGACGATTCATGTCTGTCAGCAAACCCAGTCATATTGAAACAGGCATTGAGGAAAAAGCAAGAGACCACCTAAGCAGTCACTTATATTGAGTATGTAACTACCAGTGAATAAGATTATATGGTGACAGCAGCTCTCAGATCCAGCTGAACCAGAAAAAGGAACCAAACCCTGAGGCTCAATGAGAGAAGTGGGACCACACACCTATGTGCGCATACAGCCAGTGGACTGAGCCGCATTTTTTTGTTCGTGTGTGTTGCTTCTGCTTCTGAGCCATGGGTACATTTAGAAGGAAAGGAATTAGATGATCCAAGTCCTTTAATCTCAGACCCTTACAAGAAAAGAGTAAGACATACAAACTAAGTGCATGTGTTTCTGTTTAATTAAGTGCACTGCTGCTGGTGTGGTTTCCTGTGAGCATGGCTTGTTCAATTGTGATAATGTGAGCAGCGTGGGCAATAACCTGTTGATAACGACATCTCTCTGTTGTGGAGGAGAAGCAAAGACACCAGAAAGGACGAGGGGAAATCACTGTACATCTTTAGTCTCTGTGAACTATTTTTCAGCCTCTTTGGTAGATTTTAGAGCTCTAAGCCATTCATCAGGGAAGTGTGATGGTGTTACCTCTGTGCTGTAGAGAATCAACCACTTCTGGTCTTCCCCTGAACCTGGTATTCAGGACAAGAGAAATTACTGGGCACAGCAGAATGCTTTTAGTAAAACTGTACCATTCCTGCTGTGTCTGGATTTGAACAAAACCAGGGGCAAAACAAAAGGAATGAATTACTTTGGAGAATGATACTAAAGCTTGGAGTATGAACTGCACAGAAATTGTTGGCTTCAGAATTAACCTTAAATTCTTTGGCAAGTAAGTCTCATAAGCCTGATACAAACCACAAATTCATTTTACTTTTGCCCAAATAGAGTCTTTACCCTTTCTAATTTGTTGCTGGATGTCATACTCAACCATTTTGTTTTGGAAATAAAGATTCTGACTTAGAAAATGTTGGCTGCTTTGAAACTGCAGCTTGGCTTTTAAAGCAATGAGATTTCCTTTTTTTTCTTTTTTCCCCCCACATAAATTGTACCGTTTGTGGCTGGTTTTTGTTATATACTGAACTATCTGAAATGAAGAAGAGATTCTGAGTTCTTCAGCACAATGTGTAGATGTAGTGTATTCCTTAGAAATTAATACTGTATCATAATGCTGTGAGTTTAACAATAGCACATTGTCATCTGAAGACTGTAGAAATTAACACAAAGTCCCACAACAAAAACAACTGAAGAAGTTGCAAGTCATAAGGAATGAGTGACAGAGCTGGAAACTGACTCTGGTGATCCTGGATTCTGTTCCCTGATCCGAGCTTCCTGTCAAAATCTGAGAGCTCTGTCTGTTTCACGTAGCAAGATAATAGACAAAAATTTTTGATCCCAAATTAGAAAATATTATTTCCAGTGAAATTTCTGGATAGTTTGCTAGGAAAAAAAATCTTTAATATGTAAGTTATATCTCTTCATTGTGAAGTTTCATACAATTGACACATGTTTCCTAACTTGACTCGTTGTACATAAAAGAGGAATAAAAGTGGAAGAAAAATTAAGCTGAGACCTTCTAGCAGAGAACTTTGGCCATGGATGGGAAAAGATAGGACTGAAATTTTGAATCTCAGATGTGTAGTATTTCTTTGCAGTAAGAGTTTACTTTTGGTCTTTTGTTCAGAGTCTTTGGACATATCAGCTACCGTTCGGACTGGGAACTGGTGAAGGTGGACTTCAGACCATCCTTCCCCAGGGAGTGCACGGATGAAGACTATGAGTCTTGGGAGCTCACAAATCTACAGGTATTCATGGTTTTATGTTAACTGACAGAACTTTTCCATAGCTTTCAGATTCATATAGAGCTGTGGGCTGAGAAAATATTTCCAAGTTGAATTTGGATGCTACATCCCCAGCTTAGTCTCCTTATGCTGATTTCACAAGAATTTAAAGTGGGAGAGGATTTTGTGTTCCCTTCGGTTGTGTGATCTGTGTCCCAAAGAAGGTGGAAGTATATCTGGGGGGCTGCCATAGTAATAGGTGGTCCTGCTGGATTGGGAAGCATGTTCCATAAACTGAAGTGTGTAATATTGATTGAAACGATTTCAACATGCAGTCGCGTTCTGCCAACTTCCTGACCACATACCGTACTCATATATAAATTGCCATAAGCAAAGTCCATTCCAGAAGTAATTTAGGATCTCAGTGGACCAATCACATAATGGAGTCCAGTTGTTTTGGGTAATACCCTTTTTGCAGTAATGCACTAAGGCTGTGCTAATCCTGGTGCTCTGGCCAAATCCACTTTTGGGAAGCTAAATTCTCTGTACATTGTACTGATTAAAGAGATCAATATGAGGTGGT
>VZTA01028169.1:76315-95096 GCA_013398855.1 Mohoua ochrocephala | reverse complement strand
GCCCGCTCCCCCGCCGGGCTCCCCGCTCCTCCCCTCCTCCCCGCCGCAGCCGGAGCTCATTAATGCCCATTTATATGCTCGTTTCACACATGAAGGTATTACATTAATGAGCTCGGAGAGCGGACGCGGAGGTGCGCGCACACCAATTAGCCCGAAATACCTGTTTTTAGCCCAGAATTAACCTGGCACCGCAGCGGGGCCGGGATCAGGAACGGGACCGGGACCGAGGCCCTGGGGAGCTCCGGGGGTGGGAGGGAGCCGGCGGGAGACGCGCCGGGAGCTGCGGGAGGGATGCACCGAGCACCGCGGGGCCCCTGCGGGGCCAGGGAGCATCCCGGGGACCGGCGGCAGCCCGGGGACCGGGACCGGGGCGAGGGCAGAGGGTGGCAGAGGAGATGCTCCGGGGGCTGCGCGCTGCCCATCGCGGGGTCGCTGCGGTGTGAGCCGGCGCCGGGAGCTCCGCAGAGCAGGAGCTGCCGGTAATTAGTTCCTGGGCTCATTAGGCCGTTCCGCGGCCTGGGCCGCCACCGCGTGGGCGCAGCCGGAGGTGCAGCTCCTCCCGATTCCCGACTTCGGGATGGAGGAGCAGGAGCAGCATCCCCCACCCACCGCCTGACGGTGAGGAAGCCCTTCCCAGCCAGGCCAGGTGGACACGGTTGGGCGGGATGAAGGTTAAAGACCCTTGGGGCGGAAGCCCAGATGAGGTTTCTGCGTTCTTGGTTTTGTGAGTCTCAGAGAAAGTTCTCAAGGCTTCTTTGCCCCATCCCTGAAGCGCCCCAGGCCAGGTTGGACGGGGCTTGGAGCAGCCTGGGATAGCGGAAGGTTCCCTGCTCGTGGCAGGGGGTGCAATGAGATGAGCTTTGAGGTCTCTTCCAAGCCATTCTGGGATTCTCTCCTTCGGACACAGCCATCCCGCACGAGACACCCCGCGTGGGGCACACGATCCCAGTGGGAGCAGCGCGGCCGGGGGCACCTCCGTGCAGGTGAGCGCAGGGGAAGGAGCGTCTTGCCGGGACACGGAGGGGATGCGAAACCCAGGGAGGTGAAGGAGGGTCTGCAAGTCGAGAGGTGCTCACTCGGGGAAATGAAACAGTCGGGCTTTTTTGGAGTTCGTAGAGGAGCAGCTGAACCTTTCCCTTTGCATTTTCCGCGGTGCCTCCCTGGGTCACTGCTGGCGCCTCGCGGGAGCGGCACTTCCAAGGAACCCCGGAGGAGCTGCCCTGGGTGCCTCTCCAGCCCACAGCTCATCCAGCCCCTGCTGCGCCCACCTGGCCCAGCGGTGCCTCCCCACACGGGCACAACAATGAACCATTGGGTTGCATTAATATTTCCCCACTACTTAGCGCTCATTAAAATGTGCTTTGCAGAATTTAATATGCGACTTGAAATGACACAACGTATTAAGTGCTTAATATACTAGAAATTATGAAACTATTACAGTCTAAGTAATATGAAATAATTAGAGTGAATTAAACTTCACTGGCAGAATGAGGGAAAGGCTTCAATTTTTTTATTTTTTTTTTTTTTAGGCTCAAAATAGTTGAATGCGGTAATAGCCCCTGAAAATAAGCAACCAGAGTCAGGATTTTTAAATAATTAAAGCAGGAAGAAGCCTGGAGTGTCTGTGTTTGAGCCTGTGATGAATTTGGAATTGGGGGAAGCAGAAGGTCTGCTCGCTGGAGCTGATGGAGTTGTTCTTTCAGGCCAGTGGCAGAGCAGCTCCGAGGAGCTGCTCACAGACCTCCAGCCTGGCCAGGGCTTGTCCCCATATGCTGCTTCCCTCCCAGTCGCTGGGAGCAGACGCGGTGGCTCTCGGTGACAGAACGGGTCCTGCTGCCACATGGCCCGAGCTGGAAGTCCCCAGTGCAGAGCAGCTCCCACCTCGGGGGGGTTGCGGACACCAGAGACCCCCCGGTAAAACCCCAGGAGCGACTTCCCCCCTTCGGGAAGTGCTTTGGGCCATCACGCGGGTGCTGGGATTGAGCTGCAGGGGCTTTTCTCGCAGCAGGGGATTCCCCGGGCTGTGGGTGCTTTGGGGCTGGGGGATGCCCTCAGGAGGGTCTCCGGCAGCGATGCCAAGTGCCAGGTTTAGGCAGAGGGTGGAAATGGATGGGATTAGGTGGGAATGTACCAAACCTCTGCTGTTCCCCGCGTGGATGAGTTTTAGATGGGACGTTGGGAAGGAATTGTTCCCTGGGAGGGTGTGAGGGGCTGGGATGGAATTGCCAGAGAAGCCGTGGCTGCCCCTGGATCCCTGGAATGTCCCAGGCCAGGCTGGACGGGGCTTGGATCACCCTGGGACAGTGGAAGGTGTCCCTGCCCATGGCAGGGGTGGCACTGGGTGCTCTGTAAGGTCCTTCCCTCCCCAATCCACGATTCCACGCGGACGCCAGGAGGTGGCGGTCGCAGCGGCGCTCGGCTCAGCGCTCCTCTCCGGAGTTTGTCTGGGTTTGAACGGAGGTTTTGTGCTACTTCCATGGAAACTGCCACAAGTGCCCCTCGGGAATGCGCGGCTGAGCCGCAGGGGAAGCACGGGCAGCTCCTGGTGCTTCCAGGAGCCATCTGCCCTCCCCAGGTCCCTGTCCCTTCTCCAGCCTGCCCCAGTCCCTGGGAATGGTCCCGTCCTCTCCGGCACCGACCGCTCCTCCCAGTCCGGTGTCCCGTCACCCGGGTGGCCAAGAGGGACAACATGGATCCCGAGGGATGGCACTGCTCCCCGGGTGCCAGCCGGACTTCGTGCCCTGGACACAGCCTGGCACCCTGGCCAGTTTTCCTGCTCGTTCCCTTATCCGCTCCCTGTGTCACCGGTTTGGCCACCAGGATCCTACGGAAGCTGTGCCAGAGGCCTTGCCGAAGCCAAGGTAAATAAACCCCCTGATTTCCCCTTTCATCCCAGGGGGCCTCCAGGAACGATTCGTTCCCGGGGAAGCTGCACTGACTGTTCCCAGCCACCATCCTCTCGGGAATGCATTCCGGCAGGATGTGCTCCATCACCTTCCCAGGGCGCTCTCTCCCATACGTTCTGCACCGCCCGCTCGGGGTCCTCCTCCTCTCCCAGACTTTGGGAGTCCCAGTTGCTTTTTCCCGGTCCCAGCACTGCTGCGACCCTTGGGGGATGACCCCGTGCTCCCACAGGGATGCTGGCAGGTTCCCTGGAGCTGCCCACCATGGATGCGTTTGTCCAGGGGGCTGAGGTGGACCTGGAGGGTTCAGTGGTGACCAAAATGTGCCGTGAGCTGTTGGCTGCCTGCAAAGCCAAAAAGCTCTTCCTTGGGAAAAATCCCAGCTATTTTAGGCTCTGGCTGGGGACAAGGTGTGTGTTTAGTCCTTGCCTGCCTGGAGGTTCCTCCTGCCTTATCTTCATGTTTTTGGGGAAACCCATTTAATTCGAGCAGTGATGTTTCTGGCTGGTGTCCTTTGGGTGGAAATCCCGTATTTTAGGGGCAAGCGTGAACAGCACAGCGAGGAGCTGTGCATGAACAGGCGTGTCTGTGTGTGAGGAGGTGCGGGCTTAATTAAATTGATGGAGTTTTGGGTGCAAACACGACTTTTTGTGTGTTGCTGTGTGGTGAGAGAAGGGAGCGCGCAGGGCGGCTCTGCCTTGCTTACAGAATCGCTTTTATTTTCACAAAGCCAACTCCGTGGTTCTCTTGGAAACTTAAAACACATTTTCCTGGGGATTTTTTCCCCCCTTAAAAGCTGACAATCCTTTCCTTTGATCTCCTTCCTGACTCTTAATGAAGTTGTGGGATCTGCTCGTTTTGGAGGGATTGTTCAGATCTCCTCATTTCGGAGATCTGATTTTGCATCTTATTTGATCTTATTTTGGAGATCTCTCCAGGCTGAGCAGCTCCACCTCCCCCGTCCTGTCCTCATGAGGGGGATGCTCCAGTCCCCGCCATCTCCGTAGTCACCCACTGGGCTCACTCCAGGAGCTCCGTGTCCCTCTTGTCCCAGGACACTGGACACCCCTCCAGGTGAGGGGCAGGATTCCCTCCCCGACTCCCTGGCACGGGCAGGAAGTGCTGCAGAACTCTTGCCCCCAAGGAAAACCCTTTTGGGGAGAGAGCGGGAGCACTTTTTTGGGAATCCTTTGGTGCTCCTCGTGCTCCCCCGGCTCTGGGATTGAGAGCAGCCTTCAGCTGGTAGGGCCATTAATGTCACCCTCCCCGAGCTCTGCGCTCACCAAGGGCCCTGCCAAGTCTAGCACGTTTTAATTTGCTCTTTTCCCACGCATTCCTGGATTTATGGCTTCGCTCGGCCCCGATCCGGCGCGGACGGAAAGCTCCCTCCAGAGGGTCACTCCACGCCATAACCTTTGTGGGCTCCCTGGAGGAAAGTGATGTGCTATTCCCTGGAAGGTGTCCACCTGAACAGGGGGTTCATGCTGGATTTTGCGGGAATCTGGGCTTGGGAAGCTGGCAGGAGATGTGTCTGCGTGGGGATTACGTCTGAACGCGGGCCCGTTACTCTGCTCCCTGCTTTAAAAGCTTGGTTGTTTTCAGGTAGGATGGATTTGGGAACACGCTAATGGTGTAAAAATGAAAGAGAAACGGGGGGAAAGAAAAGGAGAAACCTGGGAGAAAATGGATTTTCAGTGATGCCTGCTCCTCGTTGAGGAGTACATTTGGAGCTGGTTACCATCTGCAGCAACTTGTCCAAAGCAAACATTACCAGCGCGTCCAGCTTCGGCTGCGTAATCGCCATAAACCATCGCAAGGGCATCCAGACTAGCACGGCCCTGGAACTACTTCTAGGATTAGGTCTTACTCCCTTGAAAAATAAACCTTGGCAAGAGCTCCGCTCTCCCTAATAAAAATTCCGTTTTCACAGCTCTAATCAAGTTTTCCAGAGCTGCGGTCCAAATTAGAAACTGCACACAGAATATCTGACCCAGGAGAACGAGACGGAGCCTTTCATCTAAAGCAGTGCCAGGTTGGAAATTTCCAAAGTTCTCCGTGTCTCACCTGTGGCAGGACCATGGAGTGTGTCCCAGGAAATCTGCTCCTTGCACAGCCAAGCTCTGCCACCACCGAACTCCTGCTTGTCCCCGCTCCCAGGTGGATGAGTCTCCTCTGCAGGGTTCTTCAGACAGGCTGGGGGTGTTCACCTGGGGAAGAGAAGGTTCTGGGAATACCTCAGAGCCCCTTCCAGGGCCTAAAGGGGCTCCAGGAAAGCTGGAGAGGGACTGGGGACAAGGGATAGAGGGACAGGACACAGGGAATGGCTTCCCACTGCCAGAGGGCAGGGCTGGATGGGATATTGGGAAGGAATTGTTCCCTGGGAGGGTGGGTAGGGGCTGGGCTGGAATTCCCAGAGAAGCTGTGGCTGCCCCTGGATCCCTGGCAGTGTCCAAGGCCAGGCTGGAGCAGCCTGGGACAGTGGGAGGTGTCCCTGCCCATGGCAGAGGGTGGCACTGGATGAACTTGGAGGTCTCTTCCAACCCCAACCATTCTGTGATTCCATGATAATTCTGGCTTTAACCCAATGTGCACAATTTGGGGCACAACCCTTTCCATGCAGAAATTCTTCCCGATGTTCCTTCCCTGGTACCGAGGTCGGGCTGACAGGCCTGGAATTCCCCGGATCCTCCCTGTGACCCTCCCTGTGGGTGAGCGTCACCCCGGGACCTCCCCGTGAGCCAGCACTGAGCACAGAGGGTGGAGAGGGGCTTGGGGAGCTCCCTCAGAGCCTTTGGGTGAACCCCATCCATCCACAGACTCGTGAGGGGCTCAGCAGGTCCCTGACTGACTCCTCCTGGATTCCAGGGGGTCTGTTCTCCTCCCCATCCCTGTCTCCCGGCTCAGGGCTTGGCTGGGAAGGACACCTGGTCCTTCTGTTGAAGCCTGGGGCAAAGAAGGCAATGAAGTCCCTCGGCCTTTCCCTCATCCCTGGGAACGTTCCCTCTGCATCCAGTCGAGGAGGGAGATTTTCCTTGGTGCTCTTGGTGGTGGTGGTGATCTGTAACAACACTTTTTGTTATCTTTCACAACAGTGCCCGGACCGAGTTCCTGCTGAGCTTCCACCTTCCTCGCTTCTCTCTGTGTGACCCAAAGACGTCCTTGCACTCTTCCTGACTTCCCTGCCCCGTCTTCCAAGGTCATAAATGCTTTTTTTCCCCTTTAATTCCAGTGAAAGCTCCTCATTCAACCAGGCCAGTTTCCTGCCCTACTGGCTCATTTTTCGGCACATCCCGTGCCTTTAAGATTTGGGATTTCGGTCACAGGGAGGTGGGAGAGCCACGTTGGGAGGGTCAAAGCTGTGGGAGGAAGTCAGAGCATTCCAGGTAGGAGATGTGGAAGATGATGTGCCAGGGTTGGTTTTAGACCGTCTTTGAATTGATTTACATCAACACAGTGAAGACTGCGAGTGACCAGAACTGGAGGGTGTTCAGAAGGAGAATCCATGATCCTCTGAAGGTTCCAGCCCATTGGATTTGCTTTATCAGCTGAGCCTTTGGCAGGAAATGCTGGAAGTGGAGAACCCTTTTGCCAAACCTCTGAGGTGAACACCTCACAGAATCATCAAGGTTGGAGCAGACCTCCAAAACCCCAGAGTCCAACCATCACCATCTTCTGTATCCTCCGCTGGTCTAAAAGGCAACCAAATCTCACGGAACTTTGTGAATCCTCATCAAAATTCCAAGGACCTTGCAGAATAACTGAAGAGTGTGAAACCTGCTGAGAGAAGATTTAGATGGGATGTTGGGAAGGAATTGTTCCCTGGAGGGTGGGGAGGGGCTGAGATAGAATTCCCAGAGAAGCTGTGGCTGCCCCTGGATCCCTGGCAGTGTCCAAGGCCAGGTTGGACATTGGGGCTTGGAGCACCCTGGGACAGTGGAAGGTGTCCCTGCCCACAGAACGGGATGATCCTTAAGGTCCCTCCAATCCAAACCACTCCAGGATTCCAGGATTCCAGGATTCCATGATTCCATGAACTTGTCCATCAGTAAACGACAGCAGAGTCTGTCTGCGAAAGGAGGAAACCACAGCCACGCTTGGATCTTCACGTCTCTGCCTGGCTGGGCTACAAGATGCTCAGCAACATAAAAACCCTAGGCAGGACCGTGGCTGAAACGCTCACGTGGGCTCCTAATTGTGGCAACATGCTGGATTATGTGATACGATGTGGTTATATAACACCTTTTATGAAACTCTTGGCACGAAAACAATGCATAAAAATAACAGATGTGGCAAATCACAACCACGTTCTGAGATCTTGCTGCAGCTCGGTTTCGTGAAAACAATAGGCTGGGTTTAATTTGGGGTTTTTTTTTTTTTTTTTTTTTTTTTCTTTCTCAAAGGAAATGTCCACGGGCAAAGAAATGGTTGGAAGAACAGGGAAAAGGCTAAAAGTGCAAGTGGGGTTTCGCCTAAAGGAAGCTGGAGGTGGCTGGGAGCTCCAGGGTCTGAGATGGGATCGAGGGTTGAGCCCTCGAGTGCTCCTCGTCACCTTCAGTGAGACTTTCCTTCCGAGCCGGGCAAGGCCGATGTGTTCCTGGGATGGATCCCAAGGGAATGATGGTAATCCAGCACCCCGGTGAACGATTGTCCTTCCAGGACATCGCTGTGCAAACGTGGCACTTGGGGACGTGGTTTAGTGGTGGCTTGGCAGTGCTGGGCTGATGACTGGACTCGATCTTGGAGGGGTTCTCCAACCGTAACGACTCCACGATCCCTTCCGCAAAACCTAAAGGTTTGGGATGAACTCTAAATGCGGGACATGAGCAAGGGAATAACTCTGGCTGTGTCCAGCCCTTCCCCATGCCGGGAGTTTTCCTGGACGGGCTGGCTCTGTAGCTCCTCAGGAGAGGTGTTGGCTGTCAGGAATGCGGCGGCTGCCGAGGCTTTGTGAAGCTGCGCTGCCGATAAGAGGCCCCTCCCCGGCCGCCAGGGGAGCAGAACGAACGGGCCGTGACTGCCCGGCTGATAAAGAGGAACAGCTCCAATTAACCACCAGCAATTCCCGCTGTTTGTTGTGGAACACGGCGTCCCGAGCACGGGCTGTCCTCGGCTCGGAGCACCTCAAACCAGACCCAGGGCTTTAAACCACGAGGCAATGCACGGGATAATCGGATATTGCTGGGGGTTGGCTGGTTTTTTGTTTTAAACCCCCTTCCTGGCCATCATTTTATAGCTGATTTTGACTCTGGCATACGGGAACGTCCCTGGTACCACAGCTCTGTCATAACCCCGCTTCCCAGAGGGGAATTTGGCCTCCAGTCTGCCCCATTATGTGCCATCAATCCATAATTCATCGTTTGAGAGAGCCCAGATGTGAGCGCGGGCCCGGCCGCGCCGTCGCTCCGCAGCGATTTGGCCAAGAGGTGCCAATTATTTCTTGGTATCATTTTAAAAGAATTTGGGTCCCCAGATGGGAGAAAACTGCGGGACATCTTCAATGAGAAAGGGGAAAACAGTGCTAACAGTCTTTCTTTATTAACAGAGAAAAGAAAGATATTTTAGCTGAAGGCTTCCAACTTGGGGGGAAAAAAAAAAAAAGGGAAAATTCGACTGAAAGAGAGAACTTACTGTTTTGAAAGAGTTCGCTGGGTGGAGACATCAAACTGAAAGGATCTTGTGTAATTCTGCTTTTTAGGTCTAATACTAAATTCACCCATTTATTCCTTTGCTTCTCCACAGGGAGATCGCTGAGGAATGCTCAGGAAAATCCGATTTTTGGAGTAGCTGGAAGCATGTGGCATCTCCCAGGATCGGCCCCAGACGCTTCTGTCTCTAATTTTTGTCCAGACAGCTGATATTTCAGAGCTCTTCCCATCCTCCAAGTCCTCTGCAAGTGTTAAGTATTTTTTGCATCCAGCAAATGGAACAATAACGGAGGACTTAATTTTCCCATCTGTCAACTCGTCCTGAACAAACTGTACGTCTTTCTCTTCGGAGTGAAATCTCAGCTAAATTAAAAGCTTTAGTGTTCATTTCCATGTAGCAGAGGTTCTGAAGGAAATTCTGTCATCGCATTTCTGCCTGGGTTTTTCTCTTCTTTTTGTTTAAACGTGTTAGGAGTCACAGATGATTTGTTTTTGTAACTTGGGTGGTGCCTCTGTCGGAGGTATCGAACCTTAAATCACGCTGCCCTAAAGTAATGCTGATCAGGTTGAAGCCAGAATTATCATGGAATTCTGGAATGATTGGGGCTGGAAGGACCTTAAAGCTCATCCCATTCCACCCCCTGCCATGGGCAGGGACACCTTCCACTGTCCCAGGCTGCTCCAAGCCCCATCCAACCTGGCCTTGGACAACTCCAGGGATCCAGGGGCAGCCACAGCTTCTCTGGGAATTCCAGTCCTGTCCCTCCAAGACCCTCTCCAGCTCTCCTGGAGCATCTTCAGGCTCTACCAGGAGCCTGCTGTTCTCCAGGCTCAGTTTTTGGGGCACAAACGCTGTGTTAAGGACGGTTTGTGGTGTTGGCAAGGCCAAATCCAGGGAGAGTTCTCCTTTGGAGACATTCCTGTGCTGCCCCAGGCCAGGGAGTGCTGCTCCCTTCTCCCCCTGAACCCCGGATGTGCAGCAGGGGGCGACACAAGGAGTGTTTTGGGTGCCAAAAGGAGTGTTTTGGGTGCAGAAACCCCCTTCTCTCTCAGTTTTATTTCCTTGTAGTAGATGTTGTCACCTTCCCTCATCCCGCCCCTCCCAGTGTCCCAACGTCACCCAGCTGGCAGGCTCAGATAAGGGCTCGAGGGGGAGATAAGGAGCTCTTCCCCTTCCCCTCCCTCATCTGGAGCAGCAGCAAACGCTGAGGCTCCGCTTCTGCAACTCCGCCAGCTCCGTTAAACGCACGGGAAAGTGAAACCTGTCACACCCCCCCTCCCAGGCTCTGGGAGAAGGATTTGTCAACGCAAATCTTTGGTGAAAGAAGTGAAACAATAATTTTTTTTAAAAAGTAAAAAAAAAAGTTAGTTCCCCTTGTCGCCAGCACCCCAAAGCCACCCTTGAGGTTCCAGGGTAGGTTTACCTTGAGCAAAACCCTATTCTGTGATGTGGCAGAGACACACCCTGCAAGAGACAGGTAGGAATTTGGCTCCGGAGCTGTTTTCATTGGAAAACAAAAGGGTTTCTGTGACAGTCGGGAACAAGTGCCAGTTCAAGGGTACGAACTCTTTGCAGACCGTGGTAACTGCAGGATATTCCTCACGAGGTTCATCCAAGCCCGCAGTAGCTTTCCCCACCCTTCCCAATGAGGCAGCTTGAGAGCAACGCGGTGACAAATCCCAGAAAATTGGGAAAACGGGGCAAATAAATAACTTTTTCCTCATTGTCTGGTGGCTTGTCCCTCAGCGAGGCATTCCTGGAGCGGCATCCATGGATGCAGCAATGCAGAGCGCCAGGAAGCAGCGCCAGGGCTCCGGCAGGAATCCTGTGGGGTGATTCCTACTGGGCTGTTCAAAGGAGGTGCGATAACTTCCCCGCACCCGATAATGAAGCAGAAGAGGAGGGAAAGAGGCAGCTACTGCCTGGCTCAGGTTCTCCCTGCTCCGAGCTCCGGTGTCAGGAGCTGCCGGCGATTCCAGCGCCGGTATCCATAGCAGGAGCTCTGGAGCGGATCAGGTTCAAGTATTTCTGCTGGCTCGTGCTGCAGCGGGGATAAATTATGATGTCAAAACAGGGAGATGTTGTCACACAACCATCTCCCCTCGCGGGGTCAAGGTTCTGCTTTACAGCTCGGAAAGCCATTAGTCCATTTGAAAGCATATGGCCAAGAACGGACAAAAAAAGGTCTTGTGTGTTTGGGTCAGAGCTGCAGACAAAAGGCTCTTTGTGCTGGGCGCTGACAATGACAAATAAAGAGGAACCTGTTGATCTAGGAGAGAAATGGAGGATTATGGAGAGATCACATGGTGAGAAAAAGACCTTGGCTGTTTGTCTGGCCGTCAGTCTCGCCTGTCGTTAAAATGCTTTCTGCAGCTCCGGCGTGTTTGCTCAGAGAGACGCTGGCTCCTGCTCACGTGCTTTTCTCCAGCCTGCAGAACGCTACCTGTGCCTGAATGCCCACATCGGAGAGGGGATATGCTCTTACCTGGCTCCCGGCCAGGTGTGAGGCGTCAGGACAATAATTAATGTTTGCAAATCTCCCCGATCGCGGCCGGAGCACCAGAAACGCTAAAACGCGGTGTCTGTCCGACCACGGCCATAAATGCAGGACACAAAGAAAACCCAGCAACAAAACGCCTATAATTCAACAAAGTTATTGGAAGGAGCCCAAAAGCTATGTCTAATGCTAATAATAAGCATATTTCCCAAAGGTAACATTTGATTTCTCTCCAAAACGAAACATATTTGAAGCTCTGCCTGGCCGTCGTTGTATGGCAGATTAACTGGGGCAGTTTAATGTGTGACTGAGTTTGTAAAGCCTTCAGCCAGCTCTGGAGAAAGAGCAACAGTCTTGACAAGACTGGGCTACAAAACACTTGCCAGATAATGTGGTGTTTTTCGCAGTAAGCCTGGAAAAAAATAGGGAACGGCTTTGGGTTTGTGGCACGCACATCTGGCAAGTGCAGAGGCCGGATCGGTGCGCAGAGAACACGCTGACCAGAAATATTTATACTCGGCATTGATGGGCTGCCTAAAATGACCTCCAGAGCCTGTGCAGTGCCCCATGGATTTTTAAAAAATCTATTACAGCCCATTATGTGCTGGAATGCATCCGAGTCCATCAGTGCAGGGAGCGCCGGGGAGCCTCTGCTCAAGGAGACCTATGGAAATGGGTGGAATTGGGAATAAAGCAGGGCGGTGGGGAGGGGGGTGGGAACAAGAACAGAACGCTTTTCCCCTGGTTTTATTTATCTTTACAGCTGAAGAGACGGAGCTGGGGAAGGGGAGTGGGAAATGAACCCCCAAGGGAGAGGGCCCTGGCTGTTCTGTGGGCGCTGGTCTGAAATCAATGCGGATAATGCACTCGGAAGGGCTCTCTCACTTACTGGTTGTCCGTAAATTGCTGCTTCCCAGTGATAATGGGAGAGCTGTGCCCGCGCCAGCGAAAACAGACTGCAGAATGAAAAAGGAGTGTGCAGTTCCTTGGAGCAGCACCGGGATAGTTTAGTCTGGGCTGCCCTGAGTTCCATCCATCGGAACTCCCCCGGGGTCCCGCCTCTCTCTCTCCCATGGAACAGAGCGTTCCTCCCTTCCCTGAGTTTATCCCAAAGACACAACAAACCCTCCTGCACAGGGAAATGCCACCTCAGGGAGGTCCGGAGTCCCCATCCCTGCAGGTGCCCACGGAATTCCTGGTTGTGGCACTCAGTGCTCCGGGCTGGGGACAAGGTGGGGATGGGGCACTGGTTGGACTCGATGACCTTGGAGGGCTTTTCCAACCTCAGGGGTTCTGGAATTCCTGCTCACCAACCTCTCTGGCAAAGCAGAGCCATCTTCTAACCACTGCTCTCCCTCCTCCTTTGCCATCCTGATTCTTCACCCTGGTAGTGGGTGCTGCATTCCCAGCACTGCTGGATTAGGCCTAGGGTCCAATTAGCCTCGTTAAAAGTATAAACTAACAATTCCTCCTTCAAAGTTGGTTTGCCATGGACAGCCCCACCAGGGATTTAGTGCCTGATACTGGAGTTGGGGCTTAGCTTTTCTTTTAATAATATTTTTTAACTGGAGGCAGCTCTATTTATATATGCTTTGGGAGGGTAATTTTATGGGTAAATATAATCTTTATTAATATTTTCTTTGTTAACTCATTGATGTTAGTAAAGAGCTTTGAAGATGAAAGCACTGGATGCAATAAATATTAACGTTATTCCAACTTATTTGAATGTTGCCAGCATTCCAGCTCCAACATCTTTCATCCAAGAATCTCAAAGTGCTTTTCCAAATGTTAATTAATTTCCTCTCAGCAGTCCAGGGAGATACCTATTATTATCAGCATCTTCACTTCCCAAAGGAGTCAGGCTGAGTGCGTTTTACCCCAAGGTTTTGGGCAAAATCAGCTGATACGGTGGGAGTTTTTTGGGACTGATCCAAAAATTCCTGCCTCCCATTTTCCCAGCCTTGCTGCCTGACAACATTCCCTTCCTGGGAGTGGGGTGTGACACTCCGCTGCTTCAGGTGCTTTTTATTGGTGGCTCTTAAAAGAAAAAAACCAGACAACGATCACAAGCCCCACCCAGGGCAGGGGAGGAAATGAAACTCTTCCAAATCTCACTGATCACAGTCAGGAATCCAGGAGTTTTCAGGGTTTTTGATGTGCAGGAAGAAATCTTAACGGGCTGCTGGTTTCGAGTCCTGTTGTAGAGTCAGAATCTTGTAGTCCTTATTTAAAAGGCCATTAAAATGGAAATAGTGTCTCAAATGCAGCCCAGGTGAAGATCTGAGCCGAAGAGCACGTGCTGCAGGTGAAACTCCTCCTAAAACACCCTCCCCATCCACAGGTGAGGGAGCGATGAGACAAAAAGAGGGTTTAGAGACAACGTGACTCCAGCAGGCCGGGAGAACAATGAGAAGTTCAAAAATAGCAGTATTGACTGGTGGAAAAACAACACACATATAATTTTCAGGTAATTACTGCAGTATAATTAGCTGAGTTGTTTTCATATGAGCCATCTGAAATGAACTCTGCTTGCTGCTGGAGCTCAGCTTTATGTGCAGCGTTCCCATGACTCAAGGGATGCTGTAGGAAGAGTGATTGGGGAAAAAAATGAAGATTTTTTATGTAGCTGAGCCCATCTTGGGGCACAGCCTGGCTGCTGCTGCTTTAGCCTCAGTTTATCCTGCTCTTTAGGCAAAAAGAACTGGAAGTTTTGAGCATAATCTACTCCTATAGCTCTGGAGGAATTCCACGTGTGGCCCATAATGGGAATTGCAGGGCAGGAAAGAGACTCCTATTGTAACAGGTCTTTTTCTAGATCACCCTGGGTGAGCGATGCCCCGAGAAAAATTATTATCAATTCAGATGATATGAAAATATCAGAGTTTTATGGGCACTGTGTGAGCGGAGGGGTGGGGGAATAACGTGGAACATCCTAACAAGGACTCACTCCTGAAGTTCTGGAAAATGTAGCACCTTAACTGTTTTTATTTATTTTATAACCACAGACTTTGCTTATTGAGAATCATTTCGTATCTGTAGAAACAACTTCTGACTTAAGCACTGGGGCCTTAAAAAAATCACTTTTAATTGGAATGAAAGAGTTTCTCCCGGTGAAACCGTGGGTTTGTTGATGCTCTGAGTCTGTAGAGTGCAATTAAAAGCCTCCCTCACCTCTGTGATGGTATTTTGGAAATAAATGCAGCTTTCTGCAGTCTTCTCCTCATGTTTGAATGGTTCTCGGCCAATTTGAAGCTTCTGGAGGATCTGATGTTTTAAGTATTGCCTGGCTTTGATACAGAATTTCTCAGCTCCCCATGACCTGCTGTGGTGGCTTTTTACTCTTTCTCCTTGCACTGCATCCACAAATTATGAAAATGGGTGCTAATGACCAAAAAAATAATCCCAATTGTGATTCATGGAAATGGAATTTTGTTGACAAAAAAAGTGGATTTAACTCGGCCAAAGGAAATGCTTTTACAACTGGAGATGAATATCTCAGGAATGACCACTTCTTCTCGGAGAGAGAACTATTCTAGTTTTAATTTCAAAAAACAAAAAAGAGAGAAATACAACAGTTCAAGTAAAAACCTGGAGAAAAGTGAGCAGATCCACCCAACAGGAGCAGTTTTCCCAGGGAAGAGTCCCAGAAGTTAATTTTAGGTGAGTAAAACGAAGGTAAAGTGGATGCCAGGCCGGGAAAGTGCTGTTACCTTCTTTTGGGCTGCCCGTAACACCTCATCCCAGTACAAAACCAGTCCCCCGTGAGCTTCCAGAATCCTGGAATGGTTCGGGTTGGAAGGCACCTCAAAGCTCATCTCATTCGCCATGTGATCCCGAGATTTGGGGCGGGAAGGGAGAAGCAAATCCTCGGAAAGAATGGGCCGATTGTTGTGCCCATGGCCATTGTCTTGCAGCTGCGAGGCTTTGTGGAGCTGCGGCGTGCGGAGGGAGCCGAGCTTGGAACGTGCCATTCCAGGCTGGGAATGCAATCGGAGTCCACAGGGCAGTCACAGAGCAAGGAGAGCGACTCAATTCTGGTGAAGATTTGCAGAAATCGCAGTGAGGGAGAGTTTGTGCCGTGGCCAGGGCAGGCTGCGAGTACTGGCCGGTGTAAGCTTGACTCCGTGAGTAGAGCCGTGATATCGGCGAAGGGAAACAACAGGAAACAGGGAAGCGAGGGATGTGTCACCCCATGACACTGCTCACGTAATTACGGAGTGCAGAAACTCATTTGCATGTGCCTTCCACAGCGCGGTGCCACTGCCGGGCCACAGCTAGGAGGTGACATTCCCAAAATGGTCCAGGATCTCTCCCCGATTTCAGATTTTAACTCCCCCCCTGGGAATTGTCACAACGCAGGCAGCGAAGATATCAGGGAGCTTTCTTTTCTAAGTAGCAGCCCTTGCTTGGGCCCAATTTGTGAGAGGAGGGAAACATAATATGATATAATTCGATCTAATATTGCTCTTGGATGTGGATTTCGGGGGGAGATGTTTGTGCCAGCCAAGTCTCAGTCCCTCCCCATGAACTTCCTGCTCAGCACTGTCGAGCAGTGCCACGTATGTTGCTATCCAGACAAAAATGGATTTATTTGATCAGATATTGGCTACTCCATTGTCTTCTCCTGCAGCCAAGTAATTTTCACTAAAATATACCTCTTTTTGTCCCTCATATAAAGGGTATTTCGCACATTTCATGCCTGCAAACAACCTCAGCAGTAAAGGGATTTTAATGGCTTGGTCGTGTTTTCTATCAAGAAATAGTAACTGAGAGTCTGTCGTGAAATCAGTTCTATTCAGGCTCAGAAATGCCCCTGTATTGCTTTTAAGCAGAGAGTAAGTTTGGATTATTAGACAAAGAGGGAAAATACTTGGAGACTCGGACTAATGAAAACAACATGTTAGCAGAAAAAAACGCATATCTGTTTAAAAAATATTATTGTGTCTGAACACGGCTTTGAGCATGTGAGTTATGTGACATGATACATTTTTGGGGAAGTTACAGAAGAGGAAAATAAAAGAAATGGGGGTGGGAGGCAGATTCTCAAGTCATTCATTTTACTGCCATATGGCCAAAAGGGGGAAATGTAACTTTTGAAAACTGGGAATTGAAAATATCGAAATTTTGGAGGGTTGGGGGAAATCTTGATCTTTCGTTTTCTCTCCCCACAGAGGTTAAAAATCCAAAAATATTGTAGCTTTAGCTCAGAAGCAGGACAACTGGAGGGGTGTTTTGGGGGTGTTCTCCCCTACTCCGGTTGCATCCCTGTACGTCCTTTGGAAACAGAGAGAGAATCCTGACAGATGTGAGTGTTGCTACCACTGCCACAGCTGGAGCCACTGAGAGCACCTCTGGAAATTGCTGTGTGTTGACAAAGGCTTTTTTTGGCAATAAACCATCATCTGAGTCTCGGGAGTAGAGAGGAACAAAATTTCATTACATGTAAATAATAGCCTAAAAATAGAAGCGCAGATTGTTTTTCTCGTTAAGTTCCTTCTTCGTGCTCAAGTATATTCTGCACTGAAAAGGGAGTGACTATCAGAAAGCCCAAACTGAAAAAAAATGAAGAGCCTGGATGAGGTTTGCCTGTAAAAACCCTGGCAGAACCATTTTAAACCGAATTTTCTGTATCCCCTGTTTTAGTTCGCTTCCTTATTTTAATGCAGCCGAAGCCATTCTCAGCCTGTTTTATTTAAAGCAAGTTTTGAAAGAGGACGCTGTGGTTTATGGCCATGTGTCAAGTTTGATAGTGTTATGCCATGATTTAGCAAAACACTTTAAGCACATGTCCACATCCCACTGAATTTGGTAGGAAGTGAAGAAGCAGAGGAAAAACTGTTTGCTGTGCAGCAGCCTCATTCAGGGGAAAAAAAGTAATTGAAATAAAACAGGGATTTGTCTTCGCACAATTGCAGATCTTTTTTTGCCAAATCCCTTCGGCTTGACGCGCACTCATTGATCACGTTAGATCACGATTATTACACGTATTTAACCGTTCCAAAGGAAGGGCTCTCCACTGGGCTGCCTCAGACCACTGAAATAGACGGGCTAATTATGGGACCCGTGGGCGTGCTGGAGTCATCTGACTTTTATTTTTTTAGCTATCTTGCCGAGCACCCTGCCCCCTCCCCAAACCAGCATCTCAGACTCCCAGATAAGTCTTCATCACACGCAGGATTAAGCCAGAGCATCGGAGTGTCGCTCGTCAGCCTCCTCTAATTGCTGCTCATTTTCTGAACGCTTCGTTCGACGTGCTGAACGTCTCAGGACTCCACGAGAACAGCGGACTCCTGGCATCGATGGAAATGGGATGGAGGGATGGCCTGGAGAAGAAAGAGGGGTGTCAGCGTGGAGTTCCCCGGATTTTCTGTCGGTTTGGAGAATATTTCGGGGTGGAGCGCTTGGAAACGAAATGTTTGGAAAGAGGCACGAGTTGTTTTCTTTGCTCAGCGTATCAGGACTTCATATATATTCTTACCAAAACCAGGATGGCATCAAGAAGCTATTTATTGAACATATTAAATGGATATATGTTCCTTTTCTAGGTTAAGTGTATGTGGCCCATCCACCTTGGTCAAAATCCATAGAATTTTGTCCCGGATCGATGGAATGTGACACATCCTGGTATGACTCCATTGTCATCCCTACTCACTGTGAGTTTTCTTCATTCAGAGAATCAGGACTTGATAGAAGTATTCTTATCAATAAACAGCATTGTATCAAAAAGCTCCTTAAAGACATTTGACACCTCTCTCTCGTTCTGCCCTTAACACAAACCAACTAATTTTAAATCCTGGGTGACCCTTTGAGTCAAATGTTATAAATTTTAATTCCGTAATTACCACTCATGGTTACCTCACCACAGGTTCCCCGCGTGGAACCAAACACGCCTTGTTTTAATCTGCAGAGTCGAGACATTAAAGCTTTATTTTGCCTTTCAGTGACCATAATCTAAGTGCTTTCTGAATGTAGGATGATGGATTTGATGGCAGCTATGGAAAAGGAGGAAATTTTGTCTCCTTCGTCCCGTTCTGTGGACTAAGATGAAGGCCAAGGGGAGAAATTGTCACGGTGATCCGTATTTACAGAATAGCACACAGGTAGAAAGAAATTGAATCCAGCTATAGTGACTTATATGCTAATATTTAATCCACCCGAATTCACAACTGATGCCATCATCTTGCCAGGCAGACTCTTGGTAGATATTTTCCCCTCTGCACTATCTGGTTTGCTGTTGGAAGAACACAAATATTACACAAAATTGACACGAAATGGGCATATTTGGATCTCAACTCTCTGCTGTTTAGGACTCCTAATAGAACACCTTTAGTGCTGTTCCTCGGCAACAGGAAAACCCGGGCAAGCTCACGATGATTCCCTCAACTTGTCCGCAGTAGCCCAGGGAAATAAAATTTATAATTCCCCGAAATAAAACTCATCACTTCCCGCCTGGTGCAGACCAGGAACCAGAGGTTACCCCAGCGCCTGCTGAGGGACCCCGGCCCCATCCCGTTCCACTCCTAAAGGTCTTAAAGCCGCGGATTAAGGAGCAGGAAGCGCAGTTGCAAAATCCGATTTTAATCAACTTATTTATTACAGCAGGAATGCGCATCCACCGCTTCCCTGTGGCGATCCGGAGGGTCCCCGCACGGCTGAGGGGAGCCGGGGCGCGGGTCCCTCCCGGGAGCGCGCAGCGGGGACGGCGGCACCGCGGGGCCGCGCTGCGCAGGGCGAA
>VZTA01028169.1:9895-75699 GCA_013398855.1 Mohoua ochrocephala | reverse complement strand
CGGCGCCCCGCGAAGTTTGCAGGGGAGTCCGGCGGGAGCGACCCCCGGCAGCGGCGGTGCCCGCGGTGACAGCGGGGGGACCGCGCCGGGGAGCCCGGCTCGCCGCCCCTCCGGTAAATAAAGAACGTCACAAGCAGATGTGGAGGAGTTCCGCGGTGTTGAGCTGGCGGCGGTCCCTGTCATCCTGCGAAACACATGGAAACGGGGCGCTCCGAGCCACCCCGGAGCGGGGCCGGCGCTCCCCGGGCGGGGGTCGCTGGGTTTGGGGCATTTTGGGGGGGTTTTGGAGGCTCACCCGGGGGGCAGGAGCGGGAACGGCTCTGCCGAACGCGGAACTTTGGGTTTCCTAACGCGCAAAAGAATCGGCAATTTTGAGGAACAGCAGTCGTAGGATAGAGGGTGGTGGGGCATCCGCTGGGTACACGCACAACAGCCCAGGGAAAAGACCCCCCGAAACTTTGCAGGCGCTTTTGGGGCCGTGTGTGGGTGCAGACTGTGCCCTGCACACCCAGCAGGGCGGTAAAAGTTTCAGAGTTTCCTTGCAGTTGTCACAGGGTCGTTATTCAGCGAGAGGGCTTCTGCCTCCTCCTTTAAAGTTAACAGAGCGAACGGCACAAATCAGGTGGATATTAAATGTGTACAGTCACAAGCGTATTAAATGTGGAACATAAACTACCGAATATGTCAAGTATGACTAAGGAAATATTTTGTCTTTCCCTAGAGGTTTGGTAGATCTCAGTTTTCTGCGTATCAAAGGTGTTGTGCGTTTTCCTTTTCAGATGCTTAAGGAGCTGTCAGCAGGTAAAGAAGTATAAAATCTTGAGTGTATTCTGACTTCTGTGGGTCAGGACCCTTCAGATCCTCCTTTAAATCCTCCTCTGGCCTTCGTTTCTCTGGGTATCTTCAGACCATATTGTGTTGCTGGAGCTGTGCAGTCCTTAAGCCTTTTTTCTTTTCAAACCGTGCTTCCCGCATAACGAGATCAAAGGGTTAAGATGTGATTCCTGTCCTCGACTTTTGTTAATTGTAGCGTGGCAAATGGAATAGTGTGTTTTGGTAACTAACTCTGAGAGTTTCGTGGTGCACAGCAGCCAGCTCGGGTTTATGTGATGCCTTTATTAGCAAGACTGACTCGAGAGGAGTTAAAAGAGATGGGAGATAGGGAATAAAGTCATTCCAAACCTCTTCATTGATCCCTCTTTGAAGTCTCCTTCTTGAGAACCGGTAGAGAGAAATCACGATTTTTAAAATTCATGTTTCCTAAAGTGCCATTGCTGCCTCAGGGAGGTGGAGGGTAAATGCCAAACTGACTATTTTATCCTCAATTTCAATTTTCTGCTCAGGTTATGGAGTGCTACTTGCAGGCAGGGACTGTAGGATGGCACTCTATGAACGGCTGGGCTTTTTTCCGTAGCTACGCGAGCTCGGCGGTTTGCAGAAGAAAAAAACCCAGTTGCTTCATAAATCCTGTGCTTTGAAGACCTCAGGACATTCTCATTTTTTTTTGTTTTGTCTTTAGACTGTACAGAGTTTAAAAAGGTGCGTGGGTGGGTCCTGCTCTGTCAGGAAGGAGAGGGGAAGACGAGGGGGCACAGAATCTCCTGCTTGGGGTTGTAGCTGTCACCCTGCAGCTCTCCAGGACAGCACGGCTTGGTTCTGGGCTGCTGCAGGAGGTGAGTGCTCCTTGGAAAAATGTGGCTCATGGAAAGCTCTGACACCGTGGTTGGGGGCACTGGGTGTTTTTTAAGCGGGAGTAAATCCCCAGAAAACGTGCTTCTAAGTTCTTTTTTTTGGGAGTTGAAAGGTAGCTAAGGGAGGGTTTGTGATTAAGACTCTGCTGTTTGAAGAATGGCCAGTGAATTCCTTTAATTATTTTCATATTCTTAGGTAAAACCTTTTACAGTTCTTCTCTGATTAATTAGCAAATGGCATTGATTTCAGATTTAGTGACCTTTAAAAACTAAAATCAACTGTAATACTTGGGCAGGGACTCTTTTTGCCTGGCCAGAAAAAGTTTGTCAGAGAAACTTACTCAAGTTTCTAAAACTTCGTTGCCTTTCCTGTGTGCAAAGAACCCCGGGTGTTGCATGTGGGGAGTGTCACATGTGGAAATTAGGGAATGTGATATGATGGGTGCTATTGCCAAAGGAAAATTAAAGTTCTTGCTCCCTCCAGAAAAACAGTGGTCAGTCTTCCATGCCACAATTTTTCATGGAGTTTTAATCATGAAATTGCCTTTCCTGTAATGTGTTTTCTTACCACAAGCAAGAGTGTTTCAGCCTTTTTGCCCCATTTGGGATTGTTTGTTCTATTGGGGGGAAAAAAAAAAATCAGATAAGATCAAACATACTTTGCAGATCCCACACTTGTGAGGTTACTGAATTCCTTGGTACTCGGGAAGGTTTGGGTAAATTGAAGCAGTATGTTTTCCTTTCTGCTGCTGAAAGAAGGTAACTGGAAAGTTTGTTCTTCTGCAGAGCTCTCCCTCACTCCATAGGCTGAGGCATTTATGTGAATTTTCCTGATCTTAATTACTATTCCTGTCTAATTGCACACAGACTCTAATTTATCTCAAGGTAAGCTATTTAAAGCCCTTTCTAATTGGAAGGAGTATACTTGAGTGATTAAATCTTTCCTTCAATATTTCTTACATCTCTTTAAATTGGTTATTAGATTGTTGTGATCTTTGCCTTCTACTCCAGCATTTTGGAAATCATTACACAGTTTGCAATAATCAATTCAATTAACCATGGATCAAAGAATGAAAAAGAAAAGCTTATGTTCAAGTATTGTCATTCTTGATACTGTCCTAAGAAGCTGGTTTGGAAAGCACATGCTGGGAGGTTTTCTCCTTTGTTCTCTCTCCTTTTAAGAAAGTGCCTTTGGGGATTGAAGAGATCCCTGGTGTGTTTCTTGTTAGACATAATTTATACTTAAAAAAAAAANTTTCCGCTTTTCTTTTATAATTAAAAAAAAAAAAAAAAAAAGTGAGCCAAGAGTTTGAATGAAAATTCATCGCAGCATTTCCACACAATGGTGAGGAAAACAAACCACTTAGAAATGCTCGGTTGGGAAATACCCCTCCCCAAAATCCAGGGAAGCAGTTCTGGAGGGGGGCAGCAGTGCTTTCAGGGAGTGCTAACAGTGACAAACGGACCTGTGGAATTGCATCCCCAATTCTAATAAGCATAATCTGCCTATTTCAGTGTTCAATTAGAATTTTACACTTCTGCATTACGAGCTATTTTTGCTTAATCCTTTTATAACTTACTGGGGTTGCGTGTTGCTGAGATTAAAGTAAATATAATCTACTTTTCATTGTTATCTGACTCCGTGGATTACGTTCGTTCATGCTGTAATTTGGCGTGTGTCAGCAGAATTGTGTTTTTAACTGGTTTTTGGTCTGGGTATCTTTTTTTTGAGCTTTTGGTCGTCGGCACTGGGGTTGCAGATATCAGAGGGATAAAACTGGCAGCTGAACTGTCAAAGCCCCGATCCATAACCCTCTTTTATTGCCAATAAACCGCAGATTGTGGTGTGCACGTAAGTACGGTGTCAGTGCACTTGGGGATAAACCTTCCCCGTGCTGGGAGGATCTGTGGGTCTGTGCAAGGGAAATCCTTGGGAGAGGGAAGGGAGGAAGGCAGCAGCAGCAGCGTTTCATAGGAGTTGTTTTTAATTGATTTACAGATCATTTTGCTTTTGCTTATAAAGGCATTTAGAAATTCCAGTTAGAAGCAGGTAGAAGATGCATCTTAGTTAGGTTTATTGCACGAGAAAAGTGTTCCTGCAGGGAGGGGAGGTGCTCAGGACTGCCTGGTCATTGATAAGGATGGTCATGGATCAGGCACACGAGACAAATAGTTAAAAACATCCCACGGAGCAGGGCGTGGACAGTTCAGATACCTCTGATATTGAAGTTATTTATAGGGATGGAGCCTCTGAGTGCTGTGGTTTATACCCTGCCCTGCATCCACCAGAGGCCAGGGAAGGGCAGACTTGTCACTAATGTGTTTGGCACGGTGGGATCGAGTTCCTGGAATCTCTTCTCGGAGAAATCAACGTCTCATCAGTTCTCTCTGTAGTGCCATTAGAGTGAAAACCAAAACAGAACTTCAGGCACTTGAGACTCGAGTGCTCCCTGTAATTGTTCTGAGATATCCCCAGCCCTTTCCCATCCTGATGCCTTTCTCTGGAGCATCTCCTGGAATCCTCGTTTGTCCTAAAGCTTAGAGTGAGTTGGGCTGGTGGATTCCATCCAGTGGCCTTCACTGGACTCTACTAAAACTATGGAATTTGAAGCAATAGTCCCTTGGTTGCTGGGAATCAACATTTTGAGAAGGTTAATTTTTGGATCGCTCAGTGTTCCCAGAGGATTTGTGGCTGGAGAATGGATTGGATCTCTCGTGGCTTTTCTCTTACATGGGGTGTTGGTGTTTGGCTCTTTGGCTCCACGAGGCAAGAATTTCGCCTACAGACCTGAAATTGTGTCAGAAATGTTTGCTTTTGCTGCTGTGCTTCCAGTGTAGAAACTTTGGCTTCACAGGTGCCCTTCTAATGGAAAACTCGGCTTTATCACCCTCCATAAAGAGTAGTAAAAGCCTTTTGAAAACCCCAGATTTCAGGGAAGAATGCAAACGTGGCTTTTATTGAAAAACTTGTCCGTAAATACCTTGTGCGTCTTGTGCAGTTCAACGGCCTCAGCCTGTGCTGTCCCCCTTCACCTCCGATGAACAGAATTGTGCCTGCAAGAATCACAGAGAAATGTTTGTCCTGTTCTTGTAGGGGGGAGAAGAGGGGAAATGCCCCTTTTGGGTGACTGCTAGGGCAGCTGGATTTTGGAATCCTCTCGGTGAAGCTCAGGTATTGATTGCCTCGTTGCTCTGTCACTGGTCCAGCTCTGTGCAGCCCAGTAAGTGCTGAGAGTGTTGGTTTGGGCTTTTTAAAGTGGAGATGATTGGATTTTATGATGCAGAAATTGCACGTAGTACCTTCAATAGCAGTCTGTTCGTGGAAACAAATGCCTTTCTTAAAAGTAGAATCTTTTGCTAGGGAGGGGGGCGAGGAGGAGAAAGGAGCTTACAAAAGACTGCTTATTTCTGTAATTTTACTCAATGCTATCAAAGCCATTTCAAATGTAGTCACTGCCATAAAATGTGGCTGTTTCAAAGTAAATTAAAAGCTTGGGGGCTACAAGACAAACTAGAAGGTATTAAACCTTTGAGAATATATGGAGTTGAGGATGGGGCCAGGAGATGTTGGTTTTATCTGGCCTTGTTCTGCTCTTGCAGATTTTCAGTGGCAGGCAGGAGCCCATGAAACCAGGTTAACAGGATATTATTGTTCTCCCTGTGCTGTGGTTCAAACCTCTGTATTGTCTTTTCTTCTCCCTCTTTGGCTGAGGCTCCCATGGCCGGTGCAGCTGTATTGATCCAGGAGTTGGTCAGCAATTTGCTTGATCTTATTCTCCTTTTGGGATTAGGGCTGGCTGTGGATGTCTCTGCTGGTCTGTTGCGTCCCTTAGCAAGCGCTGGAGAGACAGCAGGGTGCTCGGAAGCTTGGATTCCAAGGCTAGGGAAGAGTGGGAGTTAGCAGAGGGATGGGTATTAGGGGCTCGTCTGGAATCTGGGAAACAAAGAAACGAAAAGCCAGGGTACAATTAGACCAGAGGTCAGCCTGAGCTTGACCTTCATGTCCATAGGAGATGATATACAAGAGATTTATATGGGAAGTGGCGTGATAATTAATGAGAAGGAAAAGGAGCCTTTTAAAGGCCGTGCTTGGGGAGAATGGAGCCCTGGGCTCTGCAGCGGAGCAAAGGCTCCGTGGCCATGTGGAAGTTTATTCAGGGGACGGAGATAAGTGCTGGTCACCTCGTGTGCAGATGGCTCTGCAGTGAACTTCCCTTGTTTGGGTTAGGAGATGGGAATGAGCTCGCTGGACACGTGCTAATAAACATGGCTGGGCTCTGCCTCCTCTGCTCCGGCCAGGCCTGCCTGGGCTGCAGGAAATGCTCCAGTGGCCGCTTTCCACCCGGGAAGGACGTCTGACAGCGGGACAGGGAGCAAGGGGGAGTTCCAATCTTTGCCCTGCTTCGAGGCTACACAGAGCCAGCCACTCTTGATAAAGAAATGGTGAAGCATCCCTTTATCTCTGTAGATACCTTTCTTCCCTGTGCCTTATGCGTTTATGGTGTATCCCGAGTGCTTTTTCCCGGTTTCCAGCCCTGATGTAAATCGTCATACCAAATTCTTCAAGCTGCAGTTCAGCAGGACTCTCCTGTTGGTTTTTCCTGGTGTTACTTTCAGTTTGATGCCTTCTTGCTCCCTTGATCCTGATCACAGATCACTTGGTGATTCTGGTTTGAAGGGACCGTGGGAAATCTCCAGCCCAGCCTCCTGCTGGAAGCAGGATCAGCTGTGAGGTCAGCACAGGTCACTCAGGGCTTGATCCAGTCTGGTCTGTGAAACCTCCGAGGATGGAGATGGCGCCACCTCTGTGGGCAACCTCTTCCACGGCTTAACTGTTTTCATGGTGAAAACAGGGTTGGTTTGGCTTTTTTTGATATCCATCCTGGACTTCTTCCTTCAGCTTGTGCTGTGTTCTCTTGGGAAGATCATGGCTCTCTTTCCTTGACACGTTGGAAGGCTGCCAGGAGGTTGCTCCAAAGCCTTCTCTGAACGAGCCCTGTTCCCCAGCCTCTTGCTGGGTCATCCCGCTGGACCTCCCATCTCTGACAAAGCAGATTGTTTGGGAATGGGATTTGGACAGGTGATTCCATGCCATGATGTCGTTCTCGAGGAGTTTTTACTCCTGAGGATTTCTGTTGGTGGACGTCCTCAGCAGCAGGCAAAAGTAGCTCTTGAGGCTGTCCACTGGTACCAGTGGAAAAGGTGGAAATTGCTGCAAAAAATGACACTTGGTAAGCAATGAACCTTCTTCAGAGGGGAGAAGGTGTCAGTGGGTGGGCAGCTCTTCACCGTGAAGTTATTGTCCATTTTGAAACTTGGGATACCAAGCTCTCCCACTCTTTCCCCTTTTCCCGTTAAATACGTGGTTCTAAAGCAGATGGAAAACTGAGCTCAATCTCCTTGCTTGGCTGCAACACTTGAAGTTGCATCTTTTGTGGCCGCAGTCAGTGGAGTGTGCAAACACGTGATAAATGCTCTCAGAAATTTGTGGTGGGCAGAACTTAGAGGCCTGGCTCTTCTAGGCTGGATTTATACAAGATATGAAACTGAAAAAAAGATTAGTTAGTGTGCAAAATAGAATAGGGGATGAAAATAGCAGCAAACTGAGTTTTCCTTGGCAGCTTAGCCTAGGTGCAGCTCACTATTCTGTTGTTTTTTTTTTTTTAAACAAGCAGAAGCCAAATGCAATAGGGATAATTTGGTTCAGGTAAAATCTGTAATCTGAACTGCAGGAGAGTCCTGTAAAAAGTTGTGTGGATGAGAATGTTTTTGATACATTCATTCCTCATATTGTTTCTCGAGACTCCCTTGACAAAATGATCTCACTTTTGTGCAGATGTTGTATCTCGTTTCCCTGGTGCAAAATAAGAGGCTTTGAAGCAGTCCAAGTATTTGTGTAGATTTTCAGCTTCTTGGAAAAGCTGTTGGAGCCAGCTCTGCTCAGGCTATGGATGGAGCTGTGAGTGCACCTAGAAATGCACAGCACCAGGATGAAAAACGTGGGACAGAAACAAAGCTGTTCTTTTTGGTAGGTTCTGTGTTGATTTAACAGCATCTCATCTGTGAATCTGCTGAGGCCACTCCATGGCAGGGCTTCAAATTTTTTCAAACCAAGTATCAGAACTGTTGTTGGTTTGAATCACAAGGATTTTAGATAATATTTTTCTAAAGGGTGTCCGCCCAGGTCTTCATTCAGTTAATTCCTGCTTTTACCTCTTTGCTGTGAGGATTTGACTCTTTCTGTTCCGCAGGAACGTTTTTATTCGAGGCCCTCGACAACGTCACTTGGGTTTCGGAGGAAATGGCTAAAAATAAATGTGTTACAAACTGATTCTTAGGAATGGAAAAGTGGCTGTGGTGGTTCAGACCCAGGGTCTGTCCGGCCCGGTGTTGCCCTCCCGCAGCTTCTAGAAATGAGTGAGTGGGAAAAGCAACAACAGGGCAAAGTGGGAGAAATACCTGTCCCCTCCCTGCCGTATTCCTCCATCTCCAGCCCCTTCCAGCTCACTCCTCTGGATCCAGTGGGGTGGATGAGCCATAATAAATCTATTTCCAAGTGCCTGCCCAGGTTTCTCTTGAACCTTTGTAACCTGATTTTGTTCCCAGTGTTCTGGGAGGAATTTCTGTTCTGCTCTTTGCAGTGTGAGGACCCCGCTGGTGTTGTTTGAGCCTGGTTCTGTCCATGGGTAGTGTGTGATGGAGGAGGACGAGCAGCTCGTCCCTGTCCATCTCTGTGTGCTGCTCATGGGTTTCTACATTGGATCAAAGCTGTCACCAGGTCCTCTATTTTTAGATTGAAAACTCTTAGCTTCCATTATTTCTTCTTTAGGGAAGTCATGCTGGATTTCTGCCATCCTAAGAACGTTTCCACTTCTCGTGTGTGTGTATATATATTTATTTTTTTACGATGAGACCACCAAACCCACCCACACTTGGAGCTTGGGGTGAAGCAGGAATTGATATAATTTAGAATGATCTCTTATTTGCTCTCTGCTCCCTTTCCAGTGGTTTCTCCCAGTGATTTGTGTGCTTGCAGCTGAGCTGATGTTTTCATACCTGTGTTTGTCTTGGGCCCAGCTGTGGCAAAGGTCACCCCGGAGCTCTGTAAAAGCTCTGGGCTGGCTGCTCTGCTTTTCTCCCAGGCGTCACTTAAGTGATGGCCATTAAACTGGGCTCTCCCAGTGATGCTTCATCCTTAAAACCCTGCTGATCCCTGGGTTTTCTTGGGTGTTCAGGAACAGGTTAAGCCGAGTGTGCCAGTGCAGAACTCCACGCATGACCTTCCTCTATTGTTTGCTCTTGGAACAGCTCAGCCACGATGGTAACAGAAGAACTTTGAATAGCAACTGATTATCTAGGGCCTGGTTTTATTTTTTTAAAGAAGTTATTAATGCTAGAGGAATACTCAGCTTGTGTGTGCAGACTGGATTTTCATAGTTTCCTTTGACCTGTGCTGTTCTGTTGTTTTTAAGCACATGGAGGACTCTGAGGTGGTGCCAAGCTGTTTTAAGGGGAAGCAGAGATGTGTTGGAACTTGTTTCCTATGTTCAGTTCACTCCAAAAGTTTGGTAAAATGTGCCTTTGTTTTTCAGAGGACATTCACACGGTTTGGTAAAGGGCTGGAGCTAAAAAATAATTGATTACCTGCACGGGCTCCCTCATTCCCTGGGCCCGCACCGTGATGTCTCGATGCCTTTATTTTTATTTTCTCCCCGATATTTTTCCTTTTGACATAGAGGCTGAGCAGTGTTGTGAAGCAATTAGAACATCCTTACCTGGAAGTAGGAGCTGCATGTTGTTATCTAGTGAGCGGATCAGGAGGCACAGAGGTGAAGACAATTCGTGCTAAAATTCGATGCCAAAATCCAGAAAACGCCTTGTTTTGTCACGAGACCCTAAATAATCCCACCCTAAATAATCCCTCGTGCCCCTGTGCCTGTGGCCTTCGTGTGTAAAAGGGACAGGCAGGGTATAAATTCATGAACGTGTGAGAGTTATTCAGAGGCCATTAATGAGCTGCAAAAGACTTGTCTGTATGCAAATTCCTATTCAGGGTGGGATTTGGATGAGGGTGGTTAATGAGGTGGGGCAGTGGTTTGGTCAGTCAGGATGAAAAGGAGCAGTGAGTGGAGCATCCTCCTCCCTCTCCTCGCTCTGAGAGTGGG
The DNA here is from genome assembly GCA_013398855.1 of Mohoua ochrocephala. NCBI lineage: Eukaryota > Metazoa > Chordata > Aves > Passeriformes > Acanthizidae > Mohoua > Mohoua ochrocephala. The sequence goes on along the minus strand of VZTA01028169.1, from coordinate 65,843 downwards.
ATGGGAATGGGGGAGGAAGGCTTGGAAAAGCGAGGGAGCGTTTGAATCTGCAGGCAGTGCTGCAGAAACCGCACCTCTCGCTTGGTTGGGATTTCGATAACTTTGCTATCAGAATATTCTTAGGCAGCTCTTTGGATCCTGGTTTATCCTCGTGGCTGAAGCCAAGCAAATGCAGGATCGTGCTTGGAGTTTACTCGCGATGGTTTTCACGGATTTTAAATCATAGGTGTGGCTGAAACTTGGCTTCCAAAAAATCCCTCATTCCATCAAGTGGTTTGTTTCCATGCAGGGTAGGGGTTATTGTGGGAATAAATTAATTGGATTCAGTCTTACTCCGATCGTAAGAAAAAGTGTCTGGAGGATGAGGTGGTGGGTTGGGGCACTGGGAAATGAAATATCCCTCTTCCCACCTAGCAAGTGTCCTTAGCGTGTGCCAGAGTACTGGGGAAATGTTTCTGTAGGCCCTGCTGTGCTCTGTGTGGGCCAGGAAAATATTGCATACAGAGTATATATAGTGTTCTAACTCACTGCGTGCTTGAGCCTATAGGTAACGCACTGGTAATACATATAAAAATGCAGTTTTCTGGCACGGACAGCTCGGGAAGCTGGAAGGACGGAGTATCCCAGATTCTGAGGGGTGAAGTGGGATTGTGGGGTTCAGCTCAGCTTTGCCAGGAGTTCAGGCCTTGCCTAAGATGCATCTTCTTGGTCTCTCTCTGGCTGCACGTTCATTCAAAACCGTTTTCTTTCTCCTCATTGAAGGCTGAAGAAAAGCAGGAAGATCTGCTTCCTCTGCTATTCTTCTGTCATCTTTCTGCATTTTCACATAGTGGGAAGAAGCCCTGCGTTGTGGGTGATATGAAAAACTGAACTTCCTGCTTTCCCCTTTCCCTTTCTTTGTGCCCGGGGCTCTTTGAGCGCCAGCCCCGGGATCCGCATTCAGGCCTTGGCACGGCTGCCGCCCCCTCGGTCTCCTTCCAAGCTGTGCTGCTTCTTGGAATGAAATCCCTGGGATTCCTGACAGTCTCCCTGATTCTTTAGTGCTGGCAGCAGCAGCCAGAGAAGTCATCCGTGTCTCATTAACTGACTGACCCAGGATCTCCAATCTGCCTCGCTGGGAACTGGGTTGGGCTCAGGGAGGTTTTCAATGGGAGCTGAACAACTCCCTGCCAGGATTTTCACCTGGGTTTGGATTCACATCACAGAGGTTTCTTCTGATTTCTCTAATAATAAAATATATTTTAGCACTTTAAAATCAATCCGTGTCAGTATGTGATGTGTAAATGCTAATTTTATATCATCTTGTTGCTCGCAATAAATAATTCCAGCCTCGTGGTTTCTTGGTGCTGGCGCCTAAAATCCTGAACCTGTGGGTTCGCAGGTAGATGCTTCTATGAAACAGAAAGGCTAGAAATTAGAATATATTCTAATATAACAATATAATTCTTAACTAATACGGTGGAAGAACATTTCAGAGGCGCAGCTCTTGTATTTAAATATCATAAAATTGGAATGTAAAAAGACAATTTCTCAGGATTCTTCAAGCTTTTAATTAATCTCGATGACTTACTGCCATATGACTGCTTTAAAAAAAAAAAAGCTGTGTACTTTGGCTGCCTGACGTAATTGCCGTGCATGGGTTTGAAGACCTTAGGAAATAAAGAAATGTGGAATAGTAGCTCTTTCTTTGAAACTTGGCTTTTTCCATGCAGATGCCAGGGTGACTGCTTGATGGAATCCTTGTTCTCAGCTTATTGACACAGTGGGAACTTGTGGCTCCACAGCTCATTTCTGTGATAACAATTCAGACTAATTGTTGGGAGTAATGAATTATTATTTCAGTGCTGTCAGAAGGGAATGGGGTGTTTGGCCGGTGTGTTTCGGAGGGATTTGTCGTCAGCAGATTTATTTCCTTTGGGAAAGGGAATCTTTGAGTGATTAAATTATTATTTCCCATACCTGATGTTTTATCTTATCTCGTCGTTTTCCTGTTCTCCCTTCCTTCCGCCTTTCCTTCCTTCCTCCCTCCCCCATTTTAAGATGTTTTTGAACTGTTACTGGAGGCTTTTCTGTATTCCAGATAAAATCCCAACCAAACATCCTGGTGCATCCTGTGGGATGTGATCACGGTGATCTTGGTCCCTGGTACCCACTGACAAGGCCCGAGCTCCAACCAGTTCCCAAACCCTGGGAATTCATTTCTCAGAAGGGAATTTTGCCTCAAATTCCAAAAGAAAACATGCATTTTGTCATGTTCCATTTTGGCTTTCATGAGGTTTGTTTTTTTTTTTTCCTTTTTCAAGTGTGAATTGTGAGCTGATCACTCCAGTTTTGCAGTTTTCCCTCTCTTGGGGCATTAACAGAGCCATTGGTTACTTTTCAGGGAAATGAGATTCAATTATGTACTGCCTTCACCCTGCTGTTCAGTACTTTGCAAATCAGTATCCAAATTTAATATGATTCTTAATTAAACCTTCTTGAGATACCAGAATATTAGGCAGGGATGATGTAGTCTGTCTCCTGTGCTGCATCCTAGAAAATGGGACAAATGAGGAGAAAAAAAGTGGATAGTTTGGGTATCTTTGAGTGCATAATCTCATATCTTGAAGTGTTATCTCATTTGGAGCTAATTAAGAGCAAAGTTTTAGTGGATAACTAATTTTTCAGCACTGACTGATAACTTAGGGCACGTGGGGAATAAATCACTGTGCAAGGTATGGAAATAAGAAGATTTTCTTTTGAAAATCTTGGAGGAAAATCTGCATCTCTTATAGCACTAGTTAGTTTTAATCAGGTGATGTTTAAGTTGACAAACACAAGCCGAGTAATAATGTCTGTTGATGCAGCAGGGAGTCACAAAGCTTTGCAAGCAAACATCCAGCCCTGGGTGTAGGAATGTTGGTCTCGGTGTGTGTCCTGCTGCCAAGGGGCTCTGGAAGCTGCTCCTGGAAGCTGCCTCTTGACCCACGTTGCAGTGAGTACATTCACTGAATTCCAGGTGCATTCTTCTCCAGCTTTCCCTCAAAACTGACTCGCAAAAGCTCCGTGTGCTTCATGCAGGTATTTGAGATATTTAGAAAGTAACCGGAGCTTTTCGCTGGGGTTGTGTTGGGAAAGGATGGCTGGAAGGGAGTGTGACAGGAGAATCCTGGCTGTAAATCCCAAATCACTCAAAGAGTTCGTGTGACCATTTATTTTGTGTTAATTGTAGATTCTAAAATGGATATTTTATTTTTTAAAATCACCGAGGGAGGAGAAATTAGTGTGAATTTGTGACCTCCCTCGTGGCTTCTCGGTCCTGTCTTTTTTATACAAAGAGCCAGCATTTCAGGCTATTCTCGAGTGCTCTAACAGTTGTTACATCTTGATTAGAACGCCGTAAACCTTTGTCACAGTGATTCTAAGAGGACACAGTGTGTTCGGGAAGCTCTTTGCACATCTGTCTGCAGCTGGCTGGGCCTCCACTGCACCTCATTCCATAGGAGCTGGCTCTTCTGTCAGCCAGCAAGGCTTAGCGAAGAACATTCTTCATAAAAAGTAAATTTGTCTGGCAATGACCCTCTCCCTGGTAATTGTCTTCATTCTTAGCCTTAGGTGTGAGTTGTTTGCCTGCAGAGAGGCTCCTGTGTCGGAGCCAGGATTTCCCAGACTGGTATTTCTGCCATTACTTGTCATGGAAATCATTCCAGCACGGAATTCCCAGCTGCAAAGAGAAACACACCGGGGACAATTAAGTTTGAGCGTGGCTGAAAAAAACCTGGAGTCTCCAAGAAAATGGAGATTACCACTGTGTCAGCAACCTTATTTAATACCAAAAGTAATAATATCGTTCACCTAGTGGGGAAAGTCTCCTGAGACCGGTAAAACTTTCGTTACGGATTAAGATAAAATGTGACTTGCTTTAAATCAAACCCACTTTAGACATGACTTAAGTCTTGGCAGACTTTTCCTAACAAATCTCTCTCGCAGCTGGAGCAAGTCCCTGCCCCAGCCTCTCTGCCCGGCATGCTTGGTGTGTCCTTATTGCCACCAAACGAAAAAGCCCCACCGGGTTAAGTGTTCAAACACTGGATTTGGGGTCTGCGCTCACCCAGTTTGGCCGGATCTCCCTCCCAGAGGAAATAACTTGTAGGAAAAGGGCTGGAATGGAGGTCTAGAAGGGCAATTGCCTGCACTAATGTGCCAGGTTTTATGTGTCAACGCTTTTAGAAGGCATTTCCCATCTCCCAGAGCACAGCAAAATACCACAGGCATCTGCCAAAAGCATAAGACAACCTTTAAGACATGGGGATTATGTTGAAAATTCCAAACTCTGCCTGTTACCAGCAGCAGTTCAGGGGGCTGGAGCTGCCTCTGTGTTTGCTTTTCCAATATCCTGTCACTCGTCGCTGAGTTTTGGTGCTTTTATCACTGTGGGGTTTTTGAATCCAGGCAGTGACAGACATCCCAAAGAACTCGGTGACATCACCTGGTGTGGGATTAGATGCAGGGCTCTGGTTGGAATTTGCAGAATTTATTGGTGTTTAGATATGAAACGGCATCTCTGACCTTCCTAAAACTTGTTGAATTTGGGGATAGGCGGGTTTTACCAACGTCGTAGATAAAAACAAGAGGGAATGTTTGCCAGGAGCAGGCGAGGAGAATGTTCCTTGGATTAATTATCTGTCATTAATTATTAATTATCTGAGTTCCAAGTTCAGTGGTGATGTTCTTCCATGGGCTGATACACAAGGATTTTGGTGGGAGATCGTGTCCAGAAGCTTCCACCTGAACCGCTGCAGTTTTTATGATCTCCTCCCTGACAGATTCTTCGTGTTAGCACTGAGCTTGAAGTTGTAGAATCTGAGCTTAAAATTGCACAATCACAGAGTCATTAAGGCTGAAAAGGCTTCATCATTCAGGTAGGTTGGCTCAAGGGTCATAATGTTTCTATTAATAGATCTGCAGCCATGTAATTCACAAGGAAATCTCTTGTTTGTGAGCCTGCAAAGGTAAATAACACCCGATGGCTCCAGCTTTATGGGTGCTTTCTCAGCTGCCATGGCAGGGAATACATTACTTGGGGAAAATCATGAATGCAGTTTGAGCTTAAGGAAGCCCAGATCTCTGGAGGTGCCATCAGCAGCTCTGCCCAGGCTGTTTTGGCATTTCCAGCATCATTTTGTTGACTGATTTTTACTGGTTTCGAGCCTGTTTTTCTTGCCAGCTGTTCAAATGAGTGGATTTGCTGCTACAATTACCACGTGTCCTTTATGAGTATTGATACACTGTGTAAATAGAGGTTTCTTCGACGAAGAAACACTCAATCCTCTAGTGCGTGCAACAAAAAGCAAATAATATTTGTACCTGCTGCTGCCTTGTACCTATTCCTTTAGTGCTGCCTTCATTCCCAAAGCCTCGGAGGTCCCACTCCAGCCAAAAGAGTTTTTCCTGATGAAACCCGGTAGCCTCCTTAAAGCTTGGAGGATGTTGCATATTTATGACCGTTCTTCTGTGCCTTTGCCTCCCCTCTGGTTTGAATTACAGGGACTTCAACCTGTGGCTGTTTTGGTTGCCTGAGACAAATGCAGGAAGTCACAGCCTGTCATCGAGGTACTCGAGCTTCCCGGGATTTGTTTCACTCCCTCTTGCAGGTTTTCGGGTGACTGAGTTCAGTTTTTATAGTTCAGCCTTGAGAGCTTCCTTGGGTGAGCCTTGCAGGTGGAATTTAGGGCTAGGGAATGTGGTTTATTAAAAAGGGGGATATTTTTACCTTCGTGATCGTTCAGTTTCACAAATCTTGAATAGCCAAGAAGCCGAGAGTTTGGGCTGAGTGTGGAGAGCTTCCTTCTGCAGAAAGTCTCTCTCAGGGGTTAAAGAGGCTGCTCAGAGCATGCAGGAGCTGTATTTTTACAGCTGGGGGTTGGAGTTCACTGGGATTAATTCAGAACCACTTCCATACTCATCTAACACTTCCTCGCTGCTTTTATTAGAGAAAAAAGATCTGGTTTTGGTTTTTTTACCTGCCTTTTGGAAGTGATTATGGAATTCCTTTTTCATAAGGGGGAAATTTCCATTTGTGTTGTCCTTCACCTTCGAAGGAATGTGCTGCAGAGCTTGCTCTCTTCTGTCATAATGACTCTTAATTACTAGAAGATCACTAAAGCTAATCACTGTGTTTTTAATAACAAGAAATTTACTGTCACTGCCTGAAATTGCTCTTTATAAGTAGGTGATCTCCCATTTCTTTTTTTTTTCTCATTTTATTCACTCTCTTCTTCCATCTTTTGACTGGGGTTTGAGGTGATTTTTTTTTTTCGTTCCTATTTTTTTCCCCCCTTCACCTTTCATGTTAATGCTTGGAGGATTGGGGAGGACCTGTTGGATTGCTTTAGGCACAGAATGTGGTGTGGGCCCCAGCCAAATGCTTCTTGCTGTGCTGGCAAATCATTTGAACGTGTTTTGGAGCTTATTCCTTGCTTCTGCTTATCACCAACATCCAGGAATAACTTGCTGGGTTCTCCAGATAGATCCTGGGGCTGATAACTGGAGATGGAGAAATGTCTTTTCTAAAGAACGCGGATCGAACTGTTGGGTTTGAATGTTCTGTTTTGGAGACAGTTCTTGTGCTGCTGGGTGGGTGAAGAATGCTCAGTCTTGTCCATCGCTCTGTGGACACTACTCAGTTTACTAAAAATGTACATAAATACTGGCTGCTGCCTAGTTTTTACCTCTCAGACAAGTCCCTCCCTTCTAAAAATGGGGAAAAAAAAAAAGCAGGTTCCCAGTGTGTGTTGGACCTCAGCAGATAACCCGGGTGTGATTTTGTCCAGCAGCAGGACTTGCAGCTCCCCTTCCTGCATTTCAAAGCAGAGTTTAAACCTCCCTGTGTTTTCCAGGCCAGGAATGGTGGTTCCTTGCCTGCATCCACTGGTTTTCCTGAATAATCAGTGCCTGTGAGACCAGCCACAGGTTATCCAGGGAATTTCTTATTCCTAGGGCACCACCACTTAGATTTTATTTATTTTTAAGCTTAATTCCCAACTTTCATAGGTCACGGAGACAAGATGTAATTCCTGAAAACAGTTTTCCCTGCTCTCACCTGTTAACCTGTGCTAAGGGTTGGAATTCCTTGAGCCAGGAATCTGCCCAGTTTGGGAATCTTTCCTTGGGTGGAACAGCTGGGCTTGCGTGGAAAGCCAAGATTTCATCTCTGCTATTGCCCTTGCAGAGAAAGTAAATGATTCTTACCTTAAACAATTTCCATCTCTAATAGCTTTTTAAAAAATGTGATGATTATTTTGGACAAGAGCTGTAGGGTAGGACATCCCTTTCCTCTGGATAATCACCGGAGAGCAGTGGGGAATGGTGTCAGTGCTGCCCATGGATTACTCTCACATACCTTAACTATTTTTTTCCAAACCTTCTTGGTTATCTGAAGGAGGTGTGGAGCAGGGAATTCTCCTTATTTCCAGGTGGGTTGGTCCAGAGTGTTTCCTCAACACACAGAAATTGGGGATGCTCCTGCGGCAGCGGGAACGGCATCAAATGCTTGGGATGACACAGCCAGAAAAATGGCCCAGGTTGGAGATACTGGAAACTGGGAGGTGGGAAAATAACCCGGCCTCTTTCCCACCTCACACAGACAATATGGGACTTGTCTGATGGCAGCAAAATTCCCCGAGGGCTTTGGGAAGGACTGCGGTGTCGGAGTTGGGATGAGAATGTTGGAGAGGGAGCAGGAGTAAGGAATCCATGACTAATGCAGGTTTGGTGGAGGAGCACGTGTTGGTGTTGTGTTGTCGAGCAGGAAATGTCAGATGCGTGCTTAGAGATCACAGTTCCCTCCTTCACTCCAGGGAGGTCTTTGCAGGGAGTCAGGATAGAAATGTGCCACCAGCCTGAGCTAAGCTGGGTTTCTGGAAAGCTTCTTCCACGTCTTTCACTCTCTGTTTCTCACCACCCTCGTCCTCTCTTTGAATGTTGGGTATTCCCTGGGTATCAAAATGCACAACACCCGTGTGTGTTTGATGCTGGGATTTGTTGGAAACCAGTTTGAAACTGAGTGGCAAAAACCTCGCCCTTTTTGGAGCTAAATAACATCAATTTCTTGTGCACTGCTGTGATGTTTCTCAGAATGGATATTCCCTTAACTAGACACCTGGAATTGCAGCGTGCAGGATTTCTCTGCAGCCAGTCCTTGGGAACCGTGCATATCCTTTTATTTCTGTGCAGTTCAGCTTTTCGTTGTTGTTTTGTTACTGTATTTCCTGTTAGGAAAGAGAAGTGCAAACATTTTGGCAATTCTGCTGAGCGGCCAGAGGTGGGGGCAGTTATTTGCACTGTGGGTATTTGCTGTTGTTGGGGCCAGGCTCTTTGTGGTGGGCTTTGTACCTGGCAGGTGCCAGTGATCTTTTCGCTAAACTGCTGCAGGCAACAGGAAAGAAAAGCAAGATTTCCTGAAGCAAAACGCTTTGTGTCTTTGCCCTTCAGCTCTGCTGCTGCAACTGAGCCGGCGAGGGGCTGGAATTGTGATGAGGTGAGATGTGACAGAGAAAACGTGAGGAATTGCAGCTTTTTCATGTATTTACTCGGTGCGTCTGGCAGCACCTGGGTTGTTTCCCTGCTGTATTATCCTGCCTGTTCCAGGGTCAGGATGCCACGGACCAAGGGATCGGAGCCTGGAGAGGGCTTGGATTTCTGCTGCTGGAGCTGGGTTGTGTCCTCACATAACGCACAGCTGGCCTGGAGGAGGGGACAGGAGTTTTCCTGTTCGTGTTGTGGGAGACTTTTCCCAGCTCGGCTTCCCGGTGCCCCTGAGGGACACGATCCCCTGGCCAAGCCCTGTGCGAGGTGGGGATGGTTTAAGGCATTGCCTCTCTTTGTTGTGGAGGAGAGGTTTATCTGTAAAGTAAGAAGCTGTACTAAACCCACAAGGCTTCACTGCTGTTTTTAAGGATGGATCTGTTAGTGCCCTGAACATTGCAAACAAAATTGTTCTTGTCCTCCTGTGCGAGGAATGCGCCGGGGTGGGGAAGATGTGGGAATTTTGTTTGTTTTGGTCTGTGTGTCTGGCTCCACCGTGGACCCTGCGTTCTGTGTGCTCGTTCCAGCTCGCCTTTACCTTAAAAATGGAAATCATCCCACATGGAGCAGGAGCTTCTCCGTTATTCAGTTATTTCTCAATTCTCTTGTGCTCTTTGCGAGCTGGGCCCATGAGTTTATTACAAAGCAAGAGCAGAGTGAAGCTCTGAGAGGCTCTGGCTGTTCAGGAAGTGACTTTTAATGGCGATGGCATTAAACCCTTCAGCTGTAACTCCTCATTCTGTTGAAGAAGTGTTTGTAAAGCATTATAAATAGTGTTTTTCCATGTTTCAAATCTATTTGTTTCACTTTCCTTTCAGCTGTCAACACTTCAGATTGGAACTGAAATGCCTTATTCTTTTAAGACATCTTCATTTCTTACCAAGTACCTCGTCTGTTCTCATTAGTAGCTCTGTGACAGTCCCACAGTTAAGTGTGAAGAAGGTTCTTGGGGTATTCAGGGGAAAAAAAACAGCTCCATTTCTATCCAGAGGGTTTGTGGAAGGCTGCAGCAAGGCTTATCTAGGATTTGCAGCGAGGTTCCCGAGCTCTGGTGCTGTGGTTCAGCAGAGCAGAAATCTTGTGGCAAATTTGAGTTGAGTGTGGTCGGTGCAAACCTCATTAAAGACACGAATCATCTCATTTAGGGCTTTGAAATAACAGCACCGGTTTCAGTATAGGAAGAAACCTCCTGTGGACACGTGGGCAGCGAAGGTCTCTTGCAGGTGCTGGAGCTTTGAGGAAGCGATGGGAGTTTCGGGCTGGTTTTGCTCAAGCCAGGGGTAGCACCTTTCTAATCTTGGCACTTCAGGTCTAAGAATGAACGTGGATAAAATCAGAGCTGTGTTTGTGCCTGAACACCTTGCACGGTTTGAAGGACCAGAGAGGATGGGAGCGTTTGTAGTCAAATTCAGAGATTCCAAATGCAAATTCTGGTTTGGGTCTTCATCCTTCAGTGGCTGGGAAATTGCAGAACCCTCGTGTGCCGAATTAGCCGCTGTGGTCCCGGATAGATACGTCGAGTATCGATGTGCGTGGTTCAGGGTGTTCCGTGCAGAGGGCAGCCGGTCGTGTCGGCGCGTTTTAGGCATTTCGCTTCCTTGTGATTCTTTGGGAATCCAAAGCTCTGCAGGAATATCATCGTTCCAGCTGATGTCTCAGGCCTTCTGATGACGAACAAGCCGCTGTCAAGCCCTGAATTATATTTTTCAATAAAAACCAGGCCCTGAAGTTGATTTTCTGGCTCCTGCCTGCCCAGTTGATGCGCACCGGTGATTACTGGTTTCACTGGTTTGGGAAGTGTTTTTCTCATTTCCTGGAGAAGTGAAACAGGTGACAAGTTGTACCAGTTTGATTCTTTAGATTGTATTGGGAGACACTAAGTGGCTGTGTTAATGAAGATGCTAATTAAGAGAAGGCAAAGCCCAGCTCCCCCATCCCAAACAGGACACGCAGCTCTGATGGGAGAAGCGCAGAGATGGATTGGGAAGAAGTTTCTTTTAACCTAGGAATGATGGCATGGGGTTGCACACAAATGGGATTATATTCACTTTCTTTTTAATGTCATTTATCTCCTTTCTTTGAACCTGTGTGGATTAGTTCTGCTGCGTGGCAGAAAGTGAGGGAGGCACTTGGAAGCGGTGTCTGGAGCCGAGGATTGGCACAGCTTGGGTATTGTCAATGTATAACTTCTTTTACATCCAGCTAGAGCAATAAAAAATGTTTAGCATCAGAGATTCTAGCAAGTAATTAAAAAATAATTAGAGTTACAACCTTTATTTTGCACTGGCAACTTGTCCTTTTCTCGGGTTTTTTCCCCCCAGAATGGAAATGCCTTTAAAAATCGCTCATTGCAGACTTTAAAACAAATATCTGTAAAAGGGGGCAGAGCAGTGGCACCGTGCTTTTAAAAACTTCATTCTTATTGGGCTTCAGGTACTTTCTAGTGGTGCTGAGGATGCCGGAGGTCGAGTATTAATTCTTTGTTTTGTTTCTTTGAAGCAAATGGTTATGAGCCTTCGAGTTTCGGAACTGCAGGTGCTGCTGGGCTACGCGGGGAGGAACAAGCACGGCCGCAAACACGAACTGCTGACGAAAGCCCTGCACTTGCTCAAGGCTGGCTGCAGCCCTGCCGTCCAGATGAAAATCAAAGAACTCTATAGGAGAAGGTTCCCCCAGAAAATCATGACCCCAGCAGACCTGTCCATCCCCAGCGTGCACTCGAGCTCCATGCCGGCCACGCTGTCGCCATCCACCATTCCACAGCTCGGCTACGACGGCCACCCCGCCACGTCCCCCTTGCTCCCCGTGTCACTCCTGGGACCCAAACACGAACTGGAACTGCCCCACCTCACCTCGGCCCTGCACCCCGTGCACCCCGACATCAAACTGCAGAAACTCCCTTTTTATGACTTGTTGGATGAGCTGATCAAACCTACCAGCCTAGGTAAGAAAACCTCGTCGCAGCACTTGGTTGTGTTTGGGGAATAATGGCCAAATTCAGCTGCTGGTGCAGCAACTGGTTAAATATTGCATCACACCAGTGTTTAGAGAATTGCTATTTTTGGTAACTTTTGGAACAGATTGTTCTACATGGAGAGACATCTTACGTAACACTCATTAGTTGCTTTAGCTGAGCCTCTAAATATGGTTTAAACATCCGTTATTTTTAAGGGGGGACTCTGACAAGAAACAAACTAAATCTTAGAGAAAAAAAGAAAAAAACCCAGTCTGCTTTCAGTAGTTCTTATAAACCACAGAGTTTCATTATTAAAAAAAACCCCAAACTAAACAAAACTACCCCCAAATCAATCCATCGAGCTTCTAAAATGTTCTCATCTGTGCTGGGAAGGAATGCCAGGCTGGAAATTTGCTGGATCCATTACAGCCTGAAGATCTGAATTTAGGGAGGCTTGTGGTTCTTTTGCAGTTGTGGCTACTTTTCTTGCAACCGATTTTTGTACGAAGGTCTAAATCACTGGTGGAGCTGCTGAGAAGAATCTGCTGCTTCCAGAGCATTATATAATGTGTGGTTTTTCTGGCTCCACGTAGCCCTTCACAGCATGGTTAACTTTTAATACTCTTAAATATTGCCTAAATGCAACGGTCCTGGTGGATTTCTGAGGGGCTGCTTGTGTGTTGGAACCTTCTGCTGGCTTGAAAGCCCAGGAGAGATTTCACTGCTGGTAGGAGGAGCAGATTTGTGAGAGGAGATCTGGGGAGAGAGGGTGGGTGAGTGAGAAAAAAAGTCCTTTGCAGAAGAAATCCCTTGTAAACAAAGCTGAGCAGGTACTTTCCAGTGACAGTCTGAAGGGCTGTGGGGATGTGGGAGGCCTGATGTGTGAGCGCTGAGGGTTGTCTGTGCATTTCTGAAGGATCTGGCACAGTTGTTTGCATATTTTTTTTGGTTTAGCTGCTGTAATTGAGGGAAAAGCAGAGAGTTTTTGGTAATTTAATCTTCTGGTTCAGGTATTCTTTCCAGAGGTGCACTGTATCTATTTAGCTTTAATCTAAACCCTAATTGATTAATAACCATCCCAGGCAACGCTGGTGGTGTGAGCTAATTAGGTGCTCAGTATGTGTCTCATCGCTTTTCCATTATAAATACTTCGAAATAAGGCTGTAATTTCCACAAGACATTCCAGTGCAGGAGCGCTGGTGTGCATTTATTCCTGCGCGTGGGGAGAGCACTTTGCTGGCAGCTCTGTGTCTGACAGACCAGCCCCAAATGCAGGGATCATAATTCGCTCCCTGCCAGGTCTCAGTGCTTCAGGAGTCGCTGGACAATGGGATATTCTTCCCCTTTGTTGAGTGTCAGGGTAAGAACATGGAAGTGAAATTCCAAGCGGATACCTTTGGAAGCAATCGCTGTCCTTTCTGTTGGCTTCAGGAATGTTTGGGGCTTTTGTTTTGTGTGGGAATTCTGTTTGTCTGAAGCAATCCTGTTAAAAAGCCTTTTTTACTTGAGCGTTTGAGGGAAGAGCTTCAGTGTCCGTGCATATCACAGAATCCTGGAATGGTTCGGGTTGGAAGGGGCCTTAAAGCCCATCCAGTCCCATCCCCACACCTCCCACTGTCCCAGGCTGCTCCAAGCCCCAGTGTCCAACCTGGCCTTGGACACTTCCAGGGATCCAGGGGCAGCCACAGCTTCTCTGGGCACCCTGTGCCAGGGCCTCCCCACTCTGTTCAGACTGGGATTCATTTTCTCCATGAAATGATTTGTAGAATATTTGCCCCAGATGGTTTGGGCATCCTTCTCTCTGCTGCCAGCAGCGTGGGTTTCCTCAAGTGTCCAGTGTGTAGGTTCCCTGGTTTGTTTTCCACTGGCAGATCCTACTGCAGACACTCAGAACCTGGAATTTAGCCAGCGTTTCAGCATCTCCTGCTTGCTTTTTCCCATCAGATTACTCATGGGATAGGGATAGAGAACTTTTGAATTTACTCTGCTTCCCTCCCCCACAAGGATGAACTGATGACCTGATGTGGGGTTCGGAATAATTCTCTGCCTGCTCGAAATGGAACCTACTGGAAGAGAAAGAAAAATGTGTGTGTGAGAGAGAATTTGTGTAATTCAAATTTCAGATCCTTCTGGAATGACAGTCATTACCTAAAAGTGGGCAAAGCACATCCTCGTGTGGGATTGCCCCTGGTTGTTCCCAAGTCCAGCCGGGACAGCTGGGAAGGTTTGCCACAGTTTTCTGTCCCTTTGAGAAGTGATGGTTGATTGGAGAAGCAATAACTGAAGAAAGCCTGAGGGCAGGGAGTTGCCCAGCAGGGCACTGGAACAGGCATTCTGTACCCAAATATTTCGTGTGGGTGGGTAGCACACAACTAATGTGAGGAACAGATCAGGAAATGAAATCTGCTCACTCGGATTCGTAATGTCAGGAACAAAAGGAGGAAATAGATGTTACCTTCTTTCACTTGAGTGCAGCTCTGGCCTGGGATTCAGATGGATGTGCTGGCTGCTTGCTGGGCTGGATTCGTGGAATGCAGGGATTTATCCATCTGTACCCTTCTCACCAGCACCTTTAGAGCGTGGCTGGCTGAATCCCAGAATCCCTGAGGTTGGAAAAGCCCTCCAAGATCATGGAGTCCAACCTTTGACCGGCACCTTGTCACCAGCCCAGGCCCTGATTGCCACGTCCAGTCCTTCCTTGGACATTGCCGATGTGAGACAAAGAGACATTTGTTCGTTTGCAGCAGAGCTGTTGAATTTGATCCACATTTTATTAGTCACCCTCACTGCCAAGTGGAGAAAGCATCGAGATGGGATGGGTTTGTGTCCGAGCCAGCCAGGAAAGCTCCTTGTTCTGGAAATGCGCGCTGGTGGGTGAATGTGCGCTGAGCTCTCTGCCGTGGTTAACCACCATTTGAAGTGATTCTGTGGCTGTTTTATTTTTGCAGGAAAAGCTGTCCTCTCTGGCCTTGGTGGAATGTGTGCAAGTTGCCTTGTTGCTGCGCTTCTCTGTTGTTTTTCTAATAGGATCTCTTCAAGAGGAGAATTGAGGTTGTTTGTCGAGTGAAGCTGCAGCTCTCACTTAATTCTCCCGTTTCCAGCCCCCAGAGCCCAGACGTTGCTAATTGGTTGTTTTTTAAGCACATTTTCTAAAAGTAACTCCTAACACACAGATAAGATCTCTTTTGTGTGGTGAAATGTGTTTACTGTGAGTAACAAGGACCAGAATTTGCCAGATTATTATGGAAGGGACATGAGATAGTTAAGCAACATCTTAAAAATGCCTCTTGTTACAGCAAATGTCATTCCTAATTGCTTTAGCTGTGTAGTCGTTCCAAAAAACATCTTAACTGGCTTAGGGGTCTTTACTTACCTGTAAGGGAAATGAAGCTTTTTTTTCCCAATTGAAAGGATTAAAGAGGCTGTGAGCTCCACTCCTCTTTAAAATCAGTCCAAATGGCAGAAGGATCATCATCCTGCAGTTTATTTGCTGTGCTTCAGCTCTCAGTGATATGAACACAGCACTGAAAGTTGGATCTGAGCCAGAGAAATTAGAATTTTTACCTGCAGCCTCCTGGAAAGAAGAGGCACAGATCAGTCATTATCCCTCAGAGCCAGCAGAATTCCAGGCTCCAGGTACCAGCTCCATCGCAGCTTCCATTGCCTCTACTGAGGCTTCTCTGGATGGAGGTCTCAGTTTAATTTCCTAATTTCTGGAATTTCTTCTACCACCAGGATTTCTCCAGGCAGCAGAATTTCCCCCCTCAGGGATTGAGCCCGTGCTCCCCAGCCAGCATTTGTTCTCCTGACTTGCACTTACCCTGAATTTCCTTTGGCTGCGAGCGATCCTGGTGCCTTGGACGTGGAGTCAGATCCTGCAGCAGAGCTGCCTAAAATCTTTAGGGTGCCTGCAGTTCAAGGTGCAGCCATTAAACAATTAAACAATTCAGTGCACGAGAAAGCTGGGTTGGAAACATGAAAGTTTTGTTTGGCAAGTATTTCTCCTTTTTCTCTATCAGCGAGCTGATCTCTTGCTCCGTGCAATTGCTATTATGGTTTATATGAAAGTCACGCTTTTACTGTCTTCTGTGTTTATTATTTTTTGAAATGTACTTTGTGGGAGGAAGTTCAACAAAACACTATATTCTCAACTCAGCTTTGAGCTCTCTGACTTCCGGCCCTGCAGTTTTTCATTGTGCAAGAATGGGGTGAGGTATTAGCTCTGTGCTGGGGCCGCGCTGGGATTACAGCGCACTTGGGGTTCCTTCTTTGGATTTGCATGTGCTGTGCCTCAAGTTAAGCTTTCCACGGTCAAGAGTGTTTCTTTTAAGTTTGAGAGAGCTTTAACCAACTGGGTGACTCCTGTGCTAAAGGAAAGGAGTGTCATTTATTGAGGCTCTCTTCAGCCGATTGCTCAATCTCCTCATGCGTAGAGCTGAGGTCACCGAGATTCCAGGCCCTGACAGGATATGGATGTACCAAGATTCCAGGCCCTGACAGGATGTGGATGTTTCCAGACACGGCTGCTCTGCTGTGAATGGAGCTGAGAAGCCACTTGGCTTCCACAGAATCATGGAGAATATAAAATATCCCGAGTTAGGAGGAACGAGGAACAAAATCCATCTCCTGGCCCTCCACAGGACATCCCAACAATCCCGCACCGTGCCTTGCTTGTTGAGAGGGAAACTTCTCCAGAACCATGATCCATGCAGGAACGTGGCAGTGCTGGCTTTGTGCTGCTCCTTTGAAGTGTCTGAGGTGGCGCTTTTAGGAATAAAAGTTAAAATAGTGAAGCCTGAAAGCAGCATTTGAGTTGCGGGACATAAATCAGGTGTCTGAAGGAATCAAGGGGCTGACCTTGAGTAAGGAGGATCCAGCGATGTTCCTTCCCTCTGGCAAAATGATGGATGTGGAGTGGGGATCCATGGCCCCAGGAGGGTGAGAGGAGAGTTGGAATCCATCCACAGAGGTGGGTTGGGAGAGCGGAGAGTTTGGGCAGGGAATGTTGGCACGAAAGTGTCCCCTAATCTTCCTGCAGGTCTTCAGAAATGCTCTACCCCGTGACTGATTTAAAGAATAATCAAACATAAATGTCTGTCCAATTGCACATAATTTCCAGCTGATCTATTCTGTATTCTGTTTATACAACATATCAGAAAGAGTTATAAAATACATAATATTTATGGATTAATTGTAGCCCTTGGAGTATTTCCAGGCTATTTTCATATATATATTTAGGCACAATTTCAAATAAGCTCCTTCACATCTCTTTACTCCCTTCCTTTCCCACCCCCAGGGTGGCTCTGCCTGTTCCTCCTGAGGATTAACTGTGAGTTGAACAGAATCTAAAAAAGATTTGAAGGGATAAATGCAGCAGCTGACCAGAACCAGGGCTCAGTTTTTCATCTGTTCTGCGGTGGAGAACGTGGCCCTGTCGCTTCACTTTTCTCAGGGCGTTTGCGGGCACAGTTGTGACCTGTGGAGGTGGGAGAAGAGCTCGTCAAGGAAAGAAGGATTTGGGTGTTTACTAAAATGCTTCCCCTCAAGTAGTTTTGGAGTGTTTTGAAAGGTTGAGGATGCAGCATCCATTGTGATAAGTGATTGAAATGAAGCGGAATGGCCAAAGTGGGACAAAAAGCGGCGGGAATTTGGGATTTCTCTGGGCGCTGGACATGAGCTCGGAGCTCCTGAATCCCCCAGCTCGTGCAGGGCATGGCTGAGGGGTGTCAGATATTGAATACTGGGGTGCAGAGCCCTGCTTTGGCACGGGCTGGCATGGCTTTAGTGATGGCTGAGAGGTTTTTCCAGGGAGAGGGTGGCTCCAGGAGGGATCTGGCCGTGCCCAGCCCCATCCTGCTCACTCCAACTGCATTTAATGGCAGCAGGGAATGGTGGGTGGTGGTTTGAAAGTGCTGCTGGTTCCAAGAGATGACAGAGCTCGGGGCTGAGAGGTTGTGGTTCGGAGGCAGGAAGTGTTGATGTGTAAATAAACACTCGGTTACCCGGGAACTCCAGAACTTGGGGTGGCTTTGAAGGCCTCATGGTGCATCCTGAGTTGAGATCCCTCATTCAGCTGGATCCTCTCAGCATTTTTCTCCCACATACCCACTTGGACTGTGCTTCTCTCAAACCCAGCCTTGGATCCTGCTTCCAAACACAGCTGGATAAATGAGCCCTGGGCAGAGCGATCCAGGAGGCTCCGGACAGCCGGAGCAGCGAGGAGCCGTGCCGTGGTGTTGTGTTACGGATTTCCTGCCTTCTGCTGCCCTGGAGCAGGGCTCAAAGCCTCTCTGAATTTTAACATTTTCGAAGCTCGGTGTTTTCTGTGCCTTCATCTAAGCACGCTCATTTTGGTCCGGTTGGGAGGCAGGGATTAAATTTTCAGCAGTGATGTTTGATAGAGGATTGAGCATAAATCGATGCGATGCCTTCTGTTGTTTAAAGGAACAGCAGAATGAGGCATCTCACCTGTCTAGGGAGGGAAAGCAAGAATTGGGGAATATCCTGAGTTGGGAGGGACCCAGCAGGGTTATCCAGTCTCCCTCCTGGCCCTGTGCAGACACCCCAAAATCCCACCCTGTCCCTGGGAGCATTGTCCCAATATTCCTGGAGCTCTGGCAGCCTCGGGCCGTGCCCATTCCCTGGGGAGCCTGGGCAGTGCCCCAGCACCTCCTGGGGGAAGAACCTTTCCCTGAAATCCATCCCAAACCCCTCACTCAGCTTCCCTCGTGTCCTGTGCCTGGTCACAGAGAGCAGAGCTGCCCCTCACGAGGAAGTCAGAGACAGCTGTTCCATATTTCTGGTTAATATTTTGACAAATTTAGCTAATCCAGACTGTTAGGTTAGTGAATAACCAATTAGGCATCTCTTGTTTTTCTTACAGCCTGCAGCAAAAGTTTCCTCTGCTCCTCATACTCTTCCTTAACACAACTATTTTCGCCTTTGGAAATAAGATGACACAATTATTGGGAATCCTTGGGAATGGGCCCATTCAGTGACACCTTAGGTAATTCCTGTGGTGTAAAGGGCAAAATAACTTTAGTCCAAGCCTCTCTCCCTCACCCATTCCCTGCAGTATTTAATAATCTGCACTGGGATCGTGATGGTGATGGGAAGATGAACCTCAGTTTCTTGGTCAGCTGCATTAGGAAGCGTCACCACCTCAGCTCTGTGATCCCAGAAAATTCACGAAAGATTTGAAGGTGTTTGTGCCTGAATGGAAATTCAGAGAGTGGCTTTTTCTCAAGACAGCAAGAGGTATTTTACTGCAGAAAGATTGTGTGGCTATTTTTAGCCCTGGGTACTGGTGAGGTGGAACAGAATATTTTTAGAGCTGTAGAAAATGCAGCCACTCAAGCTGGGTTCTTTTTTTCACTCTGGTGCTGGAGGGGTTTTCCAAAATAAAGAGCAGAATTGGTAGAAAATGTCTTTTCTGTATCATTTTTGTTTATTAAATAGGTGATACATTGATTGTGTGTATATACATATATTTTAATATATATGTATACACACGCACACCTATATATACTCTCTGTGTGTGTGTGTATACATATATATATTTATATATATCTATTCCTATAGGATTTTAAGTGGTTTGGCCTTGTGAATGCCATATATTAAAAGGGTTTTCCCTCAAATTTTGGAAACTTTTTACCTCAGTGAAATGTTTTAAGAAAATCCACAACCAGCAAGGCGCAATTGCGTCCCTCAGTTAATCTGTACCAATCCCAGATTGGCAGTTTGGATCGTCCCTGGAGTGAAGTAAGCCTGGAATAATTCAGGAAATGGTGGTGAGAGTGAGTTAGGAAAAGAAGAGCTTGGGAGAAGAAACTCTGTAACTTTTTAGGCATTTTGCGCTCTTGACTCTTCCAAGCTCTTTTCCGTTCAGAGAGGGCTAAAGAAAATGTTTTAATATTTAATAAATCATAGTTATGGAAAAGAAACAACAAGCCCAGCCCCCCAAAAACATTCCTGGCATCTTTCTGAAGAATGTCCATATTAACTCTGTTGTCTTGGCTTGATTCCAGCTTTTATTGGATTATAAATTCTATTTCCATCCACTTGGTTTTCAATTGCAGATCTATTTTTACCTTTCTTTTGTTAAATAATAATGGTCGTTTGCAGGGCATGGTTGTGTTTGTAGCCATCAGAATGATTTTATTGTCTAAAACGATATATTTGCATGTTTCTGGTTTTAATCATCCTGCAGAACTTTAAAAGTAAATTATGTGCTTGACTTGCCAGGATCTGTTTGGTGTTTTAAACACAGCAGATACACCAGATGAATTAATAGAAATCTGTCAGCTTTTCTGCACTCTGAAATTCCAGATTTCCAATGTCTCTGCCTTGGAAAATCTCAAGTCTCTGGGAGTAGAGGAGTCGGAGCCAGAGATAAAGATGGCAGCTCAGTGTTTCACGGCAGAGCTGCTAAATGAGCTCTGTTTAATGTGGTTTGGTGGGATTTTCATGGATCGTTTGTAGGGTAAGCAGATCTAGCAGGACTAGATACGGGCATAAAAAGCTGATAAGGGAGAAGATTAGAGAAAGCCACAAAGAAAAGTCAGATTGCATCTCCCTTTTAGCTGCAACTACACATCCAAGGGGCAGAGTTGTACCCTCAGAGTAGCTGAGGAGCCTGACCATAACTCGGTTGTAGTTTCATGTAGCTTCTCGTCTGTCTTCCTCTGCCTGTTCTGCTCAGTCTGTCAAGAGTTTTGAAATATTTTGATTGCCTTTTGGAGCATCTTTGCCTAATTAACAGGTTTTTTTCTTCCCTCTTTGCAATTTGGCCGTGCTCCCGTGGTAATCACAGCGAGGGCTGTACACAAAACAACGTATGGAGAGCATGGGGGTGGCAGTGCTGCTTTCCAGGGAATCGGAGCTCTGGGATCAGGGATCCAGCAGCTCCCAGGCTTTGCTCACAGTAAGCGAGACAAGGGCACAGCACAGAATTCCAGGAGGGTTTGGGTTGGAAGGGACCTGAAATCCCATCCCACCCCCGCCGTGGGACTCCTTCTGCTATCCCAGGGTGCTCCAAGCCCCATCCAGCCTGGCCTTGGGCACTGCCAGGGATCCAGGGGCAGCCACAGCTTCTCTGGGCAGCCTGTGAAGGATAAAGGAGAAGGACTTGCTGTCCCCAGAGCCCCATGAATGGCCCACCCTCCCAGGGAACAATTCCTTCCCAATATCCCACCTATCCCTGCCCTCTTGCAGTTAAACCCATTACCCCTTGTCCTGTCACTCCCTTGCAAAGTCTCCTCTTTGAGGGTCCAGCATTCACTGCACAAAAGAGACTGAAAAGGCAGAAAAAACCACCAAATCTCAAGAAGAAATGTCAGAGGCCTTTTTTAATTTAGTTTTTGATTCAAGCAGAAGCTGTTTTGTGTCCTGGCATGGCTTGTTAGGAGAGCTGGGATGGGGAAAGCTCCCATGGCAGCACTCAGTGATCTCCTTCTACATTTTCTCCCACATAAATGTATAAATGCTTTAATTTGACCAGTACAACAGCTGGATTTTAGGAGAAATCTCTTTCCTGGGAGAGTGGTTAAGTATTGAAACAGCTTCCCCAGGGAAGTGTGGAATCACCAACCCTGGAAGGGCTCAAAAATCAAGTTTTGATTTAGTTGACAAGGTGGTGTTCAGTCAAAAGTTGGACCTGGTGATCCTGGAGGTCTTTTCCAACCTTAATAAGTCAGTGATGCTGTGAATATGGAAGTTCAAAGCCCTCTTTTCGTATCACTGTTTAGTAAAATTAAATCTTTTATCAACATGAGCAGAGGAAAAAGGATTGAATGTGAACCTCTGGACCAAACTGTGTCACCGTTTTCCTACTGCACACGCTTCCAGTTCCTCCTGTTTGCCCATTTCCCTGCTGGATTCCCTCAATTGGAGCTGCTGCAGAGCCAAACCAAGCACAAAGATGGGCAGGGGAAAGGGAAAAGCTTGGGAAATCCAGGGTTAGAGTTTTGGTAGCTGCTGGTTGACTTCTCTGGATAGTTAAGCTTTAAATGAAGGTGACATTAGTTAAGTGTCCAGCAGTTTTTCGTTAATAAACTGCTAGAGTTCGCACCGAAAGTTCCCAAAAACCTTCCAGGACTTTTCTAATAAAGCCAAAGCTGACAATTTCCAGGCTAAAGCAAATATCACCTGGGAGAAAAATCAACCCAGCAGATAAAGCCGTGGAAAACTAGGAAATAATAACTGGAATTCCCTCATTTCTCTGCAGTGCATTAGCTTTGCTAATTCAGCTTTTGTTAATTAGAGTTTGTAATTGTGATCTTTCCATTTATAGCTAAAAATAGGTGTCAAATTCTATCGAAGAGCACATGTGAAAGCAGATTTTCATTGTTCTTTGTATACATTGTGTTTGTGTTTCCTGCAGACATTGTGCTAGCTGGGCTGGCTGGGAGGAAATGTATGCATTTCAAAATATAAGTTATTTATAAAACTTTATGCTTTTCCAAAGATTCCTTGTGCCGTTCCTAACAGCAACTTTCTGTTCCCCGTTCCTGCTCATCCAGCTTGGGAGCAAGAGCAAATAATGGAATAAATGGAAGGATTTTGCAGCACTGTCAGGCAAGAAAGATAGAAATGTAATTTTGGGAGGTTGCTGCTGGTAATATTTATACTCAGGCAGTGCCTTTGCTATTGTTGGTTCCAACCCACCACACGCTGTTTGGAACAAAATCTCTCGAGTCTCACCCTGAAGTGTTCACTCAGCTGTCACTCAGGGATGAGTCAAGAAGTGCATTGTAGTAAACCAAAAAAATGGTAAATTCTCGGGTGCTTAATGCCCGGGATATTTATTCAGAACCCTGTAAAATTTTATTAAGAATAATGAGATTGAGTGAAAAGCTGCTTGTAAGTTGCACTTCAGTGTGTGTTGGTGAGCGTGTGGAATAATTCTCTGGGGAGATGATGCTTGCTTTTAATTTATTATTTAAAGAACCATTTTTGATTGCTGCAGCGTCCCTGTGAAGGGCTGAGTTCTAGCTAAAAGCACTATTTTAGAGATATTTAACATTAATTTCCAGCAGGAGCGTTTACTCTTGAGCAGTGTTTGGTTCTGGAGCACTGTGGCACAGAGTGGGAAGGCTTTAAAATCAGATTTTACAGTTGCAGATCTCCCGAGTTCTTGGCTTATTATGGATATATTTGGTGCATTTAAGTCCATAAAATACCAAACTGAAATGTGAGATGTGCCACGTGTTGTGCTTCAGCCCCTCTGTGAACTTCTACAGGCCAAGCCACGCTCTGGTGCATTGAGGGAAATAAAGCGGTGATTGATGAGAAGTCCTGAGATATATTTTTATTTCATATCAGAGCACATTTGACATTAAATTACAGTGGTAAAAAGCCTTGATTCGCCTCAGCTCTGCTGTTATCTTCATCCCTATTTTAATGTACACTTTATAGGCATATAAAGTTTGTTCATTGTATTTTTATTTACAGGAGGCTTTCAATGGCAACTTCCTCATTGGCTCTAAAGCTGTTCAGAGAAACAGATGTGCCTCGCACTGCCGGGCTGGCCATAAAAACGTGTGCTGGATACGTAGGCACTTGATTTAATTATTTACTGATTGTCTCGGCTGGTTTTGATGCTCTCTGTTCTCCTGCAGCCTCAGATAACAGTCAGAGATTTCGAGAAACCTGCTTTGCCTTCGCGCTGACGCCGCAGCAAGTGCAGCAGATCAGCAGTTCCATGTGAGTGAGCTCCAGCAGCCTTCAAATCCAAGGAAACCACCCGAAGGAGGCAGCTTTCCATATCCCTAACTTGGAAATGGGAGGGGGGGTGTTTCCGCTTTTCCCCTTTGGATGGGGAGCAAAAGGGTGAGGAGGAGAGAATTCAACACCACCAGTGAGTTTTGGGCGGGTTTCTCTGGCATGAAGCTTTCTACAAATCCAGAATTCTGCTTCCTGCAGCCCTTCCTTGCCACCAAGCTTCTCTGTTAATTCACCATAAAGTTGGTACTTTACCCATCAGAACTTTATAGTATAGCCAAAAAAAAATTGTATAATTTCAGGTCAGACAAGAATTTATTTATTTATTTACCTTGACAAATAAAAACTGTTCCTTTTAACCTGTCTTGAGAGCGGTGGTTTGAGCACAAGCAGCAAAGTCTCGTGTACTTTATGTATCTGCCTGAAAGTGTGTATTTTACACATTTCTCTGTGTAAAAAAAAAAAAGTGTTTTCCATAAATTGAACTTCCAGCAAACTCTTGAGGGATCTGTATTGCAATATTGAGGGATCTCTTGTGAAAACAGGATGTTTTAACCCGTGTTCTCTTGTTTCCAGGGATATTTCTGGGACCAAATGTGACTTCACAGTACAGGTCCAGCTAAGGTAGGTGTTTTATTGCCTGTGCTGCTGTTGGTTTTTAGGATTTATCAGCCAGATCCTGCCCAGCAGGTTGGGAATTCCTGCACGGAGAAGAGCCTCATCCTGGTTGATTTTCTTGTCGGTGAATCCTCCTTCCCGTAACTCCACGTTTGCATTCCGTGTGCCTGGGCCTGAAGAATCCATGAGCAGGGAGGGTTGTTTTTCCTAGCAGAGGTGCCAAGCTCAGTATCCCATGGCCATTCCAAGGTCTGCTTCTTTAGGCCCTTTGGGAATCACCAGTCTGGTTAATTTGGAGGTTTTGACAGGTGTATCACAAATGGATGAAATTCTCTCCCTCAGCCAGGTGGGGTGGGAGGGACCAAGGGATGAGGAGGGAATGAGGGAAAACAGGGCCAGAAGGCAGCTGCCCCTCTTTGAGGGAGGCAGGTTGGTTATCCAGCCCCTGATGGGACATGGACATGGACGGGGCAGGTCCCTGGCAGGAATCCAGGGGAGCTGAGAGGCTCTTATTGCTCCTTGGAATGCCCATTGTCCGTGAGCTGGGCTGGGAGCAGGAAGGGTGTGTCCTGCTGGGGATCCAGCAGCAAAAACGCCTCTTTGAACTTCAGTAAATAAATTCAGCATCAGAGGCCCGAGGAGTCTGTGGCTGTGCTCAGCAGCTGCCTGCTTTGCTGAAACTGCAGCTGGGACAGTGGGAAATGTCATTTGTGACACCTTGCTCTGACCGTGGAGAGGTCGGGCTGGAGAAAAGGCAGGAAAGAAATTGGGATTTTCTGTTGTAACAGGAACCTGCCTGTGGGAATGAGTCAGGCTGAGGAATTCCAAGGAATCTGAGGAGGAACCTACAGCCTGCTTGAACCTCTGTCATTTTTTGGGGGGGNNNGGGGGGGGGGGCTTTCCTGCTTAATGATTTCATTTGAGACTGTGTTCAGCAAGATTTGTCATGATTTCATAGCTCAGTGGAAAAACAATTCCTTCCGGGAAGAGATGATCTTTAAATCACTTTAAAAGTGAAAGATGATAGCAGCTCTTTGCTTTTAGGTTTTGTTTATCAGAAACCAGTTGTCCACAAGAAGATCACTTCCCACCCAATCTATGTGTGAAAGTAAATGGGAAACCATGCAGCCTTCCAGTAAGTAAGATGTTCTTTCAATACGCATTTTGGGATGCATTATTAGGAATTATCTGCCAGAAATTAGCCTGGAAATTTAGCCCTACCTTTGTTTTCACTTTCTGGAGCATTGGAATGAACAGAAAAGATCAAGGAAATTGTTTTAGCCAGTAGATCCAGAAGATGAATTCCCAAAAGACATGAGAGGAAGTTTAGCATTTGACCAGCACCAGCTGCCACTCCTGGGCAGTGCAGGGGTCTGGGGTGGGCAGCGTGAGCCGGGCAGGCTCCAGTGCAGGAGCTGGATATTAGGAAAAACTCCTTCCCTGGGACAGTGGTTACGGATTGAAACCTGGAAGGGTTCAGAAGTGAGTTCGGATTTACTCGACAAGGTGGTGTTCAGTCAAAAGCTGGGCCTGGTGATCTTTGAGGCCTTTTCCAACCTTAATGATTCACTGATTTTATGAATATGGAAGTTTAAACCCCCTTTTCAAGATCACATATTTAGTAATATTAACATGAGCAGAGAAAAAAGGGTTGAATTTTAGAACCTCTGGTCCAAAGTTCAGGGTTTTTTTTGTTTAGTTTTGCTGAGACAGGAGAGGTGGCAAAGTTGCCTTTAATATTCTGTGGGCGGGGTCAGGATTTTGGATTTCTGCTAGGAGAAGGAGCTTGTAAGATGGTTGGTATTTTATTGTCCGATCCTTCTCTCTTTGAATTAAACATGGAGCCTGGTCCAGGTGTATTGGGGGGGGCAGGAGGCAAAAGCTCTGTTGAAGTCTTTTTTCTGAGTGACGAAATCTTTTGGTTTTTAGGGCTATCTGCCACCAACCAAAAATGGTGTTGAACCAAAGCGCCCCAGCCGACCAATCAACATTACCTCACTCGTCCGCTTGTCCACCACGGTCCCCAACACCATCGTCGTGTCCTGGACTGCAGAGATTGGCAGAGTGAGTGACTCTGGGATCTCTTTTATCTCTTTGAGAGATGAGCAGGTTTAACTGTGCAGAAAATCCTTGCTGGGGTGGGCACAGAGTGTCCTTGTTTAGCTGGAATTCCGTGGTGCCGGGCAGTCGGAACGCGCTCCCTCAGATCCCTCCCTCACGTTTGGGGTGGGATCTCTCCCTCCTCACGCCCCCTCATCCTTGTAACTCAGGGAGGGCCCAGATAAAGAGATCAAGGCATCCTCTAAGCCTTTTGTTTGTTGACTTGGCCAAACTTCAGACTTTGAAGCTCTTCCTGACTTCAGGGACTTGACAAACCTTGGCTTGGACTTGCAAGGAGCGGGTGACACTGAGCACAGAGTGGCCCTTTGGAGCTGCGAGTGTGGACACAAAACAGCACAACCCAGCTGATTTCATGGGCCTTTTTTACATTTCTCTTCTCCCAACTGCTCTCCTCATCCTTCGGATTTAAAACCTCGTGTTTTTATCACTCTTTTATGTCTGTGGGGAGAACGTTACAACCGGTGTTAAAAAATTGCTGATGTTCCACTGGACTAATTAAATCTGGAACATGCTGCAAAAAGTGACTTCAATAAATCAGCCCATGAATTAGTGAGCTGCTTTCAGTGCTGGCAGCAAAGCTGCTGGATGGGCATTCCAGAGGCACCGTGTGCTGCTGCCACTGCCCCCATCCTGTTTTTAGAAGTCCCCAGAATTGTCCTGAGGTGAAACTTTATCCAAGAATTTGTCAGCGTGCAAAGCCCAGGATTCCTGAACCAGCGTGGAAAAATGCTTACACTCCAGTCAGGCACAATAGGCAGTTATAAAACATCAGGATGGTATTTCATGATGGATTTCTTGTGGAGCGGAAAACAATCTCCATTCAGATTATGGGATAGAGGATGGCTGAGCGATTTTTGTAAAAAATCCTCTTTTATCTAATGAGAACTGCAGGTGCCAGAAATAAGCAGTTAAAAATCAGCCTGCTCTGGTTGACACTGCTGAAGTGTCTCCGTGCAGGTGGATGGATCCTGGATGTTGCTCTGAGGGATTCAGAATTCAGGATTTAGGGACAAGAAAAGCCCCAGGTTTGAGTTAGTCCCTTGGCAACTGGCTGGTTCTCAGGTTTCACAGATAAATCGGTTATAAGGAACATTTTGGGTAACTTCTGGCAAAAATAAGCATTAGATCCCGGAAGTGTCCAAAGCCAGGTTGGACAGGGGTTGGAGCCAGCCTGGTCTGTGGAAAGCGTTCCAGCCCAGGGCAGGGGTGGAACGCGATGAGCTTTAAGATGCCTTCCAATTCTGTAAGACACGACCCTTCCTAAACTGATTCTTCGAGACTTTGACAGTGAAATGTGAGGACTTATTTTATATTTGGCTGTGCCCGTGTAGCACAAAATTTGAGTTCCCCTCTCCCCCTTCCCTCAAGAATCAGTTGCGTGTCCCAACTGGTGCTCCCTACCTTTGCTGGAGTCCTCATTGTGATTTTTACACAATCTGTTTCAAGAGCCTTCTGTACAAGATGCCTTGGGCAAGTTCCTGCCTTTGTAGATTCAAGCTGTCGGTAAATAATTTCACAACGTTAATTAGCATTTTTCTAACTTCTCTCCTAATTGAGGCATTAAACAAACAAGTTAAAGCAGTAGTGGTTTTTAACGATGTGAGAAGCATTCATTGTGAGAATAAAATATTTAAAACGTGGTGTTTCTGATGCTATTTCAATTTGTGTGATTTTGTGGTGAGATATATCACTGAAATCCTGCCTTCAGATCCTAAATAAAGGATGGGAGATGTCACAATTACATGGATTTTTTTTTAAGTGGAAACGTGTGGCAGTTGCTGGGGGAAGCCTTTTATTCTTCAATTTAAATTGTATGAATGCAGCTCCAGGTTTAGCCAATGTTTAAATCAAAAAATAATTGATGTACCCTAATGTGAGAACACAGATTTGGTCCTTTCCATTCTGGGGGTTGAGAGGTGTTGCTGCCAAATCACATTTTTAGAAAGACATTTATAACCTGATTTTTTTGGAGATTGTAAGAAAAATGAGAGCTTCAGAAATCCGGGCTGTGGCTCAAACCCCGTGGCAGGAAGAGCTCGTTCCATGAGGGAAGGCTCACCTGACTTATGGGACCTGACAGAGCTGGGTTCTGCCTCTGACCTGCCTGGATCCCAAAGGATTTTCTGTAGAGGCAGAAGGGAGCATCCATGGCTTTTCCTGACCCTGATAAGGAACTTTGGCACGGTCAGATCTGCTGGGACTGGTGGGGAGGTGACCTGACCCTTGGACAGGCTGCTGGGAGTGGGGACTTGGGCTGGGTCTCCAGAGCACATCTCGGCCCACTCAACCCTTGAGCTCCTGAACTGCCTTTTTCCTGTTCTGCTTTGGTGGTGAAGTTCACATTTCAGAGACAATGAAGTGCAGGAAGAGAAGAAAAAGATGACCAGTGCTTCCGGGTACTGCAGATGGATGCATCTTTTGAAGAGGCATCGCTGCTCATTTTACTATTTTGAAACCAAAATAAGCTTTTATTAAAAAAAAAAAAATTCTGATCATATCTGGCCTTACAGCTTTCCTTAAATGCACTGACACAAGTGCAGTGCTGAGCATTATCCATATAAAATTAATCCACTGACACAAGTGCAGTATTTAACATTATCCATATAAAATTCAGTGCACTGACATGAGTGCAGTGCTGAACGTTACCCATATAAAATTAAACCACTGACACAAGTGCAGTTTTTAACATTATCCATGTAAAATTCAATGCACTGACACGAGTGCAGTGCTGAGCATTATCCATATAAAATCCAGTGCACTGACACACGGGCAGTACGTTATCCATGTAAAATTGTCCTGTTTGAAGGGGTAGGCTGCATGTCTGAAGTAGATGTAGAACTTCCAGAAGTGTCCTGAATGCTGTTTTAAAAGCCTGGTTTGCACCTCGGTCTCAGCGAAGCGTGAAGTCACTTTTGCTGCCTCTGAAACTCCAGCCCTGTGAACTTACCAAAGGGTTTCTCTGAAAGCTTTGCCACCTGCAGTCCCGTAACAAACCGTCTCCAGGCTGCCTGTGCTGCAGCCAGGGCTCGCTCTGATGTTTTTGGTGTTTTCCAGAACTATTCCATGGCAGTGTACCTGGTGAAGCAGCTCTCCTCCACGGTGCTCCTGCAGCGGTTGCGGGCGAAGGGAATCCGGAACCCGGATCACTCCAGAGCACTGAGTATGTGTCTGCCGGGCTTGTTTAAAAGGGAAAAAATCACTTTTGTAAAGGCAGATTTGGAATTAGGACTGTGCTAACCAAGCTTTGGACTTCCTACAGCCCTCTGGGCTTTGGGAATCTGATAGTGGTGTTCTTTGTATTCAGTTCCAATTCAAAGACTCAGAGGCCTTTGTTTGCACTAGGAGCCAGTCCAGGAACCCTGTTGACACTGTGAGGGGAAAAATGCAAGAGAATCTCTTTCAGCTCAGCCATCCTGGCTTTGTTTGTGCAGAATGGCACAACTGTATTTCTGCAGAGAAGTGCTCATTCAGTACCTCGGGCAGGCTGCACTGAAGGCCTCACCCTGGACCTGGATGCTGGGCAGGAGCAGCTCCATGGAGCTGGTTTTGTTCCCTTGGCACGGAGCTGTGCAGGGAGCCTGGAGAGAGTGCCCAGCACAGAGCTCCTCCCAACCCCCTCCTCACTCGAGTGTGAGATTTGCTGCCTTACTGGTTGCTCTGACGAGCAACGAGTTGGTGGAGGTTTGTGTCATAAAAGTGCCAGCACAAACTGCTGCGTGTTGGCTTTTCAGGGAGAGGGTGAAAATCCCAGCACCTGATCGCTGTTGTTGCTCTTTAATGCTCAGATAAGGGGTTGTACCTTCTCCACGAGGGAAGAAATGAGTCCAGCAGTAAATGGAAGTGCTGGGCATTAACTTGTCCTAATGCAGTTTGAGGATTTAAATGCACAAAAAGCTAGAGAGTTCCAGGTGGCTGCTGCTCTGCGAGATGAGAATGAAGGTGTAGGTCCAGTCCTTAGAGCTGGAATAAAATGGGACCGATTTGTTCATTTGACCAATGACTGCTTATAAAACAGGTCTTATACACAGAGAATGAAAGACTCCAGAAGTGAAAGACTTCGATATTTCACTGCAGTTATTTCACACTCTGATTTTGTCAGGGTACTTCTGACTTCCTATTGCTCAATTTGCTTTTCAGTTTTAAGTCAGAGGATTGCCTGATGAGGATTTTGGGGGTTTATAGTGGTGCTTGTCCGTGTGAGAGTTGTTAACAAGTTGAACAACTTTAGCTCGAAGTTAGGAGTGAAATTAACGTGCCTCATCTGTTGGTAGATATTAAATAATGGTCAGTGCAAAGTTGCCTGTAAAGGAGTGGAGACATCTCTGGATAAATACATTTTCTAGGGGTCTCGAATTGAAAGTTCACCACACCATTTCAGACTTGTTTTATTTCTTTATCATCCAATTCATGTTTGAATTAACCTGAAATAAACCTTTTCTTCTTCTAAATACCAGTTAAAGAGAAACTAACGGCTGATCCAGACAGTGAAATAGCAACAACCAGCTTAAGAGTGTCTCTCCTTTGTCCAGTAAGTTGGTTTTTTATTCCCTCCATAATGATTCTGATGGAAACGTGGCTGTTGTGGGATGTGTGTGGGAGAGGTTACCTTGTGTTTACCTGGTTTAACTTTGTGGGGATAGAGAGCAGCTGAAATTCTCTCTCGCTGCGCTTAAAAGGCTGCGAAATACCCCTGGGAAAAGGAGTATTCCATTAGCTTGAAAATGTTACTCAAAATATATGTAAGCATACATTTAAATCTGTCACTGGATCATCTGAGTGTGCAGGTTGGGCTTGGATTGATAAAACCTCTCTCGGGGGGAAAGGGGGTGAATCTGACTGTTCAAAGAGCCCAAGGATTGAGCGCCTTCAACCCGAAATTGGTGATGTGCAAATGTACATCTGGAGTATTTAATAACCTGAATGTAAAAACAAAGCAGTGTCCTGGAGGTTGTTCAAACAAAATGTTTTGATCCAATTTGAGGTGAGAGAAAAGAATTCCAGTGCACATGGAAGTGGCAGAGATGTATCTTGACCTATTCATTGCGTTTTAACCGACTAGATGCACTATTTTATACCTGGATTTATGTCATCAGCGGTAAATGCCCAATATTAACATGATGTGCACTTCTTTTAATCTCTGGGACTTGTTTCAGGTGCGGGGCACCTTCAGAATCCTTGACTCTCTGTATTGATTGACAGAGTCCCTTTATCGCAGCACAGCTATTGAAATTCTTGTCAAGATTAAGGATACATCTGTTTCCTGCTTTGCCTCAATCTGCTCAGGCTTGACACGAAATTCTCAGGTTTAAAATCTAAACAAGAAAACTTGACTTTATTCTTGCAAAATTGAAGCTTGTTTTTCGAGTTATTTAAGATGTTCTTAAACTCTTAAAAAGATAAACTTTTAGAGGCGTAAGCTTTGCTTCATAAAAAGCACAATTAACAGTGTGGTTACTTTTTTATATATATATATATACACACACACACACATATATATATATATGTATAGTGTTCTTGTAAATCTTTAAATGTGATGTTGTCACGATCTTCAGTTTTGTTCCTTTCTCCATATCAGCATTGATTCTAGCTAAGGAAGATAACGAATTTACAAGGAAGATAAAATTAATCTGTGAGAAAGACACAGGGATTGCATTTGCCAGATAAAATCCTGATCTGTAGAGTTAAAACCTCAGAACGGATCGTCTCAAAAACCTGTAACTTCCATGTTGTATTTTGGAACACTGAAGTATCGATTAATTATTTGAAATGAATCTTCGTGCATCTGGTGGAATTACAGATTTTTATTCCGTTTATTTGATTTGTCAAGGTGTTGCTTTATAGATCATTCCATGGGAATTTTCTGTTTGTCCTCATTGCCTCCATCACTGATAAAATTCTTCTGCAGTGCTTTTGGGTTCCCTTTTTTTCCCACTTTTTCCTCCTTCGGTGCTGCCTGATTTCCCAGTAGCTCTCGGAATAATCCATCCCAGGCTCTTTGGGGGGCAGCTTTGCACCTTCCAAGAAAGGTTTTACCTTGTCCTCGGGTCTGAACAGAATTTCATTTACAGCCCTGTATTTTCACTTGCTAATTTGCAAGCCTTTGGCTCAGGGAGAATTTCTTTGTATTTTGTGGTCGTTTTCTAGTGTTCAAATGCTCTGAAGGTGCACCCTGAAAATGCTGATTTGGTCTCCAGCAGCAGAATGGAAAATTTAAGAATTTAGCATCGCTCTGGGAATTGGGAGGGTGCTGCTCTCTCCTCTCCTGGGTGTGATTCTCCATGGGAATATCCAGGAAAATAAATGAGGGTGGTGGGTTTATTCTTTGTAATTTTAATTTTGCCCTCCAAGCTGCTCAGAGCTTCCTTGGAATTTGGCATCCATGCAGGATCCAGCAGGCAGAGGGGCTGCTCTGAGCCAGGAGTTCAGGAACACACTCGAATTCATGTTCCTTTTTCCCCCTGCAAGTACAAATAAATAAATCCCCAGGCTCTGCAGCCGGACCAAATATTTAACTGAAGAAAAATTCCAAATCCAGGGGTTTACTGGAGGTTTGGCAGCTTTGTTTACAAATCCTGAACTCCTGTTTTTTAGCAGGGAAAGATAGAAATGTTTTGTGTGCTTGTAAAAGAAATTAATGCAGTGGTTTTTTGGCTGCCAACAGGCAGGAATCAAACAGTCACAGTGCTGGGTAATGCAGCTTTTCCAAAGTTGGGATGCATCCCTGCTTCTCCCTGTCAGTTCTGACACAGCTTGGCCATTGTGGCAGAGCTGATCCAGGAGGTTCAGTGCCAAAAATGGGTAGAGAGCATCAACCTGTTAACTCTGAGCGTGGTTAAATCCCATCTCAGGGACATCACAGGCAGAGGGTTTATACCAGAACCTTGGGAAAATCTTCCTGGTTTTTAAATCCGCATTTTTCCCTCAGGAAATGGGTTTGTATGTCCTTCCTGCAGCACCTGTCTTCGACCTTCCTTATTGTTCATTTGAAGCATCCAGGTTTTCCCTCTGATGCTCCCTGAGCTGGGGGACTGTGCCCAAAAGACAAATGAGCCCTCGCCCCACCAGCTGGGAGATGAGAATTCCTGACAGACACGGATCAGGGGGCCTGGCTGCGCTGGGAGTTGATTTTGGGATAGGAATAATGTGCTTGGTCATGAATTTGGGGGAGGGGGTGCCAAACACATGGCACACAGAGCATCTCCTGCCGTGGGCTGAGCCTCTGCCACCAGCCTGGGGCTCCCCAGGGAATTCTCTGCCCCCTCCCATCTGCTGGGACTCGGTGACAGCGACTGAGAGCCAGAGGGAAGGAAAAGAAGCGAGACCACGCTGGATTTGCTGGGAATGGGGCGGAGGGATTTCTGTTCACAGGGAATAAAAAAAACCCATCATCATCATGATGGAGGAAGTGGTGGCCTGTGAGTAGAGCCTTTGTTCTTGATATTGTTTTTGGTTTGGGGATATTGTGGTGCCATCCTGTGGCATCCTCCTTGTACTGCTCAGGATCGGCCTGGCCACGGGGCTGGATTGAGCCACGCTCCCAACCTGCTCCGCTCCCATCCACCGCTGGAATTGGCTGAGGCTGCTCAGATGGAGGCCTTGTGTATATTTTAGTCAAATATCAAACTTCAAACTACTCGGCATAAACAGTTCTCCATAAATGATTGTTTTGTTGGGTTTTCATGTGGTGAAAATCTTGTTTAGGCATTGCTGCTTCTCACCTTTAGTGTGGTCAGTCCAAGCCCCTCCCAAACTGCAGCGTAAGCACTTGGCCCCAAATCAACTGCTGGGGTTTCGTGAGGAGATTTTTATTTCAGATTAAGATGAAATTCCTTTCGCTGTCTGCTTTCCATTCAGGGTAATGATACTTTCATGATAATGAAGCATAATTCTATTTTTGGTCCGTGCAGGACACTGGTATTTACAGGTGCTCAGTGGGCCCTGTGTTTTGTTATGGGAATATGGCAGGATGTATTCTTCAGTTTCCTTGATCAAATACACTTCAAAGTGTGATTTTTATTCACTGTTATGCCATTTCAGACATACAGGAAGGAGGGAAGTGTGTATGTGACAGAGTTCAATCAAAACTCAGATTTCTGAGAGTTCTTTCTGGATAAACCTCAACCTGACTCTCGTCTCTTTTCAGGCAGAAAAGCCCCGTTGGTTAATTTAACACCAAGGTAATAAAATCCTGGGTTTTTTTCTCTTACAGCTTGGCAAAATGCGCCTCACCATCCCCTGCAGGGCCCTGACTTGTTCCCACCTGCAGTGTTTTGATGCCACTCTCTACATCCAAATGAATGAGAAGAAGCCAACCTGGGTGTGCCCCGTGTGTGACAAGAAGGCTCCCTATGAGCATCTCATTATTGATGGGTGAGTAAAGCTGAAATCAAAATCCACGGTGCTCCTGCTGTCTGAAATCGAGGTGATTTCCCTCCTTTTTTAGCTCCCCCTATTTAATTTCCCTGCTGCTGGTCAAGGATTCCTGACCAGCTCCCTCTCATTCAGGAATTCTGCACCTCAAACCGTTCAAGTTGATGATAATGAAATCTCTTCCTTCCAATCCTCAGTAAATTCCTGAGCTATCCTGCTGAAAATGCTTTTTTTTCCCCCCGCCCCGTGTTCCATAGTGCTGAATTCCTAGGTGAAAACAGCACATGTTGTATTTTCTTTTAATGGAGCAACTGTACAAATCTGGCAGGGTTGATAACAGGCAGCCACGTTAGAGCAAATAAATCCTGCCGCCCCTCCGAGTGCCTGTACAATTCCGTGTACAATTTCACACTTGGGGAGTTGCTATCTATAGAAAGTGACACAGAGATTGATTCCCTGGTACTGCCTACTTGCAAAACACTGAAAAAAAATAAATAAATCTCGCGTTGGGCTGTGCCAAGCGTGTATTTCTGGGTTTGCATTTTAATTTCTTAGGAGAGGAATCTTTGCTTTTAAAGGGGGATAAAGGGAGAGAACGAGTAGAGGCTTCTAAGGATACTCTCAATATTAAAAAAAATCCCAAAAATGGATGAAACAAACGAACGAAAACCCCAAAAGCAAAGCTGAAAACCTTGAAAAAACCCCAAAATTTCAGAAAACCGTCTCATCAGCAATGAGTCTTCATTTTGCCAGTGCGTGCTTCATTTTGCCAGTGAAGCATAAGGTCACTCAAATCCCTTTAGAGCCTTGTAAAAAGCTCTGGAAGAGACACTCGGGCTGTTTTGGACTCCTGGACCCCCAGATTTACGGGTCCTCTGCCTCGGATCAAAGAGCTGGGGAGCTCCTTGTCGAGGGTTCTGCCTAAAATAGTGAAGAGAAAAAGTGGGAATCATGCAAACACCACATTTTCCTTCTTTCTCCTCGTGTTGCCAGGTGCAGATGTTGGAGATGAGCTGATCTAATTAGAGCATCCCAAAGAGAAGGTTATTTCTGGAAAATGCTCCAATCTGGGAAAGAGGGAACTGTCTCTAATTAAAGCCAAGCTCTTTCCTGCAGAACCACATGAATGGCCCTGGTCAAAAGCTGGAATTCCCACTGGGAGTGATGTGGTGCCAGGATCCTAAAGTTTTAGGAGGCGCCTGTGGGAGAAGAGGCTGCAAGTTGAGATTCCCATGCTCAGCATTTGTTAGGAAGTTTCAGGAAATACAAGTCCTTAAACCTTAAAGCTGTAGGGACCCCTTTAAGAGAGGTTTCCTCAGTTAAATTTTGTCAAAGGGGGTAAGGATGAGATTTTTTTTCAACTCTTGTTTCACATAATTCCTTTGTTTTGGGAAATGGAGAGCTCTGTGTCATCACAAGCTCCGCAGGATTCCACTCTCGGGGCTTTTAAAGAAATGTGCAGATTTTTATTTTGGGTAATACTTGAAGTTTTTCAGCGATTCCTTTTTATCAAGGAGGCAGCTGAGAGAAGAGCAGAACAATGAAAGCTTTTGGTTTTACACTGATTCAGACTGACACTGACTATTAAAGGAAAAAAGCTCTTCTTTAGGACTGACGTGAAATATTTCTGATGGACAGGTTGTTCATGGAAATCCTGAAGTTTTGTACAGATTGTGATGAAATCCAGTTTAAGGAGGACGGATCCTGGGCTCCCATGAGGTCGAAGAAGGAAGTGCAGGAGGTGACTGCATCTTACAACGGAGTTGATGGTGAGCCGTGGTTGGGGGCTGTGAAGGGCACACTGGGGATCCCCTAAGTGTTGCCGTTCCTTTAACCTCTGAAAATGCTCATTTTTAAATGTATATTTATAGCTTTGCTCATGTATGAGATCAGTGAAACGAGTAACGCCTGTTTGGGGCTGATGGTAAAGTTCAGAGTTACCAAGTGTGTAATTTATTTATCTCTAAATTGACTTAGAGCTTTTCCATGAGCTGTGACCTGCTGATTGTAGCTTCTCGTGTTGGCTTTGTGCAGGGTGCATCAGCTCTTCCTTGGAACACCAGGTGTCCTCCCACCAACAGTCCAATAAAAACAAGAAAGTGGAAGTGATCGATTTGACCATCGACAGCTCGTCGGATGAGGAGGAGGAGGAGCCCTCTGCAAAGAGGAGCTGTCCCTCCATATCTCCAGCATCTCCAATAAATAACAAGGGGTGAGCACGAAACAAACAATGCAGAGAGAAGCCCAGAATCTCAAAAGAAATCGTCTCTAGAAAGTTCTGTGCTTGGGTTATATCCTCATTTAGTAGCTCGTGGATTTGCTCTCGGGTCACGAGGCCTAAGGTTGGAATCACAGCCTGGAGTTGAGTGTGGAACACAGTAAAATATGTCACTTGTGTTTGTGG
The DNA here is from genome assembly GCA_013398855.1 of Mohoua ochrocephala. Lineage (NCBI taxonomy): Eukaryota > Metazoa > Chordata > Aves > Passeriformes > Acanthizidae > Mohoua > Mohoua ochrocephala. Next base: position 29,088 of record VZTA01028169.1, on the reverse strand, counting down.
AATGGTGCAGAGGGTTGTGGCTCCAAGTGTGGGTTTTGTGAATCTGGGAATGTTTTCCTTGCATAGAGAAATGGAGAAGCAGCACATGGGGGGAGAGGAGGGAGGAACAGGGGTGTGGGGTGGGGTGTGAGGTTTGGAGCAGCACGGGAATGGGGAATGCACCTGGGCACACCGGAGCGGCCGGGCTGGAAATAGCTCCTCGTGTGCATAAATATTCAGGGTGGAACCCCAGGGATGCCTTGGTGAGAGTGGTTCCTGCTCATCATAGCAATGACTCAGTGATCACTGAAACCCCTCGAGGCCTTTTTTGCTGTCTCCAGTTGGAATTACCTGGTAGGGTATCGGTGCTGTGGGGTCACACCAGATTCCTGTGGGGGTTTGGGGTTCAGTATTCCTTCAGGATTGTCTTGTCCTGCCTTGGGAATATCTGTAACATCTTTACAGAGATCCCAGCACCATTTACGCTTTCGGCTGTTGGAGACTGAACTTTCCTCTCCTAAATTCCAGCTGCCTTGGACTGAACTAATTTTCCTGGTAAAATATTGTGAGGAGAAAACTTGGGGAACGTGCCGTGCTCGTGTGAAGCTTTGAAATTGCTGCACATCTTCCAAGAAGTTCAAAATGTGTTTTGAATTGAAGTTAAATGTGAAAATAAGCAAATGAGCGTCCCCTGATGGGACAGCAATAAACCAAGAGTGTGTTTTATGCTTCTAACAAGCCTTTTGTCCTTCCAGCATTTTAAATTTACCCCACCAAGCTTCTCCTGTGTCAAGAACCCCAAGCCTTCCTGCTGTGGACACCAGCTACATCAACACATCACTTATCCAAGACTACAGGCACCCATTCCATATGACACCCATGCCTTATGACTTGCAAGGTGAGTTCTGTCTGGACCTGCTCAGCTCTCCAAGCACCAATATTAATAATACAATTTTTTAAGAATTAGGTTAATATCTCTATTAGTGAGGAGAATTTGAAGTATCGTCAGTGTTAGGCTGGGTTTATTTCAAAATAAATGGTGAAAAAATGGAGAGGTGCTTTTTCGTTGTTGTTTTGAACCGCTTAATTGTGTTTTTTGTCTCTTCGCAGGTTTAGATTTCTTCCCTTTCCTGTCAGGAGACAATCAGGTAAGTCAGGGAGAACCAAGTCCTGTGGCAAACACCCTTTTCCAAGCAGGATGTGCTGTGTGGGAAGCAGCAGCTGTGGGGTGGAGGTGTGAGAACAGCGAGGCTGCAGCTTTGTTTTGTACACACAGGAGCTGCGAGCAAACAGGAGCATTGTCTGAGCACACGGGTGGGATGAGGCACAGCAGAAATAAACATTTTGGGAGCCAGAATGATCCTCAGCCGTGGCTGAAGGTGCAGCTTGATCCCTTTTCCTGCAAAAAAAAGGGAGCTGGGATGTCTCACCTGCCCTTTCTGCACTCCCAAGTGGGAAAATTGCACTAAAAGTTGAGGGATGCTTTTAGATCTTGATGAAGAGCAGAGCCTGCTGTGGAATTTGGATTCAGGAAATCTGGCTCGATGTTCGAGATCCTGAGAATTATTCTGAGCCAAGGAGTGTTGCACTGGTTGTGCCAGTGGATAAATATTAGGGAACAAGGCTGGACAGCCTGGATGTTCCATCGTCATGGGGAGAAACACTGGGAGCAAAGTTCCCCCTCAGGGAGGGTGTGTTTAGGTGGGATTTTTGGCAGCTCAAGCTCCTGCCCTTCAGGGGTGCAGCAGAGAGGATAACCTGGGACAGCTCTTGCTCCATCCCACGGGACCAAGCTGTCCCTAAATGCATTTTCCCAGGATTCTGCCTCGCTCCCAGTTTCACCAGCTGGGGCTGACCCTGACTTTTGGGGGCTGGCAAAATGAATTTGGGGGAATTCTGCCCCCAAGGAATTTTTTGAAGAGCTAAACAAACAAAAAACAACCCAGAAGTGCTGCTGCTTGTCCTTTTTACTGGTTTGGGTTCTCTGATCCCATTCCCTCCCTGCTGTTTGCTCTCACTCAACCCCAGCATTCCCAATTCCTTTCGGCTTCAGAAATGTGGGGTCGCAGAGCTAAAAACTCATTCCATCCTTCCGCCGGCCGAGCTGCTGTGAAAACCAGAAGCTGCCAGAACTTCAGCTTGACAAAAATCCCTTCCTTTTGTGCTGCTCTGAATGCCAAGTCTGCTGCAATATCTGACATCTAACTGTTGTTTCTCCCCCCAGCATTACAACACCTCCCTCCTCGCCGCCGCCGCCGCGGCCGTTTCCGCGTCCGATGATCAGGAACTTTTACACTCCCGTTTTTTTCCCTACACTTCATCCCAGATGTTTCTGGATCAGCTCAATGCAGGAGGAAGCAGCTCCCTGCCAGCCACGAATGGTAGCAACAGTGGCAGTAATAGCAGTCTTGTTTCCTCCAACAGCCTGCGGGAGAATCACGGGCACCCCGTTGCGAGTAGGAGCAGCACGGACACGGCCTCAATCTTTGGTATCATACCAGACATTATCTCATTGGACTGATTTTTTTTTTTTTTTCCTGGGGGGGGGAAAAGGTGGGGGGGGACAGAGGAAATCTTTGTGCTTGGTTTTCCTTTCTGTTCGGAAAAAAAACCATTAAGACAAGGTGTTTTTTTTTTCCTTTTTTAAAAAGGGGGAAAAAAAAAATTTACGTGTACAGAGAACAAAAAAAAAAAAAGTCTATTTTCAGTTTTACTTTTGTATATAAACCTAAGATGGCCTCACTGGTAAAAATAAGAAAAAAAAAAAAGACAAAAGATAAAAAAAAAAATATTAACGAAAACAAGGAGCTTCAGTTCATTTTTCTGGATGCTGAAGATTTTACACCTGTGCATTTGTCATGTGAGTTTCTTTTCCTTTTTTTTTTTTTTTCTTTTTTTTTCCCCCCCTCCTATGGTTTGGACACAAATGGCATTATTTTCTTCACAGTTAGAGAAACAGGAAAGGAGCTGAACTTCTAAAGTTCAAGCTTGGGAAAGGGTTTTTTCTCCTCTTGGAGACATTTCCCTTTGCTGGTGGAATCTAATTCCCCCATCCCATATTTAGTGCAGATTTTCTTCTCAGAGACCCTGCTCTTTTTGCAGGCCGGAGCCTTTCAGGAGTGGGTTTGGTTTTTTGGGATTTTTTTGGTCATTTCTGGTTCCGTGTGCCCCTCTATCCAGGCAAATTCTCCTTTTGAATTCCGTGCTTTAGTCAGGAATGTGGCAAACTCACCCGTGACAGGACTCCAGGGAACGGCACGAAGCTGAGTGGGAGGTTCAGGTTGGATATCAGGAAAGGTTCTTCCCCCAGACGGTGCTGGGGCACCGACCAGGCTCCCCAGGGAATGCTGACATTCCCAAGGCTGCCAGAGCTCCAGGAATGTTTGGACAACGCTCCCAGGCACAGGGTGGGATTTTGAGATGCCCTGTGCAAGGGCTTTGATCCTCGTGAGTCCCTCCCAACTCAGAATATTCCACAATTCCGTGTTCAGTTATTCCTGAGGGCCTGACTCCATCAAATCCCAGGCTGAGGAATGGCTTGTGGGACGAGTGGAGCCCCACATCAAAGCATCACTTAGGCTGGAGGGGTTTGTTTCTAAGAACTTCAGTCCTGTTCAGATAACTTCGAATCCTATCAGCGAAATCCTGAGCATGTGTCAGTGTTACCTCGTGGAGCTGCTTCTGCTTTGGCTTAGCCATGCCTAGAAACGGCCTCGGCAGCCCAGGCCTGGCTTGTCTGGCTGGAAAATCCTAATCTTAGTGCAGTAGATCCAATGGCTGCTTCCAGGTGAACTTGTCACCAGCCTACAAGGAGCGAATAGAAACTCCAGCACACCCTTGCATGGTCTGTGCAGCCGATGATGCTCTTGGTGCCCTGTGCCCTGTTCAGTCGCCCCGATGAATATTCCGTGTTCAGTGTGAGTCTGGACCCCGAACCCACCACTAAAACCCCCACATCCCAGAGTGTTGCTCCCTATCCAGCTCTTATGGGTAGTGGCTTTCAAAATTCACTTTTCTTGGAATTCTTTGGATTTCCCGGATTTTTTTTTCAGTATGTTGGAGCCATATTTACTTCCTGGTTTCTTTTCTGGTTTTTTTTTTTTCTTTAAGTTGTGCATGACATAGGAAAATCTTTTTTTTTTTTGGTTTTTTTTTTGGGTCATTTGGGCTGATCCGTTCTTCTTAAGGAGTGGAATGTGTAAATAGCTGGAATGCAGTTTTTTCAGGAGATTCTTTAAAGTCAGAGAAAGGGGGAGGGAAGGAAGTGATTCTCTTGTGTCCCAAAGTCCACGTCAGAGAGAGTAAATATTTCCTCTGGTGTGAAAAATATTTTTATAACTGGTTGAAAGTGCAGGTAACGAGTTTATCAGGAAAGAGAGTTAAGGAATACTAAAATTAGCAGATTCTTGTCTGAATTTTTTTCATGTCCAAAAAAAACCTGTTGGTTGCAAATAGTCGCTTCAAGCATTGACAAGGGCCACCTTTTGCCTATGAAGTCGTCTCAAAACAACAAAAAAAAATAAATCTCGCATTGATTAAAAAAAAAAAAAGGAAAAAAAAACAGGAAAAAATGATTTAAAAAACAGCAAAAAAAAGCAAAAAAAAAAAAACCAACCTTTAATCCAAGTAGCATTAGGTATTGCTGTCTGATCAGTCGTATGGTTATTTGAAAGGTTCACATTACGTGGCATCAAAATTGTTTTTAGTGTTTTTACAGCATCCCTCTGCCACTAAATAGTTGACTTGAATTTTGGAAAACGGAACTGTTTGTGTTTATATGTATATGTGTGTGTATATATGTATTTATAGATCCGTGTGTGTGAGTTCCAGGTGAGTTAAATAGTTTTTCCCATGCATGTGTATTTCATACATATCTGGCTGATATATATATTTCACCATACACCGATTTTATAATTTATTAAATGTCAGTTAAAAAAGAAATAAAAGGATAGAAAATGGGAAAGACTTATTTTTGAAACAGTCTGATTTTGAAGTGATTAAACCTCCGCTAGGAGTAGCTCTCATCCGGTTTAGGCACGGATAACCTGGAGCGTTTGTGTTGGGAGTGGGAGCGCCCTGGATTTCCGGGAGCTCCTGGAACACCTGGCAGGGATTTGGGATTGCTCACGGCTCCTTTTCCCACCTTCCCGTGGACTTGACCCCAAGAGGAGCTTGTGCCGCTTCTTGGCAGCGGGATCAGAACCGCGTCAATCCCGTGGAAAACGGAATGCGGCAGTGTTGGTATCCCAGGATTTGGCACTTGGGGAATGGGGGCTCGGCTTGGCGTTCCCCATTCCCCGTGATCCCGGTGGGAGGAAGGCTCCGGGGTCACTGCTGGTGTTGGTGACCTCAGTGCTCTGTGTGAGTATTCCCGTTCCATGCTCCGGCATTCCCGCAGCTGGAATTCCTCTGTGCCTCTGACCACAGCAAGCGGCGCTTGCTGGAAATCTCAGTCTGGTTCTCCCCAAACTCCGACTCTTTGGGTCCCCAGCTCTCCGCTGGGTGGCCTGGGCTGCGCTCCTGCTCCGGATCCTTGGAATTGCGGGTTCTTGCCCTCGGGGTGTGCCACGGGAGGAGCGGGGTGTGCACACACAGCGTGGGGTGTGCACACAGTGTGGGGTGTGCACAGATGTGGCTGTGGGGTGTGCACACACAATGTGGGATGGATGCAGACGTGGCTGTGGGGGTGTGCACATGTGTGGAGTGTGCAGATGTGTCTGGGATGTGCACATCTGTCTGGGATGTGTACAGGGGTGTCTGGGATGTGCACACACGTGTGTGGGATGTGCAGACACACCTGTGAGATGTGCACATCTCTCTGTGGGATGTGCACACATTTGGGATGTGCAGACACACCTGTGGGATGTGCACATCTGTGGGACGTGCAGACACGTGTGGGATGTGCACACAGGTGTCTGTGGGACATTCCCACATGTCTGGGATGTGCATGGGGACACGGACGCCACTCTGTGGGATGTGCGCATGTGTGTGGGACACTTCACACGTGTTTGGGATGTGCACACACCTGTGTGGGATGTGCACACGGGTGTCTGTGGGACGTTCACTCCTGTTTGGGATGTGCACACCTGTCAGGACAGCTCTGTGTGTCCATGCAGCAGGAGCAGGGCTCAGGTGCCTTTGAGTCCCTCTCCCATTCTCTAGAAGCTGGAAAATCCCCCTAAAGCACCCCATAACCCTTCCTGCTGCTCCCACAGTGATCCAACAGCAGCTCCAGGCTTCCCTTCCTCTCCCTGGATTCCGTAGGTGGCACGGTCCAGGCTTCCTTGGCCTCTGGAGGACCTGCAGGGCCCAGGACTGTGAGGAGGACGTGGTGGAAACTCATTCTGTGTTGCAATCGAACACGTCAGGGTTTGAAGCACATTTTAAACAGAACAGATTTTGCTTTATCAGTGTAATTTTATTATTTTGTTTTCGAACAGAACTTAGATTTCTAACAAGGGAAAATTGCCGGTGGTCCCCGAAAGTGCTGCTGCTCTTTGTGAGTTAACAAAGGGGGGAAAAAAATTGTAAATAAGCAGAATATGAGAACCCGACCGTGAATTCCATGAATCCGAAAGCTGCCATCCATTGCCTTAAACCTTTCCTCTCGGTTTTCCATAGGGCATGCCAACCCCACCCGTAGCTCTTACAGATGTGGGCCAATGTCCATTTGTATGAAAGTACCGAGTGAAAATATTTATTATCTGCATCGGGGAAAAGAAACCCCCCCCAAAACCAAACCGAGCTGGTTGGCCTATTGAATGTTTCCTGTTTCTGTAGAAATCTCTAGATGGAATAAAAAGCTTTCGGTTATTTTGTGTTTCCTGAGAGGGGAAAAGGGGAGGCAGTGGGAAGAGGGGGTTTTCCCGGGTTTTTTTTGGACCTGGAATGCTTTTTTTGGGGGATGACTTAGGGCTGTGGCAGCGCTGCTTTGTCCCGGGAGTGCGTGCGAAGGGCGGCCCCTCCCTGCCAGCTTTCCTTTGGGAATGTGTTCCCAGCAGGAGCCGTTCTGGAGCAATCCCAAGGGTTTGGGAGCCGCTCAGTGCCCGTGCCACGCTCTGCCATTGCCTGCAGCCGCCAGGATTTGGGAGTCAAATCCCGGGAATGGGGAGGGATGAGGCTGGAGATGGATGGGATCCGTTGGAATCTGGGGACAGACGCTCTCTGTGAATTCCTTGTTCCATCTGCTCCACAAACCAGGCCTTTCCTGGTGGATCCAGGGTCGGGAGAGCTCCAGAATCCAGGAGCAAACCCCCAGTGTGGGCAGAGCTGCATTCCCAGGTTTATCCAAACCCTGGGATTAACTGAGGGTGGGAACAGGGCGAGCAGGGAGATCCCACCTTCGGCTCTGGGTTCCGCCTGCTCCTGGTTTTCCCAGGGAATCCTGGCTCTGATCCAGGTGTGCCGTTTTCCTGGAGTGGTGTCCGAGTGCTGAGCTGTTTGTAACTCTGATTTTCAGGTTTTTCTGGAATATTTTCTGTCCCTAGAGCAGGAAGAGCCAATAAAGAGTTGAGGGGTGTGACAGGTGTCAGTTTTCCATGGAGCAAAGTTCCTTTTCCCTGGAAGGAAGCTGCTCAGAGAGCCTGGAATGTGGGGATGGATCCCGGTCTGAGCTCCCTGGGTTTGGGACTGTTGGGAGAACTGCAGGGATCGGGGCTGGGATCAGGAGCTCGGGCAGAACCTGACCTTTTCCTCAACTGCAGGACTGAAATTCCTGGATCTGCTTCCACGGCTTGTGTAGAGTTCAACAATGTCGTTTAATGTTCCGTACCTCTCCTCCCGTCTGATATTCCATGAGGATAATCCCTGTTTTCCCCTCACAGAGACCCTGTTACGGATTTGGAAGGTTGGGATTTGCTCACATTTTGGGGTTTTTTCAATTTCTTCCCAGCTTTGTGTGACATTCCTGGGTGGTGGCCTTGGAGTGTTCCAGCTGCTCCGCAGGGATGGATGAATCACGGAATCCTGGGATAATTTGGGTTGGAAGGACCTTAAATCCCATCTCATTCCATGGGCACAGAGACCTTCCCCTATCCCAGGCTGCTCCAAGCCCCATTCAGCCTGGCCTTGGACACTGCCAGGGATCCAGGGGCAGCCACAGCTTCTCTGGGAATTCCAGCCCAGCCCCTCACCACCCTCCCAGGGAACAATTCCTTCCCAATCCCTTGGATCTGCTGTGGCTGCCAGGATTTAATTCCTGATTATTTCACTGATGGAGCAAAGAGGAGATTCAAGATTAAAAAAGGGGTGGAGGGAGAGGAAGAGGCTCCTGGAGCAGAAACCAGGGCAGATTTATGGGAATGTGGGCTCTTCCAGAGGGTTTTCCAGGTTGCTGTTGGTGCCACGATCCCTGTGACATTTCCCAGCTGCATCCAGGGAGAACCTGCTCGGAATTCCAGCCACCCCTTTGTGGACCTGCTCTGAGGCTCTGAGACACAGGTGGGATAAAAATAAGGATCCAGAGGGGTTTTAATCAGTCTGAAAAATGAGGATCGGAGGGGTTTTAATCGATCTGGAGTTGGGGAGTTTTTTCCTGGGGTGAAGGGGAGTTTTCCTGGCCCTGTTCTTCCTTGGCACCCAGCCCGGAATGTGGAGACACCAAACACCTGCTGGGTCGTGCTGACTTCTTTGGAGAGCCAGGAGACCCCGAGCATGAATTCCTTCTGCCACAATCCCAAGATTTAAATGCTTTTAAAAATAATTTTTTCGAGCTTTAAGTATTTATTTAAATAACTCTTTCAAGCTCGACGGGTGTTGTTACATTCCGTTTATTTCAGTAACAGCTCACAGCTCGTTTCTCCAGGAATGAGGGAGAAGTGGAAGTGTCAGAGCCTATGGAAGTGGCAGCACTAAATGAAGGCAAAATCAGGTTTTTGAAAGGCAAATGATGGTTCCTGAATCCAACTAAAAACTGGGAAAAATAGGAATAAAAACCTTCCGGCTCCCGCTCTTAGCAAATCTCTCTCTGGGTTTCAGTAGTCGGCCGAAGGGAGGCAAATGAGGCGCACGAATTCTTCGTATTTGATGGTTCCGTTTGGCCCAACTTTGGCTTCTTTCAGCAGGTCATCGACTGGAAAACAGGGAAATATCCTCAGGATGGAAAACACTGCAGGCGTTGGGATGTCCGGAAGAAAAGCAGCGCTGCAGGACTGGGGGTTTGGGGTGTTTCTGTTAGAAATCACCCTGGGGTCAGGTGGAGGTGGCAGCCAGGTGAGTTTCAGACTGGCTCAGTTAACACTTGGATTTTAATTCCATGTAAAATTCTCTGCAGCAGAGAATCCATCTTTTCGTGTTCCTCGGAGAAGAGTCACAAATTAATCCAAATGGGCTTTGGGGTTTATTGTGCCCCTTGGAGCCAAATTTCAACACACTGGACGGGTTTGGGGGATTTTTTGTGTTTTTACTTTGCTGTCACCTGCTGGCACAGGAGGGAAGGGGAAGGGGAAGAGAAAGGGAAAGGGAAAGGAAAGGAAAGATGTGATCCCAGTGGGAATTGCAGGATACCTTCCTCCTCGGAAAGCTTCTCGCCCAGCCGGGTGAGCTTGGCCCGGAGCTCGGGCACGGCGATGACCCCTCTCTTCTGCCGGTCGATCATGGCCAGGGCTCTCAGGATCTCCTTCTCAGGCTCCTCCTGCTTCATCTGCCTGTACATGATGTTCAGGAAGGTGGAGAAGTCCAGCTCTGCGTTCCTGTCTGGAAAAGGAAGTGCAGATCCCTTGGGAATGGCTCCGTTTGGATCCAGGATTAAGCATCCCCCTCCTCTTCGCCCCAGTTCCCTTTCCTGGGGTTTCTTCTCCTTGACCTTGGGGTTTCCTTTCCCTGCTCCGATCTGGCTCAGGGCACACAACAACTGGGGTTTTTCTCCTAAAACCCCATTCATAACTTGGTTCCATTTGTGCTCAGAACTGAATTTTTAATCCTGCCNCCCCCCCCCCCCCCCCCCCATCCGATCTGACAATTCCTTGGGCTTTGTGCTTTGAGTTTTTCCTACAGACCTGCAGCTGAACCTCTTCCTGTGCTCTTCCACCTCTGCTGGTTGGCCTGGACACCCTCAAAATCCATGTTAAGATGTTTGTCTCCCGCTTTTTTGGGGGGGGGGGGTTAATGGCACTGTTTTAACCCATGGGGCTGGATTTAGCACATCCCAACTGCTCTGGGTTCCCTCCTGGCTGTGCCTGGAGCATCCTGACTCCAGAAAAAACGCATTTTTCCATCCTTAATCCACGTTTTTGGTGGCTGTGCCCGTGGCTCACCGATCCTGTGCAGGTGCAGGTGTCTCTGCACCTCTCCTGGCGTGGGGCTGGCTCCCAGGCACCTCATCACCGCCAGCAGCTCCGAGGCTTTGATCTTGCCTTTCTGCTTCTTGTCGTACAGGGAAAAGCATTCCTTGAACTCTAATTAAAAACCAAAACTCGGTTACGCCATGTGAGATCCCATTGAGCCCCGCTCCCGCCGCCCGGCGGCCTTGGCAGGATTCCAGCCGGGATCTGGTGTCGGCTTCGGGGCTGGCTCCTCTCCAGGAGGGTGACGGGCACGGGGGAGGGGGCCCGGGGAAGTGCCGGGGGCAATTCAAACCCGGCTTTGGGCAGAGCGGCGCTAATTGGGGCCCTCCAGCCTAAGGAAGCGGGGCTGGGAGGGGAACCGGGAGGATATTGGTTAAAAGTGATTTTCCTGCCTTCGTGGGGTGGGAGAGGCTGCTGAGGGACAGGGGATGCTGAGGGAAAGCCTGAAGGAGGGAGGAGGAGGATGCCGGAGGTGGAAGATGTTGGAGCTGGAGGGTGCCGAGCTCTGCCGCATCTCCCCCTCTCCCATCCCGCTCGCCCACGGCCTTCCCACTTTTCCAGCAGCAAAGCCCGGCTTGCGGCTGACCTAGATACGGCCGGGAGCTCTCACCCCCCTTCCCACCCCGCTCCCAGCGCTCCCGGCTCCCTCCTGGTCCCGCTGGGCGCTGCCGGCCGAGTGGTGCTGGGCGGGGAAAACCAGCCCGCTTCGGTGCCGTCCCCCCCTCCTCGTCCCCGCTGTCCCCAGCCCCCGCTGCCGTCGGGGTGTCGGGAGCCGGGGGTGCCCCGGGGGTGCCCGTGGGCGCGGTGCCCTCCCCTGCCCCGGCCGCCTCCTCCTCCCCTCGCCAATCCCTCCGCGGAGCCGCAGATTATCAGATTTGCAATAATAATCTTATTTCAGCTTTCTTCGGCCATTCCCGGAGCAATCCCAGCCCCGGGAGCGGATCCCCATTCCCAGGGTGGGTCGCGATGGGAATTTGGATCCCCTGCGCCGCCTCCTTCCTCCTCCTCCTCCTCCTCCTCCGCTCCCATGGCACCGAAACCCTCCAGAACTGGGATGGGACACCTGGAATTTCTCCTGGTCCCCGTGGGATTGGGAGGGGCTGGTCATTCTCTGCCGGTCCCAGTGCAATCGGTGCAAAATTTCAATGGGATTGGGGAGATTCCCATGTTTTCCGAGCAGGCGGATCCCGGGAGAGCTGGGAGGAGGGGGAGTGAGGGAGAACAAGGCCAGACTGAGACATTTTGGGGGGAAATACCATTTTTATACCTTTATAAATTTAATCTTGCTAATTAACCCCGCCCCAGAACACACCCGCACTCACCATTAATTTGATCCTGGGACAGAAACTTTGCCTGGAGCAGGAAGGGAGGGGGAAGAGGAGAGAGAAAAAAACAGACTGCTTTAAAATCTGATTTAGGGGCGCAGCGAGAGGGGTCGGCTCAGCCCGCAGCGCGTCACTCACCATGATTTTGGGGGCGATCCGCGGGGTTTAGGGTTCCTGGCAGGAGCGGAGGCGGCTGCTGCCACTTTTGCGGTTGATTAAGGGCTAAAGTCCGGCAGCCCCGGGCGGAGGCGGCCGGGCTGTAATAAATACCCGCTGCCATGGCTACGGGGCCTGAGCCTGCTCCCAGCGCAGCTCCTGCTCCCCCTGGGAGAAGGGATCTTCCCGAGCCTCGGGATGGGGGTTTGGGGCTGTTTGGGGTCGCGCTGGTTGGGCACGGCTTTGGTAATCCCAAAGAGCTGCACTGAGCTTTGCTGCTGGGAGAGGAGGAAAACCCAGCCCCTCTGGAATTTGCTGGGGCCTCTGGGGAAGGGTGAGGGGGATTTACGGATCTGCAGGAGGGTTCGTAGGGGATGGAGGTCTGGATGTGCCCCTACAACAGTCACGGATAGGCCGAGGAGGTTTAAAAGCTCTCTGAGGTTTTATTTATTAGGATTGAATGCCCAGAGGGGGGTGAAGCACCTTGAGCCAGGCCCGGTGGACATCCCGACCCACGGACAAAATCTTTACTGGCCACGCACGGACTTGACCCTTCCCAGTGACCATCCAAGGTCTCTAAGCCCGCTGGGATGGAGCTGCTCCCTCCAACGCTTCCCGTGAGTCACCGAGCTTTTCCCAAATGTTTTGATTCCGTGTTTCCCTGGGAGCTTTCCTCCTTCCCCCGCCGGGGCCGCGTCACGCGGAGCTCTGACAGGAATCGTTCAGAGCTGAGGGATCCCGGGGATGCAGCGGGAGCTGAGGGAGCTCCAACCCCGCGGCCGGAGGAGGAGGAGCTGCTCGGGCATCACCCCCTCTCCGATGCTCCTTTTGGGCCGCGTTTGTGGGGAATTCTGAGGAATTCTCATGTCCGAGCGAGAGCTGGAGGTGCTGGTACACAGATCCCTGGAGTTCACCCCCTGCCTGGTGGATTTTGGGGCCGTTTGTGGGGAATTCTCAGGAATTCTCATGTCTGAGAGCTGGAGGTGCTGCTGCACAGATCCCTGGAGTTCACCCCCTGCCTGGTGGATTTTGGGATGTTTTATGGGGAATTGGCCTCTCCCCGTTCCTGTGCGGGGCAGCGCGGGCCGAGCCCCGGGAGGCTCCCGGGGGCTGCAGGGAGCAGCTCCAAGCGCGGATCCCCGCCCGCGGTTGCTCCTCCGGGAGCAGCGTGGGAGGAGCGGCTCCGGCCCCGCGCCAGGGCAGGGGAGGGCGGGAGCTTCCCGGGAAACCACTCCCATTCCAGGCCGGGATGATGATGGGAGCGGCGGGACTCAGCGGGGGCGAGGAGGGATTTGGTGACCTGAGGAAATCCAGCGTGGAGCCGGGCTGTGGAATCGTGAGGGCAAACGCACGGAAGCCACCCCTGCCCCAACGCTGAAGTGTTACATTAAACCCCTTTTTTTGGGATTAAAAAAAGGCTTTTTGGGACTCCCCCTCCCTGGCCAGGTGTAGTCACATCACACAGCACCTCCCGCGGCTACCGTTGGTCAGGAATTTATTCGAAATACATTAATCTACCTTAGAAAAACTAGAATTCTATTTTCCTCCCCCACCCCCCCAGCACCCCCTCCCTTTTCAAACTCCTCTCAAATATCAAAACTCAGAAGCTCTCCCTGGCCGCGTGGAGGTTGTTCATGTGCAGCGTGTAGAAGGCCCAGGGCTCGGGGATGTAGATCACGCCGGGGTACTTCTTCCTGAGGATTTTGTCATTCCAGAGCCACACCACCCAGCCCGCGATGAGGAGCAGGGCGATGATGAAGGAGTAGAAGAGGAAGAGCCCGTTGCTGTCCAGCACGAGCCCTTTCCGCTTCTGGTGCATCACCAACGCCATCATGGCGAAGAAGGTGAAGATGTAGAGGATGAAGATCTGGCCCTCTGTCACCAGGTACCTGCCGGGGGAAAGCACCTCTGGTGATCCTGGGAGAGGAGAAACAGGGAGAGCAGCGTTCCCAGCTTTCCTGGGATCCTCATCCCCACAAAGCTGTACTGCTTCCTCTGCCGGATCTATTTTCCCATTCCTGATCTGTAATCGAACACCTGAGCTGTGGCCTTGAGAGGAGAATGGATAAAGGGAAGCATTCCCAGATGGGAGAAGCTGCTGGGCTCAGTTTGTGCCCGGGATGCTCCAAGGCAGAGCCTGAGCTGGATTCTGGCTCCAGTTTGGGGATCTTTTAGCCCCAAAATTCACTGCTGGGGAATGGACAATCCACTCCACTTCCAGCTGTCTTTGAAGCCAAGGATGGATGTTGTCCTAAAAACATCCTTTGGGAGAAGGGCTCCAACTCCTCCTGGAGCCAGAATTCCAGGGGGAAGGGATTTGCTTTGGATATGCAGGAAGTTGAGGGGTGTTCAGGTGCTCTCTCAAAGGTGGCATCACAAATCCTTCCTGGAGCGGGGAATTCCTGCTCGCTCTGCCCTGCCTGGGAGGCAGCGGGGCAAGGAGGAATTGCACTCCTGGATCTTCAATCCCACAGAGATCCACCCTGATCCAGCCAAAGGAAGTACAGGGGAGCTGACCAAATCATCTGGATGATTCTGAGTATCCCAAAGGAATTTCCTGTGGAAAAGCTGCCTCAGCAGGGGGCAGAGGCTGCTGGAAATGGGAAATGGGAAACGGATCTGGCCTCGCTCCCGAGGCCACAGGAGAGGCGGGAGGCAGTGCCTGAGCACCCCCTGGGGGTGCCAGCAGTGTCCCCACTGCCAGCAACCCACTGGGACAAGTGGAAGCACTGCGGGGACCTGGGCACCGCCCCAAAATCGCCAAGGAACTGTCTGAGAGCAGAGCCAGCACTGCAACAGGGTCAGCAACGGCAGCTGTGGTTCAAGGAAACCCCAAATGGGGACAGGAGTCCTGCTGGGTGACTCTGGGGTTGTCCTGAAGTTGTCCTGGGTGGCCCTGGAGTTGTCCTGGGTGGCCCTGGATTGCCCTGGGTGACCCTGGAGCTGTCCTGGGTGGCCCTGGGGTTGTTCTGGGTGGCCCTGGAGTTGTCCTGGGTGACCCTGGGGTTGTCTCAGCTTCCAGAGATTAAAGTGGCTGCAAATTTCCCCGAGGTTTCATTTGATTTTCCAGCCCCGCAGAGCCCTGGGGAGCCCCGGGGAATGGAGAAGCTCTTCCTGAGGTATTCCTGGGATATTCCTGGGTATCCCTGGGGTGTTCCCTCCTCATCCAGAGGGGACAGGAGCCACTCACCAGTAGTAGAGGCTGCTGGGCCCCATCAGGAGCACGGCAGCCATGGGCATCCTGCTCTGCTCCGCCACGGGGGTGAAGCAGCCAGTGAAATAGATGAACAGGATCAGGAAAAACGGGATGTACCTGCAAGGATCAACAATTCCCAGTGCTGGGGGGAGCCTGGAATGGGGTTGAACCCCCTCACCCCTTCCCAAATCCAACCCACACCTGGAGCAGTTCCTGTGCTGAGCCCATGGAGTCATCTGGGGACAGAGCAGCAGGGGAATCTCCTGCTCCAAGACCCAAAGGGCCTGGCAAGGGACTGGGTTTGCTCCCAGTGCTCCTGCGGATCAGGAGAATTCCCAGCCTCTGGCAGGAAAAGCCCCAGTTTGCTGATCAGGGCACTCCAGGAACAGCAAATCAGCCAGGAGAGCCCGATGGGGAGAGACCTCCCTGTGCTCTGAGCAGCCCTGGGATTATCCGGCAGCGGATCGAGGCAGAGCCAGGCCTTCCTGGGGTCTCGGGGTGTTTGGGGCACACCTGGGGCTGGCGGCAGCCAGAGGAACCCTCTCTCCACCTGGACACCCCCTGGAAGGACCAGCCTTTCCTCCTGCCCTACAGCTGCCCCACAGCTGCCACATCCCAGAAATATCCCTGCGCAGAGGGGATTTTCCAGAGGCCAGATCCACTCTAATCCCCGTGGCCAGGAGCACGTTATCCCCGTCCAGCTCTGGCTCCGGGGTTTTTTTTTCCCCTGCTTTAAGCCCCGCTCTGTCCTTCCCCCTTCCCCTTCCCGGGCCCTCCGGACTCGCTGGGAATCACTCACCACATGGAGTGCCCCAAATACTCGTCGTAGTAGTAGAGCAGCTCGAAGGAGTCGATCTGCAGCGCGGCACAGGGATGAAACTCGCGGTTAGCAACGAGCACGAGCATTTCACGTCTCGCCCATCCGTACCTTCTCGGCCCAGCTCAGCCTCTTACCAGGGTCTCAGGCTTGAGGTTCCTGATGATGGGGTTCTCCCTGACGGACAGGTGGTGCTGGTACCCGCTGAAGATGAGCCGGTGGTTCACCGAGTCTCCCACCAGGTGGATGCTGGCGCCCATCACGAAGGTGATGATGCTGACGTAGACCATGGACCTGGGCAGGGTTTTGGGGGACCTCTCGATGAGCTGGAGGCACAGGGAGGGGGTGAGCGGCTGCAGGGGGCAGCGGGGACACGGCAGCAGAGGTTTGGGGGCTTTGGTGCCTCTGCCAGAGCACTCAGAGCAGTTTTTTGGATCATAAACGAGCCAAAGCCACCCATGAGGGAGGAAAGGCCGTGGTTTTCCCAGCTCTGGAGAGGATCGGAAGGTTGGATGTGCCCTCCAGTGGCAGGAGAGCCTCCAGCGCACTCCGCTCCTCACGCTTCCCTCCCCTTCGGGACACTTCGGGATTCTCCAAGTGAACGTTTTGGGGCTCTTTTCCCCTTCTTCCCGATGGAATGGGACTCTGTTCGCTCCTAAGGGATGAGCCGTGTTTGACCCCGCAGCCAGGAGGAGCCGAGTGCCACAAAACCAGCTGGGGCCACTTTTTGGGCACCACTTTTGCTGCTGGGCTCTCCCTGCCCCGTCTCGAGCTCCCGGCACGCGAGGCTGGCTCAGGGCCTGGGACAAGCCTTGGAATTCCGGGAGCAGGAATTCCGGAAAGCAGCTCCACAGTCAGCCTGCAAAGCAGGGAAGGCCTCCCAAGCCAGATCCCAGCTCCAGGGGTTCGGGATTGTCCCAGCGCCGGGATCAGCCAGGGCCACCCCGTCCCTAAATCAGCTTTGCAGCCCTCCCCGGCCAGGGAAAAGCTCCTTATTCGCGTTTAATTTTGAGGCTTAACTTTCCCTTTCCCCGTGACTGCGGCACGAACGTCACCGGAGGCACGGAGGACAAGGAGAGCACAAGGTCCTGGAGGGTGGGACGCGGCCAGGGAAACGCATCCCGAATAACAACCGGAATTTCTTCCGTGGCTGAGCCCTGGGTGCTGAGCTCCCAGGCAGCAAACCGAGCCCCCAGCCTGCGGAAACCACCCGGGAAGGGCCAGCTCCCGCATCCTGGATATTCCCATTTTCCCACCAGTGTTTAAAATCTCCCAGAACCTCGGGAGAGAATCGTTTCCATCTCGGGCCATAATCCCATTCCAAGCTAATGGGGGTTACAGTGTATTCATAATTGCTTTCTCCTCAGTGTTTCACAGGAAAAGATTCCTGATGATCCGACAGAATTTAACCTCGTGAGTGGTTTATGGGATCCAGAGGTTGGCAGCTGGAGCTGGATAAATTCCAATGTCAAAGACCAAGTGTAATTCAGCTCTGAACGATTCAGAAAATCCACTTCCAACTGTCTTTGAAGCCAAGGATGGATGTTGTCCTAAAAACATCCTTTGGGAGAAGGGCTCCAACTCCTCCTGGAGCCAGAATTCCAGGGGGAAGGGATTTGCTTTGGATATGCAGGAAGTTGAGGGGTGTTCAGGTGCTCTTTCAAAGGTGGCATCACAAAATCCTTCCCGGAGCGGGGAATTCCTCCTCGCTGGCAGGAGTTTGGGAATACCAACATCCTAAAAACCCCTGAACCTTTGCAAAACCGGGAATGGGAAAGCCCTGAGCATTCCCAGGGTTACCTTCAGCAGCAGGAAGGGTGTGATAACGTTGTAAGCCATGTGGAAATAATCCCCAGCACTGGGCTTGTTCAGAGGAAACCATTCCAGAGGGAGGATAATCTGAGGAGAGAGGGAAGAGCAGGACATCCGTGATTACGGGTGAGGGACGGGGAGAGGGAAAACGTCTGGATTGCTTGGGAAGGGTCAGCTGGATTTCAGGGGGCTGGTAGAGACCAAGCTGGGCAGCTCTTCTTGGAGCAAACTTCCCAAAAATCGCCCTCTGGAAGTTTTCACTCCCATCCCTGCCCGGTGCTGGGAAGTTGTGGGGCCAAGGAAGGCATTTGGGATCTTGCAGCTGTGGATCTTCCCGATCCTGGGATCTGCCAGCTTCCAGCTGTAAAAAATTCCATTTAAATGGAATGGCCACTCCTGCCCTGCTCCAGCTGGAAGCTGCAGCCCCAAGCTCCGGGATACAGGCAAGGAACGGGGAAGAGCAGGAGGAGCCTCCCAGGTCCCTTTGGGTGTGAAAACAAAGGAGTGGAGAGATAACAGGGAACAGGATTCCTGGGACGCTGGAGCTGGCTTGGCCCCGGTGACACCAGAACAGGGTCCCAGCTCCTCCGGGAGAGCCCTTTGGAGCAGGGGACAGCCCTGGGGAGCGCCTGGCCCTGCACCCTCACTCACCATGGCAATGGGGCGCCCGAAATCCAGCACCCAGTTCTGCAGGGTGAAGTAGAACCACAGGTCCAGGTGGAATGGGGACGTCTTGAAGGTGTCCTCGGCCTTCACCGCCCCGTGCCTGGAGGGGACAGAGGGACACGAAGCCGTGGATGGAGCAGCTCTGGGAGGAGGCAGAGCTGTTATCCCACACAGAACCTGTGTCTCCCTGGCCCTGGGATCTGCGGGATAACAAGGCTGAGGAGCAGGCAGGACAGAGGAGCGTGAAGCTGTCACCATCCCTGACCCCGTCCTGTGGGAAGACTCTTGCTGGTCTCTTCAGCAAGGTGAAAAGTGCTGAATGAAGTGCAACTATTTTTAACTTTTGCACGATGAAGCAAAATCCCAACTCCCAGGAGTTGAGCCGAGTGCTAAAAATGCAGCGATGCCCGGTGGAATTCCAGCACCGGGATGCTCGGGATGCGCCATCACCTTCAGCTCCTGCTCCGAACATCCTCTGCCTCTGCAGAGGCCGGATCCAGCCCCGCTGGAGCCTTTCCATGAAATACCCCTTCGGCACCTCGGGACCTTCCCCTCCCTCCAGGAAAAGCGGATCAATCGCTCTCCTGGTGCCGAGACCAGAACGGGATCAGCGGGATCAGCCTCGAGCTGGGGCTGCCTGAGCCCGTGGTCCAAAGGCCACAGAAGGTGTCCCTGCCCATGGAACGAGAGGATCTTTAGGGTCCCTTCCACCCCAAACCATTCTGGGATGATTCGATGAACCCTGAGAGCTGCAGGGTGAGGATGGGCTACCCGGGGTGAGCTGGGAATGCTGCGGCTCCCTGGAAGAGGCTGTCAAACCCTGGATGAGCTGGAATAACCCAGGTAAGCCGGGATGCCCCGGGCAAAGACGAGTGGGGGAACCTTGGGGGACCCCGAGCCTGGGGATGCCCCGGACCCCGCCGCATCCCGGCCGCGGTGGTACCCGGGATGGGGCTGGG
>VZTA01028168.1:0-43196 GCA_013398855.1 Mohoua ochrocephala | reverse complement strand
TATTATATATTATATGTTATATATTATATATTATAGTAATATTATATATTATAGTAATATTTTATATTATAATCCTCACCACGGCTTGCAGGGGAATCTCAGCTTTGGTGCTTGGAGCGCCTCCTCCCTCTCCTTTTTTTTCACTGACCTTGGTGCCACCATGTTGGTTTTCCTCACGTGTTCTCACTTTTCCTTTTTCTCTGACTTGGAACAAAATTGGTGTCTGTAAGTTGCAGTTGAGAGGTTGATCTCGTCCGGGCTCCGCATCGGGAAATTGCTCGCCATGTCTCTCGCTGTGGGCCATGTGGTGGCCGTGCTGGCATCGCATGGCCGGCCTCGGCTGCGTCGTCCTTGCCGGCGCCCGAGGGCCCTGGCCGCATGGTCCCGGCCTCGGGAAGGGCTCCGGCCATGTGGTCCCAGCCTCGAGAAAGGCCCTGGCCGGACGGCCCCCGGCAGCCTCCGCTGGGATGGGCCCCAGTGGCCACCTCACCACCCCTCGGGAGAACAAAGAGCACTTCCTGCAGTTTTTCCTTTCTTAAATATGTTGTTACAGAGGCATTACCAGCTTGTCTAGTTTGGCTAGTAACCTGCCCATTGTCAGAGCCTTCAGCGATTGGCTCTGTGCCGGACATAGAAGTTTCGGCGGCTTTTCTCCTACCCCCACTGAAAACATGCTGTGTTAAACCAACACACCTGTTTCGCTGCTCTTTGTGTGTAAAATTCTTGTTTCCTAAGAATGTTTCTTCAACTTACCATTCAGATGATTTCCTCCAAATGTAACTAACTGATGGTTGCATTGTTTCCATGGAAGGACTCCATGTTTTCTTCATGAGCTGGTTTGAGCCATCAGGCCTCTGCAATAGCCAACTCTCAGATCTCTATGGTCTCTCCAGTATCCAGCCCAGACTTCGGGACGCTCCAGTACCTGGTTCCCAGAATTTTATCATAAAATAAAACTTCAGAAAAATTCCCATCAACTATATGAAATGTCTTGACTTGAAGCAGAAAATTAGGAAAATTTGAATTGAAGTAAAATGCAGCAAGAAGTGCTGTTGTCCACAGAAGTGCAGTGAGTTACACTTGCAATATTCTGAACATTTTGGTTACCTTAGGTTATAAAAGAGCACAAGTATCATGTGCCTTTATTTTTCATATTTTCTAGTATCTCTTTGAATTTCAGTACTCTCTAGCTTTGGTTTATTTCAAGTTTTAATTTTCTCTGTGTTTACTCAGTATTCAGCTGTTTCAGTCAAAATTCTATCCAGGGCATGATTGATGTTTTTTTGTTCAATAATGACTGTATTGATATGCAAAAGTTGCAAACTACTAAGAACTGATTGAAGCAAAAAGGTAAACATTGCATCACTTTTACTAAATTTGTTAATTGCAAGGTTTGCTATTAAGCAGACAAGGATTATGCAAGGAAACAAAGATACACAAAAGTAAATACGCGCAAGGATCGCTTATTAAAACAGAGCCCAAATATCAGGAATTTGCTGTAGTACCACCAGTGTGCAAGTACCACCATCATCCTTTGAAATTCATCCCCGTGTGACGCTCAAACACGCAGTTACACAAAAACAAGCCGAGCTTCGCAGACCCCACACAATACGCTGGGAAAGTCTGGCAAGGCAGAATTACAGCCCAGTGCTACCAGCATTTGAATGAGAGCTCCCACCAATTTTTGTCCTTGCAGAAAGCTGAAGGATGAGACAGGCTATTAGTTTGTTTTCACATTCAGACAGAAGTACTCTTTCATAACTGCAGCTTAAGAAAGTTGGCAGTCTCTTAAAGGAACAAGATGAAGGCACCCACGCAAATTACTCTGAGCAAAAGAAAGAGAGGCAGTTCAATGAAAGACCAAATTGGCTAAATCGTGAGTTCTTCAATGAAGTGAAGAACCTGACAAGTGGCCTGAGAGTCACATAAAAGATGGAAAATAGGTGAAAGGCTAAATAGAAAATTAAGAGCATATGCATATAAAGGTCACATCCAGCAAAACAAGGTGCAGAATGACATACAGCTAGTTTTTATTTCCTTTGATCCATTTTCTGAGAAGACAATTATCAACCAAATTATTTCTATTAATACAGATCCTCCTTTTAAAAGTTGGCTTTCTTTTCTTGAAATTTGCACTAGAAGTATAAAATAATTTTCAGCTAGTACATTTCAAAGAAAGTAAAAATGTGAGTCTGACATCCTGAGAGGGAAAATTAATCAAGGGGTGGGGTTTTTAGGTATTTTTTGGTTAGTTTGTTCTGATGTGTTTCACAAATATTTTTCTTGTAATAAAAATTTATTATTATTAAACAAGTGTTCTACATGGAGACCTCTAAATTATTCTGAACTATTTACTGAAGACCAGTATATTAAATAGTCACTTTAGACAATACGCAGGAAATGAGAAAACCATGAGGAGAATTTATGGGATTATGCCTTAGAACTGAAGAGTGATTTGAAAGAACCTCAGAATATCAGCTGTGCTCTGTGCCTAATTGTGTAAAATTGAAAACTTTACTTCATTACACAGGCTGGCTTTTTGCTTTAAGAAGCAAGATAAAAACTGAGCATTCTCAAAAAGCTTGGTAGATGGTAATTTCCTCCCACAAGGTGACTTGTCCTATGCCTTAGATCATCCATTTCAGAAGCATTTCCTGCCTCTTGTATATATGGGTAAGAGGAGAAGGCAGCTGATTTCATACATCAATAACTTCAATATCTTCACTTAATCATCCCCTGCTAATGAAGTGGTGTGTGTATGTCAAATGCGGTGCATCAAATTGTAAAGGGGCTGAGAACAGAATGTATTGCACTCTTTCACAACTACTGTAAGACTATGAACATAAAGCTGTGGTTTGTAACAAAGGAGCAAACCTGTCACAAAACCACCTTGGTGTCTTTGCCTCCTGTTAGTGATCTGTGCATATCAGCAAATTAATAATAACAGAGTTTTGCTAAGAAGCCAGTATTTTAATTCTCCTCAACTAAAGCACCTTCTGCAGCAGATAAGCTTTTTACAAGGGATCTCACTTAGGTTTTTAAGAAAGCTTCTGTTCTCACAATAATAAAAGATGATGTAGAGCTGGAAAAAACAACATAATCTACTATAAACAGGTACTGAAGAGTGGAATTTGGGATGCCAAAATGTATTTGAAAATGAGAGTGTTTCCCTACATAATTACAATTTGTTTTCCTCTGCCATTTTGACATACACAGGATGAAAATCTCTTGCCTTGTTTGTGCAACAGGCTTACTGAAGTGGAGATCAGGCTATTAGACTGTTAGCTTTACCATCCTGAAGGGAGTAGCTATAAAAAGAGTTTTAAGAAACAAGAGTTGTTCTCAAGACAAGAATCATTACTAAAAAAAAAAAAAAAAATCATGTTTTGTAACAATAAGCTACAGTTCTAGAAATCTGAAGTTTGTGCATAATGATAAAACATTGCTTCAAACTTTTACCATCTGTTGAGCACCTAAATCCTGTCCAAGTCATGTGAGTTGGTCATATACTGCCACTTACTGTGTCTGAGCACCTTGGAATTATTCCTCCAGATCCTCGTGCCCATTTGTGGATTGCTGTCAGCTGGATTCTAAACTAGGGCATCAGCTCCTGTAGCTCATCCAAATCCCAGCAAGGAGTGTGGCTGTCTGCTCTTCGTCATCCTCATGTGTCAGTGCCCACCTTCTGCACTGCACATTCTCCCAGCACACAGCTGTGCACACCCAAACATGTTTAGGAGTGTTTGCTCTGCAGAGCCAGACTCTTCTAAAAAGAGAACAGTGAGAGTACACTGTAGTCAGAAGAAGGGAGATTTGGGTTGAAATAAGGAAAAAGTTTTCAGGAGACAGTGGTTAAACTCTGGATTGGTTTAGCTAAAGAGGCCTTTGAAATCTCCTTGAAATCCTCAAAGGCACCACTCCCCACTGGATTTTGAGGAAGAGGAGCTTGTCCTTTATCATTCTTTTCCTAGGGCCAGAAGTTTGATTTCAGATTTTATTTGTTAGAGAAGCAGTACCTCAAATGGATTCTTAAATTAAGCAGAGCATGTTTGGCCTTAGGGAAGTGTAGCAATAATTTGATTTGAAGAAATTGCTATTTCTGCCTTTACAGTTTATTTTCTATGCACTACATTTTCTTTAATTTTGTGTTGGTAGTTCATTACCCTTTGCTAGGAATAATTCCATGAGAAACAGCATGAACAGACAAAATTAGCATTATTTTTTCTATATGTTTCTAACTGGGGATGATTCATAAATAATCTTGTAAGTGTTTGGATTTTTAATGATTTTGCCCAGATTTTTTTAAAGTCTTTATAGAGGTTTTTTCAAATATGTAGTTCTATTGAAAAGGCCATTTATTGTTATGCAGAAAGAGCAAGGCAAGTACAGTCAATAAAAATTCTTATTTTAGGTTAAAGAAAACAAAAATAAATAAATAAAATAAATAAAAAACAGCTGCTGTCCTTGCAGATAGGCAGTCTTACTGGGATATTAAAGCTCAAGTACCAAGAAAACAAACATAAGTTCTGCTTGTCAGAGTTCTTAGAGCGTGCATTATACATTATTTTGCATATGTTTTATTTTCAATTTTGCCTTCCATGGAAGTTTTTCTGATTAGTGTGCTGTGTCTCACAGATGACCTGAGGAAATTATATGAAGTTTCTGTTTTTCCAGTCTCCAGAATTTCTCTCTTCAGGTGGTATCATTATAAAGTTCCATGTGTTGATTCCTTCTTTTCAGTCTGTGGCTTGTAAGAAATTGTCGCAAACATTTCCATTGCTAGCTTTCCTCTGTGTGGCTGCCTTTTTGCTCTTTGCAGAATTTAGTTCTTTGTGTTAATATACAGATAAAAAAGCTCCAAATCAAAGTAGGGATACCCCACTGCTAAAACACTCTTCTGGTTTTGAAAGACGATAATAGAGCAGCATCAGTTAAAAACATGACTTATTCATTGTAACTATTTGTTTCTTGTTAACAAACTATCACATGCAGAACTGGATTGCATCCTAGAAAGAAAAGTTGTTTTCTCTTGCACTTTTGCCCATGACTCACAGTGCAAAGGGAAAAAAACAAACCTGAAACACAACAGAAAAAAAGGAGAGCTAAGTAAAGATTAATTATTAGTAATTATGTCAGTATTAAACTGATAAACTAGAATGCTTTTAATGTACTAATGGTCTTTATGTGATTTCTTCCAGCTAAAAGATATGATTCTGATTAAAAGGTGAATCAGTGCCCCCAGATAATTCTGAGTAGCAATTAAATTATCTTGGTAGAAAATAATTAAGTGGAAAATTGCATAGTCTTGATGGGAGGGAACTATTTCAAAATTTCCTGTTTAGGATCCAGCTGTTTTTTTCTCTGGTTTCTGAAAGATCAGGTAGTTAATGATGGCAAAGATATCTTCCTTCAGGTTATCTCCATGGAGTAGGCTTAAGAACATTCATGTGTTGGAGGAAAGGATGCATCATACCTCCTGTTGTTGTAATTTCTTGATTTAAACTGTGCTAAATAAACACTATTAGAAAAGCAGTCATGCTGGGTGAAATGAAAGGTCCATCACTATCTCTTCTCCAACTGTGGCCAGTAAGAGTTACTTGAGGAAGAGAATAAGGCAAAACTTTGCAGCTTTCTGGTTAATCTAAAGAATACCAAATAAGTAATGAAATACAGCTCATCTAAAACATTTTTGTACAGAGTGATTATTCAAATGTTGAATAAGACAGCAGGTAGTGGGTTGACCCCGGCTGAATGCCAGGTGCCCACCAAAGCTGCTCTGTCACTCCCCTCTTCAGCTGGACAAGGATGACATCATATGATGAAAAGCTCATGGGTCGAGATAAGAACGGGGGGAGATCACTTGGTGATTATTGTCATGGGCAAAACAGACTCAACTTGTGGAAAATTAGTTTATTACCAATCAAATTAGGGGAGAATAAAGGGAAATAAAAGTAAGTCTTAAAACACTTTCCCCCAACCCCTCTCATCTATCCAGGCTCCACTTCACTCCTAATTTCTCTACTTCTTCCCCCCCAGCAGAGCCAGGGGCATGGAGAATAAGGATTATGGTCAGTTCATCAAACGTTGTCTCTTGTGCTCCTTCCTCCTCACAGGAAGGACTCCTCAGAAAGGCTGCTCCAACATGGGTCCCTTGTGGGCTCACAAGTCCTGCCAGCAAACCTGCTCCAGTGTGGGCTCTTCTCTCCACGGGCCACAGGTCCTGCCAGGAGCCTGCTCCAGCACGGGCTTCCCATGGGCTCACTGCCTCCTTTGATGGCATCCCCCTGCTCCACTGTGGGGTCCCCCAGGGGCTGCAGGTGGATCTCTGCTCCCCCATGGACCTCCAAGGGCTGCAGGGGCACAACTGCCTCACCATGGGCTGCACCTCGGGCTGCAGGGGAATCTCTGCTCTGGCACCTGGAGCAGGTCCTGCCCCTCCTCCTTCACTGACCTTGTGTCTGCAGAGCTGTTCCTCTCACAGTCTCACTCCTCTCTTCAGGCTGCCATTGGCAGTAATTTTTCCACCTTCCTAAATACGTTATCCCAGAGCCACTGCCACTGCCACTGCCACTGGTGGGCTCAGCCTTGGCTGGCAGCAGATCCATCTTGGAGCTGTCTGCCATTGTCTCTGTTGGACATGGGGAAAGGTCCTGGCAACTGCTCACAGAAGCCACCCCTGTGTAGCCCCCACCAGCAAACCCTTGCCATGAAAACCCATACAGCAGTGTGATTCTTAATGATCATATATTTGAATAGCAATATATTTTTTGGAAGGGAGTATTAATTTCTATTTCGTAATGGTATTAATACACTTACTGGAAGAAATTCTTAAGGAAGAGTTTTCTTCTAATATAGATCCATCTCAGAACTGAGTAGCCAGCCATTCTACTGCAGTAATGCTTATGATTAAACATCACTCAGAGGCACTGCCATCAGTGGCCATCGGTAGAATGGCACGCCATGTACATTAGGTCAGGTTCGTGTCTGAATGGAGTCAAAAGGAGTATCATCATTGCATAGTTCTGCCTCCTACATATTACATACTTTATTGATTTAACATGTCCTCATCTACTGCAATTTCTGATTGATTTAAGAAGCAGACAACTCAACGGAGTTCTAATATTTTTGCATTTGAAGAGGATAAATTGTAAGAATATAAGGCAGTACATAAAATACACTTTTACAGCTAATGCTCATAAGGCAATTATGTAAGTTAGCAATTCAGTATCATTTGTGTTTAGTGTCTTTTGAAAAGCTGTATCTGCCCTACAAAAATGGATGAGACCATTTCCTAGAATATATTAAGAGATGAATCAGTTTGAGATATAAATAACTAGGAGACAAGTCCTTTGAAAGCCAGTTTTTGTAACCACCTCTTTTTCTATTTGTCTTTTCAGACAATGTGAGATTCTGTGGGACATACTGTGTTAATTAGATGCAGGGTTTTGTGGAAATGCATTCTGGTTTGGAAATGCAAATAGGCTTTCTGTAACAGTACAAATATCCAGTAAGAAATTACTTGTTGTATGATAGTGTGACTTCACTTACAGATCAGAGAAAGGAAAGCATTTAAACTCTGAAAAGGTTGGCTGGTTTCTCATTTAACTACCAATAAAGAGAGACCATGTTATTGGATAAATACTACTTTGTGTTTGAAGCATAACTGTTTATCAGTAAAACTTCAGGTTGTTAACCCAGTATTTCTATATATATATATATATCTCTCACATCAACCAAGCTGTTGTGATACATAAATTGTTTTGGTTATAATTTAAGCAAAAAAATTCAGTCGGGATGAATGTTACAGTTATTTCATGAATGTTCTTACAAGAAGAAAACATATTTCTAGAAAATAACTAGAGTTCATGGTTTTTCTCCTCCTCTGCGTGATTAAATTGGTTGGTGAGAACTTTTGGCACAGACATGTAAGAAATAATGAATTTAAATACAAGTAGAGGATGCAGTCTGCATTTCTTCCATTATGTTCCAATTTTGTTTTGATAATAACCATAATTAAACTATGTGCCAGCTGCAAGAGAATGAGACAGTCAGTGAAGGCATCCATGAAAGCTATGGGTTTAATCTACAATAAAAAGAAATAGGAACATTTCATGAATTTCTTTAGGAGGTAGTCAAGTGATCAAGCGTGGTTTAATAAAGTAGAAAGTTGTCACATCGTGCAATGATCCCAGCCTAGATAAAAGAGTTATCTGTATTAACATATAAATTCAACTGAACGTGCCAGCCTTGTACACAAGAATTCACAGGCATTTCTAGGGCAAGGGGTGCAAGGCTGAATTAGCAAATGTTACGTTTAATATGCAGTCTGTACTAAAAAAATGTATCAAACTATTTTGTATGTATATTGGACATCATAAGACAAGGATGATTCCTGAAGAGCAGTTCTCAGTGATGGCAGCTATATTCCTTATAGTTATGTAAATTCCAGAGATGTGCTTCTCATTTAATTTTATTTAGAAACAAAAAAAAAAAAGATAGAAATAACTCCTGTAAAACTAGAAGACTCGGTTAATTCATTTGTTCATGAATTCATTCAGGCCTTATACAATTTTCAGTTTTCTTCAGCACAATTAGAGGTAGTTGGGTCTTTAAATTATCCTCACCTACTAGGAGCCCCCTTTTCTCCATTATACCAGCATAGATCACGAGTTGCACTGGCTGCAGGCTTGAGCAAGTGTAGTAGTAGATGGAATATTTTTCACCAGTTGATGGACAACTTTTACACAAGATGTGTGCTCACTCCTGGCAGAAGTCCTGCAGGCCACGGTTGCATGGCAGGCTCACCCAGAAAGTGCCAGGTCCTTCAGGACCAAGCAGTCTCCCTTCCTTTGCTCCTGTCAGCCTCCACATTGCCACCCTCAGTCACACCCTGTGATCCTGAAGCTTGCCGTGGCTGCCTGGCTCCTGGAGCCGTGCCTGCTTGCCAGTGTGGTCCATGCACATGGAGGTCACACTGAGATCCTTCTGGATGTATCCGCTGCACGTTGATGCAAAGATCACCAGCCTGTCTGAGGGTAAAAGGACTGGGGATTTCTGCAGCAAATGGCAGTCTCGCACATCCCAAGAAAAGGAGTTGCAAGAGTAAAGTACCGTAAGTGGAGACTGCTGTGGAGGGCTGGGGAAGGGTTACAGTGTCACACAGCTCTGGCTGCTACAGTGGTTGTGTTTTTCTGTGAGAGGCCCAAAGGATAGAAACATAATGACTGGAAATGTGGTACATGTTAAGAACAGAATTTGAAAATAAACCAGCATCAGTACATTGTGACCATGACCAAAACTCCAGGAACAAGGAAGGAATATATTTCTGATGACACGGAATACATGCAGAGTGTCCTGGACTTGCTGGCCTAGGAGCACGTCTGGGTAAACAAGAACTCTACAGGTGCCTGCCATTATTAGGCCTTTCACAGATAGCATTGGCTGCAGCTGCGTCAAAAGGATGATCACCACATGCTAAGGACATCCTGGTCCTGTGGGTACTCGCTGTACTCCATGGGTGAACTTTCTATGTGATGAAAGAGGCAGGACTTTAGAGGCACCCTTCTCATGGGAGAGGAGTTGAGCAGCCATGGCACCTGCCATGTCTTCTCTTACGTAACAAACGTCCTGAAAGTACATTTTGTCTTTCTCTAAAGACACATCAGATGGTTTTGGTGGCTGCTTCTTCAGAGGAGGTCATTGTAGAGAAAGCAGACAGCAGCAGAAAAAATATTGTTCTCTCTGTAGTTCCATAGCTTCTTATTTTGTTTCGTAGAGTATTTCTACGTTTTAAAACAGAGAGTTGCCCTGTTTTCCTTTTCCTGTTTGATTTCCTCTGCTGCCTTTTTTTTTTCCCCTTGAATTGCTGGGAGGGTGAGGAATGGCAGGGGCAAACTGCCATAACCCCTCAACAGGGACCCTCCAAGGAAGGCTGGGCATTTTTGATAGATTAGGGCTGTGGGAGAGATAAAAACAGACTGCAGTCTTCTCTCTGTACTCCTCTGAAGTACATGCCCCTCACTACCTGACATGCTCCTTTTCGCATTTTTCCCACCTGTAAAGCCCTTTCCTTATTGATTCCTTTGACTGGGTCCTCCAACTTTTATCTTCTTCCCTGCCTTTCTCCCAATCCTACGTGCTTCCTGTTCTGCCTAAATGTCAGAAGTCTGATGGAGCTCCTATGCAGAGTAACTGCAGGTTAGTGCAGTTATACTGATACAAATGTCATTATATTGAAAATAAAGTTAGGCCCTTGCACTCTTAATTTACTAAACCTTGCTTTCCATAAATGATCTGTTGGTGTTAAGGACTGTTTTTTAGAATGTAGTAGGTTATTTTAGCAGATTCCAAGCCTACAAACTCTTCTCAATGAATCAGTCTCTAGAAACGAAATTATTATGCTTCTAGATCAGCCACAGAGGAATCTTTCTCTGTTGATGATAGGGCAGGTTAAAATCCTGACCTAAAGCAGATTTCTGAAGTTGATACACCAGTTATATGAGATGGGATGAGTCAAGCTGATAATCTCCTCAGAGACTGGCCAAGATCTATTTCAGAAGTAGCTGTGCTTTTTTATACGCTACTGAAAATCTGCTTCAATTTTTCCTACTTTAGTGGTTAGTATCCTTTTAGTTCACTGCCTGATTTTATGTGTGTTCTGTTTCTACCTGTTGTTTTTGCTCCAGCATTGTTCATTAGCCTAAACTGCTATTGCACTTTTCCAGTGTTTACTCTCTTGTATTTATAGACATACATTACCTTTATAGGGACAAGTAAGTGCCTGTTCCATTTTCTGCCTCAACCTTTGCTTTGCCACACTAACCCAGCCAAGTTCACCTTTTAATAGATAGGCTTTAGAGCCTTTACATCATCTTGGTGACCTTTCTTTTCTTCTGTCCTAATTTGAAAGACTCTTTATTGAATGTAGGTGATCTGTCTTCTGTGCATATGAGATTTTACTACTACCTTAAAATATTATCCTTAATCCAGTGCTCCTAGGATCAGAGTTGCCTTTTCTTGGCAGTATTCCACCAGAGGCTGAGTGTGCTTGTATTGACTTGCCTGACTGGCTTAAATATTGCTAGTAGTGTAGCCACAGGCACACAGTGTTCATTAAAAGCTGAAAAAAACTAAATCAAAATCATGGCGAAATATTTAAGAGCAATCTCACGCAGCTCTGCCTGCTGCCACAGTTGCCAGGGCTGCATTACGTCAGCTGGCTATAAACTGGATAGCGCAGGTATAAATGTCTAAAGTTATCATTTTTACAGATCCCAGTGATAGTTCTTCACTATTACCCCTCATCTTTCACTCCTAATCCATTAGCGATTTACTTTTTGTTCTCTTTCCCCCATCATCCAGACTCTAGGGCTATAAAGCCTGTTTTGATTAGGGCCAAAACTGTACATGCAGACCTTAACAATATGTACTTCTCTTACAGAAATTAAGATAGTGATGGTGAGAACAACACTTCTTGGTTCACCTTCATTTTGGAAGTTTCCTCCCTAGGCAAATCTTAGCTTTTCCATCCCTTCTTCCTTGTTTTGATCTCCTTGTGTTTAGCAGAGTCAAGCAGATGCAGAAATAAGGCAACTGGGCACAGCCTGCTACATGGCCAGTTAAATACATGTTAGGTTCTACCTTGTGTTCCTTTTCTTATTTTTGAGGTGATAGCATCTGTTCAAGCACACATTCCCTATTTATCAGGAGCAATTTTATCCCTTTCAACACAGAGAGTTACTGGTAGAATTTGTTCAGAGCTGGCTGAATGCTATGGGCATGTGATAAATTTTAGGGATACCATCAGCTGAGTCTTTTCTGCCAGCTATACATTCTGTTCCCCAGCATGCTGTCCCTAGCATTTGTTTGATCCCAGAGTGAGCCTGTTCAGAAATTTACAAATAAGAAGAAAAAAAAAAGAGAATTGTCTTCCAGTACCAGCTGAGCTCTCTAAACTGTCTTAACATGGAGTCAAATGGATAACACAGCACACACGATGGGAGCAATGGAAGCAGAGGTGTAGCCTGACACTGATCCTCTGAGCAGCATCTGCTGCTTAGCACAGCCAAACCACACTGAAGGAGCACACCTCAAGTTTTGTAATTTCTGTGTGGATAGATCACAAAGTACATGCTCCTTACCTGAAAATGTTTTTCAAGAGACACAGATGTTTGACAAGACACTGTTCCTATGATTACTGACTGTTTTGACCAGTCTGTGGAATGTTCATTTGGTCACAAGGTGTAAGCAATGCTGACCTTGATTGGAGAGACTTGACTCGAGTAACAACTTAGCATCCACAACCCTGAAATCTCCTTTCATTATGAAAAAGAGACTTCTTGCTCACTCTTTTTCATTAAGAGAATCTTCACTACACATGCATACATTTCGTTTTATATTCAGTTCACTGGCTTGAATACAGAGAAGATAAAAATGGGATTCAGTGAAAGTATTAGTAAGAATATGTAAAATTGCTTTTAGTGAAGTAGAGATAGATGACTACTGAATAGTTATGTTAGTAAAATTCACAGCCTTATTGCATAATGTGAAACTCTCTTCAAGTCACAGGAAATAACTCTCAAAATTACCAAAAAAAAGACTTTTTTTCCTTCTGTTTAATCAGCTTTTTGATGTAAAGCCAACACCTTTCACTGCGTTGTAAAAAAAATTTTTTTCTGCTATTCTAGAATGTAAAACATGGACTACTGGTACACAAAAACTGTTATGAGTGCAGTTTGTGTTGAAGGGGTATTAGGTTTCCCTTGGGAAAAAAAAAATCATGGGCAATAAGCATTCAAAAGGAGCCACAACAACCTGTGGAGTATGTAACTGATGCTCCCAATTATTCTTTTTCTGCTGCTGCATTCCTACACTCCAGAGCACACCTCTCACCTTTACAGCCATCACACTCCAAACATTGCTTGCACTGAAGAGAATCACTGTTTTGCCTGAAGCAAGGAACATAAGTGTTGCAAAACTGACTCCTCCTCTAATGGGGTGAGCATGTACAAGTACACAGAGTTGTATTTCTCCCAGAGCTGCCAGGCTGAATATTTTGCAGTCAGAGCTCTAAAGCTTACAGGCTTTTTCTTTGTTTATCTTTCTTTTGGGTCTTTCCCCCTCTTTCTTTCTGGATTTTTTCCTTTTTTAAATATATGAGAAACTCTTTGAAACGCTGGATTTTCAAGTCCTTTTTCAGGAAGCAGTCATAAGCTGGCATGGGTCAACATACATTTCATTACCAGGCAAAAGTAAGTACTGCAGTTAAATCTGTTCCTACTGTATGTTTACCTTACTATAAAGGGTTTGGTGTTGTATGAAGGACAGAGTAGACTGTAGTTCTGTTAGCAGAAATTAAAAACTTACAGAAATAGGTAAAACCAGTTCAGCTTAATATGGTATGCTAAATATCATGTGGCTCACAGTCAGAGAAAGAAAAAAAGCATTTTTACTTGTAAGTCAGTGATCTCTCTTTTAAAATACTGAAATAAGCTGTGGACACAGAGATGCCACTCCTTCTGTATGGTTTTTTTTAAGTGACAGTTGGACTGTGTTTATTATTTTGAAACATTTTCAATCCACTTGGTAGTACTAATCTCATTATATTACTGCTTTATATCATTTATGTTCACTAAATATACCTTATTTTTGTTATTCATCAATGAAAATATCCTCCTGGAACTCCCATAACTGCCATCATATCTTCCACTGTCTGATGTTCCCTAGCTATTATTTTATTCTTCCTGTGTTACCCTCTCCTGTGTCTGCACATGCATTCACTAGTTATTAGATTCTGTTTTGTGTTATTATCTTCAGAATGTGTTGGTATTGGTATAGACTGGCAGTGAAAGGCTGAGGGGAAATGGATCTCAGAGAGCAGGGAGAGAAAGGCTGGTAAATGAGCTGGCAAGGAGTAAAGAAAACGATGTGCTTTGATCCAAAGAGCATTTTTTTAGCCAATTTTTCCTGCATTTTATTGAAATGCTGTACCGTCAACATCTGTAATATTTTCACTGTTCCAACAGTCACCTGGGAATTCATTAGTACCCTGGGAATGAATACAGTTTCCCTTGCTGTGAGTTCCCTCTAGAGAGCGCAGCAGCCTGCGAGACAGTTGTGCGGATTGTGTGTCCGTGTTACCAGCGTAAGATTTCTGCTGCAGAAATGCTGTGCTGCAGCTATCAGTCTTTTCTTCTTTTAAGAGTTGGCTTGCTTTTGTTGAGCTGCACTAGGCACTCCCCCGAGGCAGGCAGATGGATTGCCCAGGCAGCGAGCAAGTTTAGCAACAAGTAATGCTCGAACGCCTGTGTACGGAAAGCAGCCATTTACCATGTGCACGTTTCGCAGCTCCAATCATCCCCAGTGAGTCTGCAGCGTGAACGCACGTCAGGCTCCTGTACAAAGTACAGCCTAGTCAAAGTCCTGCACAAGGACTAACCTAAATCCCCGCTGTGCCTTGGAGCACGCAGACCGTGGAGGGAAACAAAATCTGGATAAATGCAGTTAGCATAAAGCCAGCAAGGAGCAAAAAAGCTGGTGGGTAATCCCAGCATTTTTTTGTTGTTGTTGTTAAAATTGATCTGGAAATCTGCCAGACCAAATTTTTATGTCAAAGATGTGATGCTTTGAAATGGCAGGTTTTCCAGTGGACTGAACTGAGTAGGATAGTTCAGTCTCAGAATTTTCATTTTTATTTTTCAGAAGGGCTTTAAAGTTTTTAAGCTATTTCCATTGTTCTATCATTTTTTGTTGCTCCGCAAAATATACCCTTATGTGTCAAGTGTGCAGCTCCAGCTGCAATTACCACCCATAGCAAGTGAAGCTCAGCTATCAGAAACCGGGTGCCTGGGAACAAAGGGGGCTTTTGAAAGCTCTGGCCTTCATTTAGAGATTGTGGAAGTTTGACTTCCACACATTCCTTACGGCAGTGAAGCAAATGGAGTTCAGCCACTTCATTCAGCTGTATCACGATTTGAGTTGAAACCTCTATTCTCCCAGGTGGTTTTCTTCTCCAGAATCAGATACAGGTCAATTACAGACTCAAAGAACACTAGAAATGCTTTGTTTTATACTACCTCTTTCATTTGTCTTGTTTGAAACTAATATTCTGGTATTTCCAGATACTCAAATTTACAAACTCCAAGTTTTGTATATGTATCTGCATGTACATATCAATATATATTTTATTCTTCAGGCAGGATTTTTTAGAGTTTTGTCACAAATTCTTGCTATGTAATACCCTTCTTTCAAAGTTCTATTCCTCCCTGAAAACTGTAATTTTCTGTGGCTTCAGCACCACTTTTGGTTCCCATTTATTTCTTCAGAACAGCTGCCTTTCAGGGAGGTTGTAGGGTTTCTTCACAAGGTAAGATCAAAGGGCAACTCAGTCTATACCCTAAGTTTTTGGTTGTACTCAAAAATTGGACTAATCTAATGCTCTAATAACTTGATTTACAATGACTTCCTGATTGAACTTTTCCTGACTTAATCCTACAGTTTTGGGGAGATGCCTTGTTTGGTCTCCACTCTGGTTTATCTGTGATTGCTGTCACATTTCTCCTCAGCCTAGCTCTGAATCAAAAATCTCCTGCCACATGAGTATGTACTTAGGCTGCACAAACTTAGTTCATTTGAGGCTGATCTTAACCCTTTTGAAGAGCCAGCCCATGTTATTTTAATATAATTTATTCATTGGTCAGCTGTAGCTGTACCTGTTCTGCAATCCTCACTCTCACCCTGTTATCACTGTGGATCAATTTAATTAAGCAATATGAAGCAGGGTTTTTTACAAGCTAGATAATGAGGGAAGGAAGGTTTCTAACTGTTGTCTTTCCTATCTTTTATATTGCCTGGTCTCACTGAAGAGGTGATGACCTTGTTCTGAGACCTTGCTTTGTCTCTCACAGGTAGATACAGGTTGGTAGTGGTTCTATTTAACATGAACTTTAATCTTAAAAACTTACTTGTTAAAAACTACTTTCATATCCAGTAGACTATATTTACAACCACTTTTTAGCCCTAAAACTTTATAACTTCCGGTAGAGCCACTGGTAATTCCCCTGCTTGCAGCGTGTGCCTGCCAAGTGCAGCTGCGGCTCTGCCCGACCCTTCCTTTACTGCATGTACCCCATACCTAGCAGCAGCATATGACCAAGCAAGCAGAGTTGTTTTCTTTTCCTGTCCAACTCTAAATTAGTGAATTAAAAATGAGGAAAGAACGAACGTTCAAAATAAACGTTAAAATATCTTTGCTGCTCGGGGTTGCATTTAGGTTGAGACCTCTTGAATCCTCTTGCCATTGTATATAGGTTAGATTATCATTATAGTCCCTCTAGATTTATAGGTAATGATCTCTGAAAAGATCTCATTCAGCATATTAGTTGCATCTGATATCATTTGTTTTCCTTGTCTTGAGAAATCTTCTAATCTCCTGAATTTCAAACCCCTTACAACCTGAGGTAACCCGAGGTTTTTGGCATGGCAATTCTCTTTCCAAATTCATTGTTCCCTCAGGGCAAAGTCATTCCATATTAACAGTACTTTTAAATTGTCACATTTCCACTTCTGGTGAACATGTGATACATAACATTCTCTGTGAGCAAGTATGTACTGGTTCATAAAAACAGTCAATAAACTTGGCACCGATAATTTCTGAAAACTTTCAGACCTCTCACTGGAGCAAGAACAATCAGGAGCAATCATGATATAAAAATGGAGAGTTTAGAATTCACGACAGATCCTCTGATGAATAGCACGTTTTGGATGCTGCTGTATGGTGTGACCCTTCTTTCTTGGATGAAACAGGAGATGGTCTTTGGAAGAGCAAAGATGACTTGTAGCCAAATCTACATCTGCTCTCAGCCTCATCCAAAAATTGGATTGCTGCTGTTGCTGTTTCTTCACCCCTAAACATTTGCTGGTAAATCATGAGAGTTCAAGAAAGCCAATCCAAAAAGAGTAGGCTTTTCCTTCAGAAGATTCCTTTTACTTAATCATGATGCAAAGAGAAAATAAAGAGCAATTTGCTTCAGTGATTATAGGGCAAATTCTACCTACCTTATGAAAGGTGGGTGGATCATGGTTTTGTGAATGCAGACTAAAAATAGGAAAAAATAGAAGGTATGTACTTTAAGTTAAGAATAAACATTGGTCTTTAAAACATCAATATATAAATTACTTATTCAGATGGAAGTATTAACTAAATTACCTTAACTAAACTACTAAGCTACCAGGTTCAATGGTAAAGTCTGGGCATTTGAAGTTAGAATCCTCTTTTTTTTTTTAAGTAACAATATAAAGTATTTTTGTCTAGATAAGGTAATTGGGTATGATCATACTATTTTGTGTTAACACAAAGAAGACAAAAAAGAGTTTCTTGTCAACTTGTCACTCAAGTTATGTCTTCTAATCTTCTCTTCAGGAAAAGCCCTACCTCACATGACTTGTATCATCTCTGTATCCTAATCATCATATATCTGCTTAACCTAAGTAGTGCCAAATTACCCCAAACTCCCTGTAATTATTACTGTTGTATGTTAAAATAGTATTCATACATAGTTCACTCTCTAATTATTATTATTATGTACTGTTTCCTAGTTATTTTATGTCTAGCACCTCTCTTCATTCCTTGTTTGAGTGGCAGCAATGTAGATTTCTGTTGTGATTTAGAAAAAATGAGGAGAGGATGAGAAAAGGCTACAACCAAGGGAGATGTCATTGGTCACAGTTAAAGAACAACTTTGGTGCCAGATGGTACAGGCTCCGTTCCTCCAACTCCTGCTGGAAGATCTGACCCTCAAAAGTCTCATGACCATTGTCACCAGAAGCCCTTTCCCCTCTTCCAGCCATATGACCCACTTAGCCCAGAAATGTATCAGATCCGTGAGGCCTCGGAAGTCCTCCCTTTGTCCACAGGAGTCACCATTTTGTCATGGTCATGGCCATACCCCATGTGATCTCTGAACCCTCTGTACCTGCTGAAAACCTTGCCTTTTTCTTTGCCACAGAAGTGTGTCAAAGGCCCTCATACATACACACACCTATGTGCATTTTTGTGTGTTTACAAAGGCACAGGTGAAAGTGTATGAAGTGCATAAATGTATGTTTATACATAGTTATTCTTCTTTATACTATACAAGGATTTTATTTATAAAGTCTGTGTATAATATGTTTAGTAAATGATAATGAAATTATGTGAAAATTTAATGGGAGTAGAAAAAAAACAAAATGAAAGTACAGTTAAATGGTGTGGGAGTATGTCAGAGGGAGTGGGGGGCCATGAAAAGATATGAATATGCATTGGGCAAAGGGGTAAGCCTGTGAAGCTGTCCAGGAGGCTGCCACCCAGCCCCAGGTCATCCAAACAACAGACCAGACCTGTGAATCTGACCAAGAGGCCCTCTTCACCTACCTTCAAACCAACCAGGTCACCTTGTGGGGTTGTCCTGCAGCTTTGTCCTATTCTAGAAAATATAGTTAATATTGCTTACTAAAGCTGAGGGCCAGAAGGAAAACATAACTTCATGGGAACATGTTTGTAGGGACACCTACATCCCAAAATGTTTTCCTCCATGTGCATTGGAGAGAAGATGGCTGGGCTGGGATTATGAAAACAAAAGTTTGTGTGAGGGGAGGTGAGGCGAGGCAACTCTTTTCTACATCTCAGTGTTCCAGCAGCTACTTGTAATACCATGACAGGGACTGTGCTCCGTGTATTCCCTTTTCCTTATGTTGATGTGAAGGTCATAGCACTTTCTGAAAACACAATCCTGTCTAAATACACAAAAGACACAATTTTTCTGTGAGTTTTTTTTATTCCTGCTTAGAACCACAGGATTAAAAAAAAGTAAAACAGCCAAAAAAAACAGCTTTGAAAGAAAGGAAATGGTAACAATGGGAGACAGGTCACCACCACCCCAGTGATCAATCAATAAATAAAGTTTCATTGAACATGACTGAAATGTTGCCTAATGTTTGTTTTTCTGTGTGCATGTAGTAGCGGCATGTTAATAGACTGCAGCTTCTGTTAAAAGGCATTTTCTGTGCTCCTGGGGAACTGGGAAGCTTTGGGAGTTTAAGGCCCTTTTCTGAAACAATCAATACTGTTGATCTGAACATAAAACAGGTGGCCTCATGTCATGTAAATCAAGGCTCGCGATATACATAAGGCTGTGAAAAAGTCCTTTAGAAGTAACAGGTATTTGTGGCCTATTCTAAGCACAATAATAACAGCACTAAGCTTGTTTTAATGGTGGTGAACATATTACCCAAGTGTGCCTGGTCTGTGTGTCTGAAAGGCAGAATGGGTTCTCAAGTAGCTGAAGCTTTTAAAACCATTTTTCCTGCCTCAGTAATTACAGACCAAGCAGGGAATGGATGTTCTTAAATCAGCCTTCACACAAGCTGTTAAATTAAAATAATTTTCATGTCTTCGTTACTAGTAATGAAGTAGATGCCTCTGTCACAGATTGCTTTTACAGGGTGCTAAAAACCAAGACATGGGGATGTTTTACAGCACACAGTTACCATTTGCTACATTGATGTGTTACTGGAGTTTATAATAAAGAACTATAACCACAGCTGCTTCATTACCGTCAGAGTCAGACCTGTGTGTGAAATGTCCAAGCTGTGCAAGGAATGGGAATACCATGTCTAGTAATCGGTGTAAAATTAGAGTAAATATACCTCCACTCAGAAAGGGAGACCACGAGGATGTTCAGGACAAAAGAAAGATTTTACAGTGGCTATGAACAGATGTTCACGGGTATTAGTTGAAACTGTGAGAAAGGGTCAGATGTACTGTTTAATAGACTACAGTCACCAAGGTATCAAGGCACATTCTATTCCAATGAGCTTTAAAAAGTGAACACGACTAAGGGCAAAATTAAAAAGTTTCTAGGAGTAAAAATATGAGGGAAGAGACAGCTGTTTGTAAAGGGGTGTGCTTGCCCTAGAAATTTAACAGCTGGATAAAAGCCTCTCAAGTCCATGATGTTTAGCAGTTGGAGCCAGAGTGGGAGAAAAAGAAGGATAGTAAACCGCAGTTTTTACAGCATGCTCCCCAACAAAGCTCGCACCAAAATATCCCCACAAAACACCAGTTTGAACTTTACCAAACAGCTATTCAAAGCCCCTGGAAGCCGTCAAGCCAGTGGGAGGTGAGGTTAGCAGAAATACAATACCCAGACAGCTGGAATAATATTAATAGTGCTGCTGGGTAAGACATGGCATTATTCTTTGCGGCAAGTCCATTATTCATCCATATGCATATTGCTGGAATGTATAAACACTTAGTAGCTCCAACAACAGAGCTTTAACTGTTGACCAGCCATGGACCTGGTCCTCGGTCCTGCAATTAGGAAAACAAAGCTTAAAATGGATGAAAATTCTCGTATTTTTTGTACAGCTGGAAAGCTAGCAAGTTTTTTGGAAACTTCTCCTGGGATTGCCAGTGACAGTTTCCCTTTTCATTGACATGCCTGGAAGGTTTTTATCTCCATCTACCTCTACACAAAACATTGTTGAGTACCAGCTGGTTTGAGATTTATTAGTCCCACTCTTATGCTGAGTTCTGGAAAATGGTAATAGCAGTGAGCTCATTGCAGCAACACAGTACAAACTGCATTATGTGCCAGTAAACCAACCTCATATTGATAGAGGGAGCACTGAAATAAATACAGATGAAAGCAAGCATGTCGTATTTCACAGTGGAAAGGAGGTTGTGAATTTTATCTGTCGACCAGAAAGGTTCTGGTATTTTAACAAAGCCACCATATAGTAAAGAATAGGTAGTAAAGGGAGTAGTAAAATAATTAAAAGGACCCCTCCTCGTACATGAATCAATAAACATCCCGAGTGGAGTGGAAGCTGTATTCTACAGCCTCTTTTCAAAAGCTATATGATTTTTCTCAAGGAGTTTGGGAATTATTAAGCCACATGTTAAAAGCATGTCTAGAAACATGGCCAGAGATGTGATCAGATATGTCTCCCAAGCAGCTGTGGCCAAGTTGAACTCTGGCAAAGCAGGAGGTCTCTAGGGTTGTTGAGAGACACGTCACAGCCCCAAAGGGCTGTCCTTTCTCAAACCCTTAAAAGGAAAAGGATGGGTAGTGCTCTGTATTCCAGGCACCAGAAGAAGTAGAAGAATAGCAAATCGTACTGAACACTAGGAAAAAAAACAAGAAATGCAGAGGAAGATGGCCCATTTTACCACTAGAAAAGGAGATATATTTTAACAGGGCTGGTTTTTGTTCATGGCTGCTCAGAATAATGTACTAAACCCATACTGGATTTGTCTGAAGTTGCCCCAATGCAAGCAGGCATCACGAAGAGCTGGTTCCTTGAGATGCCATTACTGTCAGCTGTAACACAGTTTGCCCCCTGGACCTGAGTGGGGAAAACTGTGTAGGTTTGAACAACTGTGCTGGATATTTGCTGCAAAATTGTTGAAGAGTCAGCCTGATGAATTATGTGTTGGCTACTTTCAGCCAGCTGGATGATAGGGTAGGAGACATCCTGAATTTGTAAATCCAGTCTGCTGTGTAAGGTATAGGTGACCTTGAAGCTGCCTTCAGGAGCTCATCTTTTGTCCTAACAGGAGCCATGTTTACTGCTGCGCCGTGTTCACGGGAGGCCTTTGGGTAAGTGTAATCCCCTGCCCTTGTCATTGTCACACTGAGTAATCTGGGTTTGTTTCAGAAATTTCATCACATCTGTCATTTAACC
The DNA here is from genome assembly GCA_013398855.1 of Mohoua ochrocephala. Classification (NCBI taxonomy): domain Eukaryota; kingdom Metazoa; phylum Chordata; class Aves; order Passeriformes; family Acanthizidae; genus Mohoua; species Mohoua ochrocephala. The sequence goes on along the minus strand of VZTA01028168.1, from coordinate 21,473 downwards.
AATGGATTTGGGGAAAACCCATTGCAAACTCTTCTTAGTCCCCCTTCACATGTTCCTGTAAAGTTGAATTTTTGTTCTGGTTTTCCATTTTAGTAGGCAACATTGTCTGCATCTTGTAGCACAGCACAGAATCCAAAGACTGACCACGTAACACTGTACAGGAATCTGGCTGGGCTTTCATCAGTTGTGTTAATGGGTGGTTGTGTATCTGTTTTTTCTTCTCATTTTTTTTTCTATTCCTATTTAAACTTCATTATTTGTACCTCTTCTTATGCAATATGTAAACTTTTGCAAGTATAAATTCATTTATAAAGTGCATGCATTTATAAATATTTATGCACACCTTACTGTATATATTTTAGAGATATTTACCTGTCACCATAAGGGGCTGGACCTGCAGCAGAAGAAGGTGGGCACAGCACCCTGTCCTAGCTTGTGTGAAACTGTCCTGACCCTAGAACCTAAAAAAAGCCAGGGGTAATTGGAGGCAAAATGTTTTCTTTAGACAACAGAAGGCACGGTCAGCAGTTTCTGTAGCCTGTTAGCAATTAGTATCTTCTGTGCAGATTTTTAACAGATCTTTTTTTAGCTGTACCCTCCCTCTGTTGATCACTTGACTATAAACTGCTGTAAGACACTGAAGTAAATCCATAACATGTAGCATGGAGATAAGTGACAGCAACACAGGTTCCCACCGAAATGAAATATTCTCAAAAGTGCTCTGGTTTCCTTCTAAAGAAGGTAGCAGGATTCAAGGACAGAAGAGCAGTAGTGATGTCATATCTCTGCACTGTGGTCAGCCTTTCAAGACAATTTCATTAAATTTCCACAAAGTAGCTAGAAACCCATAATCTGTATGGAACCACTGTGCAGGATGGCCAGTCCTTGGAAAATTATTTGCAACTGGTTATCAGTGGGTCACTGTCAGAGCGCAGGGGCAGATTGGAACCAGCTGCACAAGACTGGCTCCTTGGTGTGGCAATTAATCTATATATCATTAGTGACATGGATAGCATTATACCAATATTATACTAGACAATGGTGAAAGGAGGGGGACTTCAGCTTGTTGGAGAAGAAGAAGAGAAAGAAATTATTTTTATGTTATAATTGCTGTATCATTTCTGATAAATAAAAACTTGCTTAATAGAATAAGACTAAGGTGCTGCTCTGAAACATAGATACACAACTGTGCAAATACAGGACTGAGGTGACAAGGGTTCAGGAAGGTAGCTGGTATTGTGAGAGACTGGATTGCTAGTGATTAATGACTCAAACCACGCAGGTGCTGTGAGAGACTGGACTGTTGGTGCTAACGTCTCAAAATATTGGTTGAGTGCTTTGCAAACGATGCACAGAGTGCAGAAGGGTGTGCACGCTTGGGGCTGCAAGCTGGGTTTCCAGATAATGCAAGAGGCTGATAAAAGGCAAATCCTGAGAGGGAGCATAAGTCCTTCTTATCATGCCAATGTCCTCCCTTACATAATGACTCAGCTGTGAAAACTCCCCTCCCGAGTACCAGGACAATCACATGTAGGATGAAGGTATTCATCCCGGCTGATGGGCTATAATGGGCCATGATTGATTCAACTACAATGGTAAGAGACAGCTGCAACATTTTAGAAGATGTCAAAGACTCATGGAATGTCCCATGATCCGGTGTTACATCACCGAGGGGAGGTACAGGGGGCGTTTCCATGTAGCCTCAGCATAATATAAAACCCATGGGCCTGGGGTTTTGTGGGCTCTTTCCCTCCACCCCTTGATGGATACAGTCTGCAACCATCACCTCAACAAGGCTGCAACCATTGAGAAGACCAGAAGAGGAGGACCAATGGGACATCACTGGAATCTATGGAGTGGTGATGTTTTTTTCTACTTAATCTCTTTCCCTGTTATTTTCTTTCTCCCCCTCTTCCTTCTTCTCTCCAGCTCTCTGTTCCTCGCATTTACTTTTTAATAAAAGCTGTACTATTGACTTCAGAGTATGGTCTCATTTGCACCTTAATTTGGGCAGAGGGACCTCTCTAATAATTTTAATAATCAGATCTTAACAGGTATAAATGAGGGGTTTAACACTACAAAAGAAGAACATGAGTCAATAATGTCATCCTGCTGTGCAAAAAGTAAATACTATGCCAGAATTTACAACTGTGAGTGTGGTTTGAGTTATGCAAAGGGTTTCTCTTATTCCCTTCAATATTTTTAAAGCCTCAGCTAAAATACTTTGTATTTCAGAGGCACAGTGCTTCAGAAAAGATAGACGGGGAGTCTGCAGCAGAGTAAGAAGATTTAGAGATCTGGAGAATGTGGCATATGAGAAAATTAATCAAGACTGCTACATCTAAATAAGAGAAGATATATTTGAAGTGTCAGCTCTGCAGAGAGATGGGAGCCGTCTGGTTTTTGTTGCTTTTAGGCTGCAAGAGAAGTACTTGGATTAAGTTGTGGCCAACAAGATATAGAACAGATATTAAGAACATTTTATTAACAAAGATACTAAATCAGTAGTCTACATTGCCTAAGGAGGTTTCAAAATTCCCGTAATTGGAGGTTTTTAAGACTAGATTAAGCAAATCTAAGGAATTATATTGGCATTGTTGATCTCTTCTTGGGGCTCTTGGGGTCTAGATGACCTCCTGAAACCTCTTCTAGTCTGAATTACTGGGAAGCTTTTATGCATCAAATTATTAGGTTTCACATTCTTTGAAAAGGGAAATATCTCTTTGATGTTTGAACAGTGCCCAGCAAAGCAATTAAATCTAGAGACTCTGGTCATCGTAGAAACTGTACAGTAATAATAATATCTAATTAGAATGTTGCGTTGAAGTGTAACTGTAAAACTGTGATTCCCTGGGCTATCAGTGGTGTGGTGTGTTGACCTTGGCTGGCTGCCAGGTGCCCACCTAAGCCACGCTGTCACTCCCCTCCTCAACGGGGCAGGGAAGAGAAAATAAGAGAAGGCTCATGGGTCAAGAGAAGGACAGAGAGAGAATCATTCGTCAATTACCATCATGGGCAGTTTGGGTAAATTAATTTATTGCTTAATAACACGAGGGTAGAGAAATGAGAATAATAATGAGAAAACAAATCTAAAAGAAAAAAATCTCCCTATTCCATTCTGCTTCTTAGGCTCAACTCCGCTCTTTATTTCTCTATCTTCCCTCAAGCGATACAGGGGACAAGGGGTGGAGGTTGTGGTCAGCTGATCACACATTTTCTCTGCTGCTTCTTCCTCCGCATGCTCTTTGCCTCCTCCAGCAAGGGGTCCCTCCCATAGGAGACAGTCCTCCATGTACTTCTCCAATGTGAGTATTTCCCATGGGTTGCAGCTCTCTACAAACTGCTCCAGTTTGGGTCCCCTCCACAGGGTGCAGTCCCTCGGGAACCAGCTGCTCCACTGTGGGCCCCTTGTGGGGTCACAAGTCCTGCCAGCAAACCTGCTCCAGTGAGGGCTCCTCTCTCCACGGGCCACAGGTCCTGCCAGGAGCCTGCTCCAGCACAGGCTTCCCATGGGGTCACAGCCTCCTTCAGGCACATCCCCCTGCTCCAGTGTCCCTCCATGGGCTGCAGGGACAGCTGCCTCACCCCTCACCTCCTTCACTGACCTTGGTACCTGCAGAGCTCTCACACATTCCTCTCTCTGGCTGGAGGTGCTGGGGTTTTGGTCCCTCTTTATAAATATATTTTCCCAGAGGTGCTACTGCCATCACTGATCCTGGCACTCAGCCGTGGGCAGGAGTGGGTCCATCCTGGATCCATCTGACATTGGCTCTGTAGGACATGAGGAAAGCTCCTGGCAGCTGCTCACAGAGCACCCCCTGTAGCCGCTCTGCCACCAAACCCTTGCCACACAAACCTAATACAACCATATCACAGAACTACCTGGCATCATTATCTTGGCTAGTCTGAGCTTTATTGGAAACTCTGGCAGTGACTGGTATAGGTAAAAATAATTTTTTGGTACTTTAGTACTTTACTAGGAATCAACCATGATAACCTCTAGTTTAGAATTCTAATATGTTCGTGTCACTGTAGCCACAAACAAAATTTAAGTCTAGAATGATTGTAATCTGTATCATATTTGTGGGGCCTTTAGTGTTCCCTTTCAGAGTGCTGAGAAGGAGGTACTCAGCTCGTCTGATTAGTGATGGTATGTCCCACGGAACTCAGGAGGCTCGTGATGTCCAATCTGTTGTGAAATGTCTTCATTAAAATGAATTTTTTAAGGCAGTCTTTTGGACTCTGTCTAACTAGTAAGAATGTATTAACGGCATAGCCTTTATGTGCCACTGTTTGTGCCCGTGCCATTTACTGGCAGCCGTCGTCCAGAAGAAATTACGACAAGGCTAACAAATGCTTTATGCTGAACAACTACAAAACAAGAACTTTGCAAATCAGAGCAGTTTAGAGCAGGCACCAGATGGAAGTGGGAAGCTATTTACAGTACACAGTGATGTTACACAACAGTTTTTGGAAGAAAATGTGGAAAAGAGTCTTTCATTAACTAAAACTGTAAGGAGAATTGGCTACATTACACAACGCTAAAAACCAGCATATATTAGCCCCTGTGGAGGGTTATATTAATGCAGTAATACTAATTTAAATGCTCAAGCTAATTGATTCAGAACTAGCTGGTTTATATGTGAATGACACTGATGCTGGCAGGTAGACAGGCCAGAAACATTTTGTGTTTCAGACACAAGAATTCTGACTATTATTTCACAGCAACAGAGTAACCCAGAGGTGAAGCCGATGAGGTAAAGAGGTGCTTTTAAAGCAGATGGTGGTTTATGACACTCAAGTCTTTTGAAAGCATCACCTGACCCCATAAAAAGCATGAAGAGGCTAGTGCAGCTATTGAATTAGTGTGTTTAATATCTGGTTTGATAAACGAGTTCTGAACTCAGTTACAAGTTATTTTCATTTTTAAAAAGAGCATAGTAGCCTATTTAAATGATTTTATGATTCTTCTGAGATTGAACTCCTTTCTTTTTAAAACAAACTTCCATGTTTCTTTGTCCCATCCTTGTGGTTCTTAATATAATTTTTAACCAGAAATTTTAGCCAAAGTGGTTGAGAGACTAGGGCATTCATTCTCATGGATTTTTAGAGATTTAGCTCCAGGTCCTTTCTTTCTTTCAACTTTAGCCTATATCTTTAATAATCTATGTTTCAGTTGATTTATCTTGTCCACTAGAATAAAAGTACTATGATATCATTTTTTTCCAATTTGAAAGAAATCTGAATAGCTCCTCTGGAATCATTTCACTTCACATCACCAAGCAGTTAACAGGTGTTAATATCTAATATTAATGAAAATGAAATAGTTTCATTTCTTCTGTCAGTAGTTTCAATCTTCATAAATAATACAGTGTTAACTGTAGCAAGGATCCTGACTGTCCAGTATTGCAGATGAATGTTTTTGCTGCTGTACTATGTTCAGCGTTTTGCTCTCTGGTTCATTTAATGTTTAATAACTCTTCAAGGAGGAATAGTTCAAACAGGCTAAGTTGAGATACAGAAGTTGAGGCTTGTCCATAACTCAGCAGTAATGGCATTGGATGGGGTTTGAGAGATGATCAGAGGGTCCCTGGAGTTTTTAATCTAATCATGCCTCTTCTCGATGCAGGCCATGGGTCCTGTAAAGAGAGGTAAAGAAAGTGGACATACATAATTAGCTGTGTCTGACTTCATTTCTGCAGTGCATTCTGTGACAGGCAAGGAGTAGTGTAAGGAGGGAAATTTATTTAATTTTGGAAGGGCAGGTTGTTTTACAGCTGTATTGTAGAAAATTAACTGTAATGGACTCTTTAGGTCTCAAGAAGAGCTGGATTCCTATGTAAGGTTGTTAGGAGTGAGATAAGATGGTGATAAGCAGAGATGCAATAAAATAATAGCATATTATGAAAGTAGGGCAAGCATTGTTGGGAACATTTGAGAGGTACAGGGAAGGAAATACAAAAAAGATATTTTTAAAAATTACATTCAAGTGGGTTTTAGAAATTGTTACAAAAGGAAGCAGTCCAGAAAGCCTGGGACATAGAAATGGACATGGCTCGGAGATTTTTATGTCAGATAAAAGTTGGGTAGCCTAAGTCTGGAGGATGGGAGCAACAAGGCACCACCAGAAAGGTTTCAGAAGATTGCTGATGCATAGTGAGGAGTGTTTTCATTCTTCTTTTTGTGGAATGAAGGGACAGTACGAAAGTATTGTGTCTGGGCAATACAGAACTGTTGAAGGCAAAACTTTGATGGAGCAGCCTACTTAGATTATGTTCAAAAAAGCAGGGACAGGACATTGCAGAGGACCTCCCATTCAAGTGTTCATGTATGATATAGAAGATTAAGTAAGACATCATCAGAACAGGATGGATTTTCTTATAAAAAGGTGGAGACAACTATTTCACCAAAGCCAGGAGCTCTGTTGCTGAGGAAAAGAAGTCTTGCGTTCAGGTTCTTGACCTGAATCAAGAAACAGAAAGTCTTGAGCCTGTGTTTTCTATAATCTACTATCATGCTGTTTGAATATTTGGGAAAATATTCTTTCTTAAACAGAACAAACTTGTAATGGTCTTTGTTTTCCTTCTTCAAAGCTGAATCTATCAAAGAGCAATGAAAGCTCTGCTTCACACTGCAGCCTTGCCAAAGAATCTCGCTTCTCTACATCTGTTAACAGCTGTTCCTCCCATGTCAGAACTCAGGTTTGAGTTCCATTCCACAGTATCCAAAAATACAACTCTGAATTCTCCAGTGCCAAAGTCTTGAAACATGGTCCTTTACAGTATACAAATTGACAGATGAGTTTACAACAAAACACATCATTCATTATTACAGAATCACAGAATCAATTAGGTTGGAAAAGACCTCTGAGATCAAGTCTGTAGCAGGGCATCTCGCCCCCACAACAGGAGCTTATCTGTTGTTTGTTAACAGTCAGAAAACTCAAACAGGACAAGCTATCTCGTAGTGAGGTATTTTGGCGCCATGGGGTTAACAGAGATCTGGCATTTCCCAACTGCCAATAAACATCTTACTGTCGGAGAGAGATCTGGAAGATAAGCTGGATTTCTAACTGACAGGCACCTCACTTTACAAAAGCTACACCAAAGCTTTCACAAAGCAGAAATATTCTACACGTTCCCTGGAAATGTGTGGAGTTTCTCACCTGAGCAGGGACACCTGCTTTGCAGTTACTCCTCTGGAGGCTGAGTGAAGGAACCTGTGTGCATTATTGACATTTTGATGGTAAGTTACATTTGGCCCCTAATAAATACTATTTCTTTTTCTAACTTTAATATAGGTGCAACCTTGATGTTGTGCACTGTTTTATGTTATGCTGTAGTTCTTTTTACTTTTATACTTTGCAGTAAGTAACTCTGATTAAGATCTTTTGTCTGTTATCTACAGTCTGTTTAATAAATAATTCATTTTATCAATGGACTTGATCTACCATCCCTAGAACTTGCGTGCCAGAGTGATTTCTTAAATTTAAGCAGTTGCCAAAAATCTGAGGCTAAGGCAGGGCTTGTCTGAAGCTCCCTCTCATCCCGTGACAGAGTCCAACCTATGACCCAACACCACCGTGTCAACCAGACCTTGGCACTGAGTGCTACATCCAGTCTTTCATTGAACACCTGCAGGGACAGTGGCTCCACCACCTTCCTGGGCAGACCATTCTAATAGCTAATCACAGTTCTGTGAAGAATTTCTTCTTAACATTCAGCTTAAACCTCATCTGGAACAACTTTAGACTGTGTCCTCTTGTCCTGCCACCAGTTGCCTGGTTGATAATGCCGACCCCCACCTGGATACACCCTCCTTTCAGGGAACTGTAGAGAGTGATAAGGTCTCCCTTGGGCCTTTTCTTCTCCAGACTGAATACCCCCAGCTCCCACAGCTGGTTCTGATAGGACATGTGCTCCAGACCCTTCCCCAGCTCTATTGCCCTTCTCTCTGTCGCTGCTGAGTGGATCCTGGAAGCAAAGGAATGGTGAACACCTGATTGCTCTTTCCTGACTCATGTAAAAATTAATTTACAAGTTCAGACCAGAACTCTGGAATGCTCCGGAAGGAGGAGGAAAGCGGCTTTTTTTCCTCCCTTTTCCTGTCCCTGCAGTGCAGGGTCAGCTGAGCAGTTGTATTGGTGTTCATCATTGTGTTGCAGAATTAAACCCCTGGCATTTGGAAGAGAGGTCGCTGTAACCTATTCTCCCTGTGTAAACAGTGTCTGCATTGAGGACTGTGACCCTCTTGCTGGGGAGCTGCTGCTTAGTTCTGACCACTGATAGTGGATAGTGCTTAACACAAACCTGAAATTTTAATTTTCTATATATGAGGAATCACAACTTTATGTGGACTATGCATCCAAAGACAGGTAGTCTGGAGTGTATGGACTAGATTCTACAAATAGAAGGAAATTTTTACTGGATCTGTAGGACTTTGTCTCCCCAGATAATTTTTTCTACCTGACCTTAAAACTTTCTTTTTCTGACTGTGGGAAGACCAGTAGCCACAGCTCAAGAATCAACACCATGTTCCCAAATGTTTTTCTTCTCAGACTTTGGTCTTGTTATCCCATTGCATGGGGATCCTTTCTGCTACTTGAGAAAAGTTGCTCTTTATGTCTTTAGCTGATTTTAATCCTCACAGCAAAGTCTCTCTATGATTCCCTCAAAAAAACATCTACGTTTTCCCAGCTCATGGAGGAGTGTGTGGCTATTTTCTGTGATTCAGATAGCTGAGCCAAAGGTCACCCAGGCTTAGAAGCTCTTAGGTTTTGTGATGGACCCTTTTTATAACTCTTGCCTAGTAAATCCATGAAAGTCTGGTTATGTCATCACAGTTGTACTGGGATTTATAGCATCAGCTGTTTTCATTCAAAGAGGCATGAGAGATTATTGTTGCAGGTAATAACCAATACTCATGAGTACCTGAAAAAATGTTTTTGCTGTATTTCCACTCTTGTTTTGCTTTTCAGCTCGCTGCTGTCAAGAGACTGCTGCTTACTAGGTTCAACAGGTCACTGACTATGTAGGGACAGCCTTAATGTATATAGACAATCAATTTTCTATTTGAACAGACATATTTTAATAGTGCTTTGATAGCAGGCAGTAAAAAACTAGTTTTTCATTGGCTTTGACATTTTTACCTTTTAGCTACATCCTCATAGCCAAACCAAAACTTCACAGGTGTATCCTTAGCGTTTGCCCGAAACGAAGTGCTTTAAACAGACTGAGTTTAAGTGTTATTGCATAAGAGTTCAAACCATCTCCACTTCCACTCTTGCTCTTTGACTGATATTCATCTGATTTGTTCAAGGAGATTAAAAAAAAAAAAAAAAACCACAGAAGTAATTAGCTCTGCAAAAAGAAAAGCGATTAGTTTTAGTTCCTTGAACTGATTCATTGCAGATTCATGGGAGTACTGGAAACACTGCTAAGAGAAGTAGAAATATCTGGAGTTTATTGGTCAGGACTGCTGAAATTAGTTAAGGAACTGTGCTGTATAAACTGACTTAACTGTTCAGCATCACCAAAAAAAGACTAGAAGAAAATTACCCCCTACTACAAAATAGGAACTTTTTTCCCCATGGGTTGACATCTGTAATTTATGAGTAGGCTGAAGCTTATTCTAACAATCGCTGTCTGTAGAGAGAAATTTCTTTTAAAGGTGGATGTCCATTAGCTATGCTGACCCTCTTCTGTTTTAGAGTTAGAGTAATTCTGAATGTTGAAATCCTGTGCCCTATTTTGGTTTATGCCTCATACCACGCTTTAGGTGTTTTCCTCTGTTCTAATCCAAATAAGGAAAAAGTTAATATTATATTAAGTTTTATGAGAATAGCTTCAGACTGGTATAACTAGAATGATTGCCTCTCCTGCTCAAAATGTCTGATCTCTTTCCTAACTAATAATCTCAATCCTGTTATGCTGCCAGAACGAAATAAGCACCTATATTGTTTAATCAGCCTCTTGAATGTGGAGCAGTCAGTATCCAATGACTGATGACTGGCAGCTCATTAACTCCCCTATTAACTGTCTCATGGGAAAAATTAAAAGAGATTAAATCAACAAATTAAGGAGTTTGTTGCCATTTATTCATTTCTTTATTTCAGCTGCATGATTTTAATAAGTTAGTTATTTACTTTTCATTGCAGTTCACATCCTCCTACTGTAGGCACTAGCGTGGGTTAAGCTGAAGCGAGAAACATTTTAGTAAATCAGTGTCACGTTAAGAACAGTTTCTGCAGGTTTGATACAGCGCCGGTGGATTAAACACTCCCTCGGGTCTCTCGGTTCTGCTGCTTTGCCCCGGGCAGCCCGGCGTGTTTATCCTGGTGGGAGGCTGGCTTTCCGTGCGCGCGGAGAGCCAGGCCCGGGCGCCCCGGCCGGCAGGACGGGCTGCAGCTCTGGCAGCGCAGCGCTGCTCGGCCGCGGAGCAGCGCAAGGGTTAGCTCCCGGCTTTGGCCGAGGGCCCAAAGCCCGCAGGAGCGTTTCCCGGTGGCTGGGACACAAACACAATGCAGGGCAGCAGCCACCGGCCTGCCAAGCGCTGTTCCGTGTGGGGCAGATGACGCGCCTGCCCCGCTCCGCCTTTTGTTCCCCCATTGCCTCGGTCCCCAGCTGTGCTGAGGGGTTTTGCCTCAAGAACTTGGTCGTGTTTTTTCTTTAGAGAGACGCTCTTAATGCCAACATTCTGGGGCGCTTTACGAAGCAGATATCTTACCCTGTAACGCATAAACTGAAATCAAATGGCATGACTTGCACTGAAGCTCTCTTCTGTGTTGCCTAAAATAGACAGCCGGAGTTAAAAATACATAGACTGTGTTTCTCTGCGTTAATTTTACAGTCAAGCAGAGGCTGCATCTTTGTGTAGCTAGCTGGAGAATGCCACAGGCAAGGTACATGGTACAGTAAACCACCATGCCAGCAAAAAATGAAGATTGCAGGTGCAGGGAAAGTGCAGTTTGTTCAAAAGTCCAGTTAAAGCTGAACATAGAGATCCCCTGGAGACATACCAAAATAATACTGATTTACAAGTGTGCTTTCTGCTAGAAAACTATTAACTTACATAATCTTCAATCTCTAAAGTTTAAAAATATCCTGACACTGTTACCACTGACCAGAAGTCAAAAATAAATTTGGTCAGAAGAATGGATATTCAAACAACTGCATTGTTCTTTAAAAACAGACATATCACGGTGGCCCTTATAGGCTAGCTCTGAGGGCTGATCTTGTTGTTCTAGTTGTAGAGAAAAATAAAATGAAAAATCATTCTATCCTGAAGATTTTTAGTTGCTCTTAAAATTTTCCACTGGGTATTTTTATAATAAATAACTGATTTTCTTCTTCATTTAAGTTTATTAAAGATTTTTTTTTAGGAGGAAAAAAATGGCTTTTCACAAGCTTTTAAGAGGACTCAGTACTAGTAAAGTTTCATCTTGTCCGTGTCCTTGAGTGGTTTCAAATATATTATTGTTTCTGGATTACATTCTCTAATCCTCTCAGCTCCCACAGAAATTGGACATGATCTAGTAGGCAGAAGCATTAGATGAAGTGTAGTTCTTTTAAGTTCAGTGTAAGAACAGAGAAAAGCCAATTTTTTTTCTGGCAGAATCAGGCTTTGCTGGATCAGAATAGGTTACAGTATCTAACACAGAAGAGCTGAAATTTAGATTACATCAGCTGTGTCTTAATTTGATTTTGTTAAGCCGTAACAAATCCAAATTGGAAAAGAATACTAAAGCTCTTCTTAAGCTATAGGGACCACTCTAAATCCCAAAACATGATCTATTTGTAACGGATCTTGAAATTTTGAGTTATATTAGTGATGTTAAGTTCAGAAAAATACACAGTAAATCTCCAAAGACTGTAGGGTTTCTTAGAGGTGTTCCCAAAAGATCACTGAAGAGAGCAATACTACATTTACTTCTGCCTGGTTAAATCTTCAAGATGAAAGAGAAAACGAAATCACACAGAGTTAACTGGACAACAATTGCCATGGAGGTAAATAAAGGTGGGAAGTAGGTAATCCTGTGTGGTAGCTTGGGTCACACCGTGGCCTAGAGCTTTTTGTACAGGACGTGAAGCCTGTACAAACCCATAGGTGGCAAGTGGTGAGTAACGAAGGTGATCGTTACAGAGAGGAGACTATCGCTGACTCAGAACTGCTGAGACAATCAGCAGCTTCCAGGATAGCAACACCCTTTCAGTGCTGAGCATGATTCTCCCCACCAGATGAGTTATCAGGGATGATGATGATAAGGACTGTATGGTGGGCATCCGCAGGGAGAAGCAGAGCACGGGCTGACAACTGACATGGCATATTCTTTGTGCCAATTGACAGGGGGGAAGCCACAGCACTGCTCTTCAGCCAGGAGATTTGGAGTCAAAGAAGGTTTCTGAAATCAGTGGAGACTGCCTGAGAACAGACTGTGGTAAAATCAGTTACTTCTGAGTTTTATCTGGATGAAACAGATTGTCTTGAGTTGCTTGATTAAATGCATGAAATGTATTAGCCTCAAATGTGCAAATGGTACTGCATGTTCTGATTTTTTTCCTTTTGTCCTTGAACTCTGTCTCTGCTAATAACTTGGGATTTGCTTACGTAATAAGAACTGGGGTATGTGGAGTTGTTGGATAGAGCCCTACTGTGAGTACCCCATTAGAAACTTAAGCTGTGGGCAAACTACTGCTGACATAAAATTCATATTAGCCTAGTGTTACAAAATATTTCTGTATCATGCTATTACCAAAAATTTATATAATCTTGGAACTGAGTTTTAAATGCAGCATTACCCCAAGAAAACTAATTTCCCGTGTTTTAAATTAAACTGTGAGTCAGGTACATTATTTAAGTATTGGAATAAACAACCTAGATGTTAGTAAGTATCCACTAGGTTTTGTGTTTAATGAAAAGAAACACAAAGTTGAAAGGAAAGACTTCAGTGGAAACTCTTGCAAAAACACTTCAGACTCTGTTAAGAAGCAGATTTAGGATCAAGTCCACTTAAAAAATTATTTGCGAGTAGATTTTATTCAATATAGTGGAACTCCCTGTGGCTTTGAACTGGATGTGTTATTTTGCTATTTTATTATTTGGGGTTTTTTTTCTTTCGGGTAAACACAGTACTAAATCTATGTAGGCAATTTCTTTTTAAGTATTTCCCTCAGGTTTATGTAATGAAGTTGAACAAACAAAACCTGAAAGGCCATCTGAAAACTTTGTATTTCTTTAGAAACTACTATCACCAGACAAAAAGCTATTTTTTTTGCAATAATCTGTTCTCAAAAATACTGTGTGTGTTTTCTTGGCATTGTCATTTTGATGTAAATGTCTATAACTTTGTGGGTTTTGTGAGAATTTTATTTCTTGAACAGAAGAAATGAACTTGACTATATAACCTGAAACTTTATATGAGAAAATCAGATATTTCAGGTTTTAAAAAAACACCAAACATTTGCTTATAAAATTGAAGAAGATTTTTGAAGGAGCTGAAATGATGAAATGATAAACATCGGGGCTAAAGCCAGCTTTTGTAAGACAATACCAGATCTGAGAACCACAAAACCAAGAGTGTTTTAGACACAGTGACAGAAAGCCAGGCTGCTAATACAAAATATACTGCCTACAGATCTTAGAACAGTGCCCCAAATTGCTAACACACAGCAACACACTGAGTTGGGTTTCAACATTGTTTTTCATTTCATAAAAGCATACAGATTCCAGTAGATATTTAAGTTTTCTGCAGCGTTGGTTTGCACGGTTATAAATTACTTAGAGTTTGTATTTTTCAAGGTTTTTGCACAAGATTTCTTTTCACAGATGATTTGGTGAGTTCCCAAGTCATCTGCTGATGTTGGGTAAAAGGGAATCTCCATCACATAGTTGTGTGGAAGTGGTATAAGAAAGCAGAGCATGTAATGATAAAATCTATTCTCAGATATTATAAGATGGCTCAAGAATGTTATGTATATAAAATATATATTAAAGGAGATGTTGGGAGAAAATTATGCAGACAGCTTTGTACTGGCTAGAGTAATTTACAAAATATGGGGAACTTCAAAACAGCTCTGAGCAGAATGAAATGTTGAAGCAATTTGAGCTAGACTGATAGCTGTCTATGCAGAAGTGCAGTAGATCTCATCCAACTTCAGTGAAGCACCTTTTCTTTACAGATAGGAAACTACAAGACTGAGAAATGGGATTTAGAAAATAATTTGTAGGACTCTACCACAGTACATAATAACACTAGCAATGAAAGGAAAGCTCTTGTGTACTAGAGGGTTAGCTCTGAAATTCCTCAGGATAAGTGTTGGATCTGAATCTTTAATACTTGTTTAAATCAGTGACTGAGATTGGACTAATAACAAAAATTACTGTTTCAGCCAGCAGCTCATTAGTTGGAAAAACAGACTAATTACATTAACAAGCACAAGTCTAGGAGTGTTGGCCTGATGTAGCTGAATTACTTCTAGTGGAATTAGAGGAGTGTTAATGATGCTATTCAAAGTTCTAATGAAGACGTCAAAGTAATTTGTGAAGTTCTACTCATTCTCATTCAAGGAACATGAATTAAAATTTGATCAGGTGCAAAGAAAGCTTCTATTCTTGCTATTGTAGCAGCTTTTCTTACAAGAAAATATCACAAAAATAATCTTTTTAGCCTAGCAAAAAATTCAAGAAGGGATAAAATCATGGAGTGGTTGTGGGAAGGGACCTTTTAAGATCACCAAGTTCCAATCCTTTGCACCCTGGGCAGGGATATCAAAGCCGCATCCATCCAATTGTCTGCCGTCTGTGAGGGGGTATTGTATCTGCCCATAGCATGTCGTAGAGTGCAGAAAGAATGCCAGGAGGAGGCTGTAACACTAAGGACAGAGAAGAAATGAAAATGTAAAACTCTGACCTGAACCACAAACAAGCAGATGTAAAACAGAGAATAAACTTTAGGGGGAAACTGGAAGATTATTCTTTTCCATTAAAGCAATTAGAGACCAGATCGCTTCCCAATAACAACACGGTCAGAGCCAAAGAAGTAGTTACTTTTTAAAAATTCTTGACTAGCTAATTAAGAGGCTTATGCAATATGGTTATTCATAATAGCAGGTGATTTGGCTGATTCGGGTGGTTTTGTCCAGCAACTGCTCCCAATTGTTGTGGATCTGTGAGGGTGGATCTATAGAGAAGTCTGTGGATGGCAAATCATGGATATTACAGATCTACCTTAACTCAAAAATGGTTATTTTGAAGACTGAACCATGATGTCAGTGTCAGTTCTTTGGAATTGTGTGGTTCAGCTATTATTTTGATTGCCTTAGCACGTACTTTCATTGCAGGTCTAGGCAGTGATCAGATCTGATTCTTGTATGCATGAGTATTAGAGTCTCTCACTGTAGAGCCTTTGACGTATCATGAAAGAATATGAAAGGCTGAACTCTGACTTTGTGAAGCTAAGGTGCTGCCTGTTGTGGGAAGAAAATACTTTATGGCAGCTGGGGAGGCTGTGATGCCCTCAAGCACTGCCTGCTGCTGTAGTGTCTGGGCAACACCTGCAGGACAGGTCTGGCCAGCGTTCCTGCTGCTTTCTTGACTGCATTTACCAACGTGTGCAAGTGAGGGGGGGTTCCCTGGGAAAAAAAGTGAGGAAAGGGAAAAGGCACAGGGGTATAATCACACCTTCCAGATGCCCCTTCATAGTCACCATCGCCCATGTTAGTGATAACTGTTACTGAGTTTCTAAAGCCCTTTTTGGTTGACCTCTTGCTCAGGTTGGTACAGGTTACCACACTGATAAGTGGGGCAATTGCCTTGAACTTGCACTTTCCTTTCTATGCACTGTTGCTTTTCTTGCACGTGTCAACCCCTGCTAAATATTTTGGGAGCTTTGTTTGGAGAGTGTGCCTGTCTCACTGCTAAAATAAATAGAGGGTTATGAAAAAGAAATGTTGTATATATTTCTGCAGCCCAAATCTGTGCAATCGAGATAGGCTTTTCATATTCTCATAGTTTCTTACCCCATTTTTTTAATCAGGTATCCAGTAACATTCCTGACCGCGTCCAAAACGGTGGAAATTTGCAGCGTGCACTCAAGGGGGAGTAGTGATTACATAAACACTTCTGGGGCTTACACACTTCCCACAGAACTCTTGGATCCCTTGAGTAATTATCTTTTTTCAATAGGGAAAACTGTATAAGCATCAATCATCCAACACAGCAATATCCCATAGTTTAGTGGGACAGGCAGCTTGCCTGGCTTCTGCAGAGTGCCGTTTGACTTTTTTTGGCATTGGCAAGTTCAGGAAGGGTTGGGTTGGGTGACTCTCCCCACAGCAGCCTTCACAGTGCTGTGCTGTGTGTTGGTAGCTAGAAAGGTGCTGGTACCACACTGGTGTTTAGGCTACCACTGGGCAGCCTCACGCAGCACTGAGGCTGTGTCTCCAACATTCCCCCTCCGCAGGCCGGTGCTCTGGGCACGGCCAAGAGCTTGGGAGGGAACACAGACAGGACCTCTGAACCATGCTAACCAAGGAGATATTCTATACTATGGTGTCTGCTTGGCAATAAAACTAAGGGAAAGGAGAAGAGGAGGGAACAATAATTATTCAGGCATTTATCTTCCAGAGAAACCTCTATGTGTAGTGAGGGCCTGCTTCCTAGAAGGTAGCTGGACATCCCCTTCTGATGTAAGTAGAGAATTAATCTGCTTGTTTTCCTTCCCTTCTGCGTGTAGACTTTGCTTTTGCTTTACTAAAATACCGAAGTTAGTGGCTTATTTAAGTAGGCAGCCTGGTGAGAACAAATACAGTTATGTATTCTATTCAAGAAGCTCAGCTACTTTTTCTGTGCTTTCTGCTGTCTCCATTCATAAACCCTCAGAGAAATGTAGCATGGCGCAGTTTGAATACAGAGTGATCAGTCACATAACTGGCTGGGTTTGACGCTGTGCCCGAGTTCAGCTAGCAAACGCTTCTCTAAAAGGGGAGGTCCTGTTCACCCACTGCCTCCCTCCACTTCTTTATTCCTACCTACCTGTGAGCACTACCACCTTGGCACCACCTTTGGTCCTCACTGTACCTCTTATGAAGCTGATTTAACTTGTTAGCCTGACAGAAGGCCTTTGCCGAGGTAGTTCGTCGGTGTGGATCTCAGCTAGCACATGGAGAAGTGGGAGCACATGTCCAGGAGCAACATGAGTGAGGGAAGGGAAACTCCCATTTCATTTATCCACTCTTCCACATTGTCAGGATGCCCCAGCTGTAGTCTCAAACACAAAATATGCTGCCCAGCCAGGAACTAGTTAGAGACAAAAATTCACCCTGGTGTCAGAGATATGTATGTTCATAATTTGTGTCAGGGCACAGCCCAGAGTGCCCAAATAAGCCTAGTGATAGTAGCCAGGTTCATCCGTAATTCCAGACAGCCAGACAATCCATAGAAATGAGGCATGTCAGGGATCAAGCCAGGAGCTCAGGCTGAAGGGTCAGGGTCCAGATTAATGGGGCACTTGGCTCAGTACAGGCATGGCTGCAGCACAGCTCAGGTGGGCCAGAATGAGGCCTTGGTTTATAAGCCACTGCAGAGAGAAGTGGGAGAGACCACCCATGGACACTTCTTGGCAGACCCTTCTGGAAGAGCTGTTTTCAAAGCTGAGCCCTTACACCATTACTGAAGCTGAGCCTAAGCACAGGCACCCAACACCCCAGCTAGGGGGAAGGTAGAAAGGAGGTGCTCAGAGCTCTGGAAGCTTTCACAGAACACCTATTGGCTCAGAGCTAGAACTGCAGTGAAGTAAGAAAAGTTTTGATGGGTCAGGGGCAGCGTCTGCAGTACATTTTATCCTCCAGTACCTACAGTGTCTGACTTTTCTATTCTCCATAGTGTAGAGAAGCAAATAGTATGGTAACGCTAAACAATGTTTGCTTTCTCCAGAAACAAGAGGGTGGTATGCTTGGAGAAAGATAGTCACCTACAGTTGAGTTTACCCACAGCATCGTTTATGGCAGCTCCTTTCACATACAGTTAATAGGAAGTTCCCATAGACAAGCAGTGCATTCACAGCAGGCAATCTTGGTCTCTGCTTTGCATCAGCCAAGAGTGGGAAAGCTCGGCCATAGGATCCAGGATCTCCCTTTCACATATTCATTGACCAGCCATAAACGAACACCACAGTATTTACACGTGGTTCTCTTTCAGATTCATAAAGCCTTTAAAAAACCCCACATGTATGAAACAAGAGAACGCTGTTACAACCCACCCGCCCAAAGGAGAGTAACCCAGGTTCTTGTTGGTAGATCCCCTGGGGCAGATTAGAGTGGTTTATTAGACTGGTTTATAATAAACCTGTAGGGTTTATTTTAGAACAATTTGGTTGCAATTGAATGTAGGGATATAGCCTTTTGGTTATTATTATCTATAGTAATATGATAACATAAAAGCATAAAAATATCACTGAAGAAAACATATATGGAAAGAAAGAGAAGGAAAGGATAAGAGTAGAAGATCTCACCACCTGAAGGCCTCATGACAAGACTTGATTGTTTCAATTTCCATATCTGTTGGTCGCAATCTTGCCAAAGTGATGATTGCAGACTGGGTTTGTTGGGTGGTGGGGGTAATCCCTAGAAAAATCCACAGAACACAAGATCTACTGGGTTGATATCTGCTCAGGTTCAGGTGAGAACACCCAGGTACCTCCTCTGGGGCGGGGAGCTTCACACTCGATGACTGTAACATTCTGGGTGATGGGACACGTGGATGATGTAATGTTGTGGATCACAGGACACTTTGGGAGTCTTTGACACATTCCAAGACGTTACCTTGCCTACGATGTCAGCACAGTTGGGTCCATCATGGCCCATCGGCAGAGATCAATACCTTCAGGCCACAGTGTCCTGGTACTTCCCGGGCAGGGGAGTTATCACAGTTGATTTCCCTTGAGTAAGGACAAAGAGACAGGGCCCACCTCACAGGGTTTGCCTCTTTCTGTGTCTCAGTCAACACCCAGCTGTAGTCTGAGGTGGGCTGCGCTGCCCTCTCCACCAGGGTGGTTGCTTTGCAGAGTATTACTTGTGGATACCTTCTTCTCCTCAGCCCTGGGCTGACTGGACAATAGTACACCCCCTTTATCTTACCTCAAGTCCAAATTCCAATTAGCAGGTGTGTCTGGGGAAGGGTGGGCTTCAGTGGTCGCAGATAAACAGCTGCTTCTTTGCAGCTTGCAAATGATTTTAGCAATGTTTAAGCCATTAACCATTTCAGTGTCTCACAAACACAAAGGTTTGATAAATTCCACTTCTATATCTTTCACTCAATTAGCACATACATGGCTATGACATGGTTAATGAATGATGAATAATGCATTGTGATATTTAAAGAAAAATGTGGTCTAAAACAAGCTTGCATTTAAAATGTTCTGGCCTTTCAAAAGAATGTACTTGTCATCATAACACAGTGGAATTATTCTCTTAAGTAAATTGAAATAATATACTTGGTCTTTAGAAATGTCTTTGGGTGATCAGAGCTCTCTGTTGACTTAATTTTACAGAAGATTTTCTTATATTTATTCTGCTTTAACGTATTAAAACTGTATTTGGTCCACATTAAAAAGGGCAAAGTTTTAAAATCCCAGTGTCGTCACTTAGGTAAATAATTATACAGCTCTCCATCAGCAGTCTTGACCTAGTCTTAGAGAATATCCCTGATGTAATTCTTCCTTCATGCTTCCTGCCATCCTGAGTCAGTAAGATTGATTCCAGAACAACGTTCTGTTCCAGTATCCTGCAAGTCAGCCAAGGCTAGATGGTGATGGGAGAATAAAAAGGTCATACCTGAGTCATTCTTTTCAGTCTACATGTATAGGTAATCAATCCTTTTTCACTGCAATCAGAAACCACCTAATTTTTCTGTTACACAGGAATAAAATCAAAGTATGTCTATAAGGAAGACATATTTGGAAGGTTTCATAATTTTTCAAAGTTTATAAACTATGTGTCTCTTATTAAATCATATTTAAAATGTGCATGTGTGTAATTCAAAAGAATTCTCTTCTCACTCAAATCCAGTTTAAAATTATGTCAGCTGCTAGAGGTAGAGCAGTGAGACAAGATTAGTAGTGGCTGCTTTAAGTCTATCAGACATTTTAAATGAAATTTAAGGCATAGAGCCACTTTTTTGTAATACTTCTAAGGATGAAAACATACTTATTTCTTCAAATTCACTGTCCCTGTGCATGAAGGCAAAGGTAACTTTTGATATGCTGGATTTTGTAAGATTCCTGCAAGACTTTAAATTTAGAAGACCTCCTGAATGTGGTGAAGATGCCTCCATTTCCATAGGAATACCTCTAATTAGAGGTATATTAATCCCTAAGTGTTTTTCTGCAATTTTCTCTCTGTTCCTCTTCTCCCTAAGAGTAAGTAAGGGGTAAGAATAAAAGGGTTTTGATCGTCATCTCTCATTGTCTGACTCAACTCACGCCATTCTACAGTGATGAAATAACTTCTCACTTTGAAGTACAAAGTCTTTGATTTTGCTTTTGTCAGTTCGGATCAAAGCATCTTTCATAACCTTTATATATCCTTTCTAAACCAATTGCAAGTACCTGCTGATCGCTGCCTCTAAATTGTTCCTCTCAATTGACAATCAGATTTGACACGACCTTATCATGGTACTCACGACCTTTTTTTGCCTGAGTCATGAGCGAGTGTTCCAGCCACACCACCCAGGTTGCAAAAGGCAAAGGCAGGGATAGGGAGAATGAGCCTGCCATAGGAGAAGATAAGGTTCAAGAACATCTAAGGAACCTGAAGGTGCACAAGTCCATGGCACCTGAGGAGATGCATCTGTGGGTCCTGAGGGAACTGGCAGATGAAGTGTCTAAGCCATTAACCACCTGATTTGAGAAGTCGTGGCAGTTCAGTAAAGTTCCCACTGGCTGGAAAATAAGAGAAACATAATCCGAAGGGGTCAGAAAAGGGAAACTACAGGCCAGCCTGTCTCACCTCAGTGTCCAGCAAGATCATGGAGCAGATCCTCCTGGAAGTTGTGCTAAAGTACATGGAAGATATGGAGGGGATTGCTGACAGCCAGCAAGGCTTCACTAAAGGGAAATCACACCTGACTAATTTGGTGGCCTTCTACAATGGGGTTGTAATGTTGGTGGATAAGGGAAGAGTGACTGGCACAGCATCATCTACCTGGAGCTGTGCAAAGCATTTGACACTGTCACCCACAACATCCTTGTCTCTAAACTGGAGAGACACAGATTTGGTGGATGGACCATTCTGTGGATAAGGAATTGCCAGGATCAACAGCTCAGTATCCAGATGGAGACTAGTGACAAGTGGTGTCCCTCAGGGGTCAGTGTTGGGACCATCACTCTTCAACATCCTCTCTGGTGACATGGACAGTGGGATCGAGGGCACCCTGAGCACGTTCACCGATGACACAGAGCTGTGAGGTGCAGTCACACT
>VZTA01028167.1:84711-96375 GCA_013398855.1 Mohoua ochrocephala | reverse complement strand
AAAAAAAAAAAAAGGAAGAAGGTCAGGGAGACGAGGGCAGAGGAAGCGAGAGGGAAGCAGCCCAGGAAGGGCTGGGTTTCCCGGGAAGGGCTGGGTTTCCTGGGAAGGGCTAGTTTCCCCGGAAAGCACTCTGTGCAGCTGAGGAGGCCGCCCCGGCCGCTGCGTTCTGGAAGCTCCTGTTGGTGAGGATGCCTTGGGAAAACTCTTCCTGGGCCCTTTGGAAGCTGGCTCCTGTGCGCCGATACAGGGAATGCACCTGGGAACGAAAGGGCAGGGAAAGAAGGGATCCAATATCAGAGTGTGGCCGTGGGATTGCTGCACATGCCTTGCTTTTCCTTGGCTCTGCTGCTAACCAGCTCACTGACAGCTGGAGAGGATGGGCTGGAGCCAGCGGCTCCATCGCCCCCAGCACGGGATGCTGCAGGTTTCAGGAGACCTTCATTTGCTGTAAAATGCAGAGTTCTCAGCAAAATCGCTGGTTCCTGAGCCAAAACCCCCCATGCTGTGATGGCACAGACTTAACCCAGCATTTACTGCAGGGCAGGACCTGAAGGTGCCAACAGCAGCAGGAATTGCCTTCGAGATAAATGTAGGAGGAAAGAAGGAAGTACCGACACAAACGGGATCAGTCCAGCCTGTCCTCGCCTTCCCCCAGGCTCCATTCCTGCTGTGCCCGCAGAAATCCAGCCCTGCTGCAGTCAGGCAGGAGCAGGGCTGTGTTTAGGAGCCAGTGGGAAGGCACTCGCTGGGATCCCACCAGGCTTTGACCAGCCCCACAAAGCTGTGGGACCGAAAAGCCCTGGATCCTGAACAGAGCCACGGCCACCCCTGCTCTGCCAACCCCGGGCAGCACAAGGGGCAGTGGTCTGAAACTGCCAGAGGGCAGGGTTAGATGGGATATCAGGAAAAAATCCTTCTCCGTGAGGGTGGGGAGGCCTGGCACAGGGTGCCCAGAGAAGCCGTGGCTGCCCCAACCCTGGAAATGCTCCAGGCCAGGTTGGACGGGGCTTGGAGCAGCCTGGGATAGTGGAAGGTGTCCCTGCCCATGGCAGGGAGTGGAGTAAGATGAGCTTTAATCCTCCACGATTCTACGACTCCAAAGGGAGGCTCCTTCCCACTTCAAGAGCCTCCAAGAAATTTGGCATCGATGCAGGAAGCACAAGGAAAAATGCTTTAATCAAAACCTCCTGACCCACCAGTGCCCCGCTCCCATCACCCCTCCCAGACAGGGACCCCTGGGAGCAGCCCGAGCTCCGCTGGTCTCCGAGCCACTCACCTGCTTGAGGAGGAAGAGGGAGAGGACGGCGCAGAGCGTGAAGAAGGCTGCCACCACCATCATGATCACGGCCACGGCCAGGTTCCCGTGCACCTCCGACAGCGCCGCGATCCAGCCGCTGCCGGGGAGAGGAGAGCGGGGTGAGCACGGCCGGCGTCCCAGCACGGGAGGGACAGGGGAAGGTTACAGGGCACCACAAAACCAAACAGCTGCGGGAACAGGAGCCCGGAGCTCATCCAGGGCCTTGTTTTGGGGACTGAGTTGCCATTAGCACGGTTAGAGGAGGATTGTGCTCATCCCACCCACGTTCCAGCCCTGTGCCCTCCCCGCAGGCAGCAAAATCAATACCCGTGGCGCCAACGGTGACTTCCGTGGGCACCTTCTCAAAATTCAGCCAAGTGGGGCAAGGATAGGCTGGAACAGCTAAAGTGGAAGAGATCAGCTGGCAGGTCTGGAGCCCGGACCTGTGTGTCACCCTGACAGGGATGCAAGGGTTGGGAGCAGGGGGAAGAGGCAGGAAGGGATGGAGGTGGTGAAACCCTGGCACAGGGTGCCCAGAGCAGCTGTGGCTGCTCCATCCCTGGAGGTGTCCCAGGCCAGGCTGGATGGGGCTTGGAGCAACCTGGGAGTGTGGAAGGTGGAGTGGGGAGTGGAATATGATGAGTTTTGAGCCCCCCTCCAAGCCAAACCAGTCCGTGATTCCACAACTCTAAGTTACAGCCACGAGGAGCTGTTGCAGGGAAGGGGCAGGGAGAACTCAAGGCGTTACCAGCGCTCGGCTGTGGCTGAAAATACCACGCCGCCTCACTCAGAACACCTTCCCGGGTGCTGGAGGAAGGAACCTTTCCAACTGCTAAACCCAGCACGCCGTGTGCCACCAGGAGAGAGGGAACGGAGCGAGCCAGAGGGTCCCATCCGACGCGCTTCTCGCGGCACAGGGAAGCGGAAAGGCACACCACGCGCCGCAGCCAAAAATACCCGCGCTGTCTGGCGGGAGGAAACGGAGCAGAAAGCTCCAGGCAGCCTCTCCAAGCCAGACTAAACCCAGAGTGCCCCCTCCCCGTCCCCCGTGACTCAGGCAGCGGGGGGGAGGCCGGGGACAGCTCTGCCCACGAGCCCTTCTGGAGGCAGCGGGCAAAAATAGACAGCGGCTCCCACCTGAAGGCTTCCCCTCGGGAGCAGCACCACGGGCTGCTAACCTTTTCCCTGGGCTCCCTAACTCCGGAATCAGAGCTGCAGCCGAGGCAGCAAGGCGAAAGGAAAGGCTGCGCTGTCCCTCCAGGGCACAGCTGCCACCACGAGGCTGCTGGACCCGCTCCAGAAGCCCAGGCTCATCCTTCTGGACAATGTCACCGAGAAAGGGCGAGGCTAAAAAACCCTCTCTGCTTATCTCAGCCCACCACCAACACACTCCGGAGAAATTTGGGAGGAGTTTGGGGACAGTCGGGCTGGTAGCAGCGGGATCGAGCTGAGCAGTACCCAGATTTCAGGTCAGAGATCCCCTCAGCCTCACACTGCTGTCAGGGGAGGCTCCAGTTTAAACGAGGCAGATCTGGTTCACGCTAGAGGAGCAAATATGATCTGTGCTGAGTGAGGGAGAAGGCAGCAGAAGAGGCATGGAAGAGTTATCACAGAATGGTTTGGGTTGGAAGGGGCCTCAAAACTCATCATGGGCAGGGACACCCCCCACTGTCCCAGGCTGCTCCAAGCCCCAATGTCCAACCTGGCCTTGGGCACTGCCAGGGATGGGGCAGCCACAGCTGCTCTGGGCACCCCTCACCTCCTCCCAGGGAATAATTCCTTCCCAGTATCCAGCAATTCACACACTCCCCTCAGAGGAAGGCGCTTTGCTGGGATCAGGATGGGAAGAAGGGAGGCAGCCCAGCTGGGACCTGCCGAGGCTGTGCATGGGCTGAGAGAGGAAAACCACAGGAGAAAGAGCAGGCAGCTGTCAGAAACGGGCCCCAGAGCTCCTGCCAGTCACAGCCCTGGTGAGAAAAAGGATCTGTGACACGGCAGGCAGCGAAGCCAAGCTCACCTGTCTCCCCAGCCAGGAATTCCGACAGCCTGGATGATATAGATTGCTATTTGGCAGAAGAAGACGAAAAAGAAGACGAAGAAGCTGAAGGAGCTGTCAGACCTGCGGGAGAGACGGCAACAGGAGTGAAACCCGTGATCCCTGCACCGAGTCCCTGCTCCAAGAGGAGGGGAACAACTTCAGTGAACTCCTTTCTCCAGGGAAGAGCTGCTGAGGGGGTGTGATTTGAGGAGGAATTTGGGCACCCAAATGTGTCCACTGCAAATCCAACGCTCTGCCCAGCGCAAGATGGGGTGAAGGCAGCTCCCCCCACAAATGCAGTGTGCTCAACATGGATGTACCAAACAGCGTCTCAGAAATTAATAAAACGAATAAAAAACGAATTAAAAAGCGCCCTATGTCTGCCTAGGCTTGGATTTCGGGATGAAAAAGGATCACCATAATTAAGTTCTATCAGACAGATCTAATATGTTTAGTAACACAGTGGTTTGGGTTTATCTAATGATGCAAAGAGCTGGAAAAATCCTGCAGGCGATACACGATGGGAACGGATAAACCCAAAGCTCCTCCCACTAAGAGATACATCCCCGTCACAGCAAAAAAAAAAAACCCAGTACTTGCCTGAAAGCCTTGTAAATTGGTCGGTACCAACAGAGAAAGGCACAAGGGGTGAATAAAATTAACCACAGAATCGAGAGACCGAAGTCTACACCTCTGTTGTTGTCGACTGTGAACCACGCCAGGCAAGCCAGCAGGTTTAGGAGCAGGGTGATGGAATGCACTGTTTGGGGTGGGGGAGAGAGAGAAAAAAACCATCAGCAAGCTCTTGGGAACTCCAAAGCATCCCTAATCTCGCACTGAACACACAGAGAGCTGCAAAAATTAAGGTGACTTTGGGCCATCTAATTTCCCTGCCTCCCTTGGAGGGGAAACAGAGCTCCACCTAAGAAGCTCGTCTGATCCTGCTGCTTACGGCCAAATCTCAAATAGTTGTTCAAGCCTCCATTAAACAATTAAAATTCTGCCGTGAACGAGCTACTCCCAAAGCATAAACTCGGGGTTCTTCGCATTTACCCTCACGAAAAAGGAGGGAAAGGTGATTTTAGCCTTGCGGACAACACCAACAGAATTCACCGTGTGCCAGGGCTCAGCTTCCCACACTGAACCTCCTTAGAAAGAATCCTGACTGCAGCCCGAGCTGTTACTTACACATCCACAGGTAATAGAGCATCTTGCATATCCGCTGGTAGTCGGCCGGGATGTCTGCGGAAAAATCCTGGTAGAAACACGGCTTGATGGGACACTTCTTGGGAAGAGGCGGCCAGTTGTTCTGCCTCGCTGTGGGAGGGAGGAGGAGCAGCTCTTCACTTGCTCTTCTCTCGTTGAAAGGCTAATTCACACCCCAGCATTCCCAAGAGGCCGCTCGGGATGTTTAAATCATCCACGAGAACCTCGGCAGAGCCCGGGGGGTGCTCAGTTCCTACGTCTGAGCAGGAATGGGATGAACTGTGGGGGTTCTCCCTTGAGGAAGGCAGAATCCTCCTGCACTGGCCAAAGGGCCATCACAACCACCAGCACTCGGCCCTGCAAGCCAGCGACTCAGCCACTTCAAACCAAGATGAGGGGGAAGTGTTGGGTTCCTGTGGTTAGGAGAGCCTTGAGGCTGACAAGAAGAGCTTGGCTGCTCTCAGCGAGAAGCCTCAGCGTGGCGGTGTCACTCTGACACGGGCACGGGGTGGTGCTTGAGAGCTTTTGGGGCTGAAACGCAGCTCAGAGCACACTCTGGGGCAGGGACCCACCAGAGCTGCCTCCAGCACGCCAGCTCTGAGCTGCCTTCCCATCCTGGAAGCTGGGGGATGCCAGGCACTGTCCCAGAAGGGTTGCCACAAGGGGGACTGGAGTTTTCCTGGCAAACTGAGCAGTGCAGGCTGCCCTGGGCCACCCAGGGAGGGAGGGCAGGAGTCAGTACTCACGGTCGATGCTGGCTGCATGGCTCTGCAGTTCCCTTTCCTTCTTCTCCAGCTCAGCTGCCTTCCTCTCTAGCTCTGCCTGCTGCTGGAGCAGCCCTGCCTGTGCCGCTGCAGCCACGGCCTGGGGAGGGGACAGAGAGATCAGAGAGGTCGGCCCTGCCCCGGGCTGGGCTGTGGTGGCACCACCAGGTGCCGGGCTGGGAGGGAAGCAGGGCACAGGGTGACATGAAAGCTCAGCCTCAGACAGCTCGATTCTGCCACTGGAGGACAAAATCGAGTTATCCTGCAGGGGGATAGGGCTGGGAGAGCCCTCAGGAGACTGATCCACAGCTGCTTCTAACCCTCAGTTCACCTCACTGCTCTGTGCACCTCACAAGAGTGGTGAGCAAGGCTCCTGGGTTTACCAGGACAATTCCCTTCCCAGCTCGGAGAGGAAAGGGCAGGACAGCTGCCTACCACACCTCTTAAGGATCTCTCCCACCTGTTTTGTACTCTGAGAAATGATTCTTTCTCCCGGCAGCCTCAGTTCTTTGGATGAGGTGCTCCTGGCAGTCAGGTACTTGCATTTACACTCCTGGCACCGAGTGTGTCTGACCAGACACCAGAACTAAGCTAAAAGCATTAGCAGGATACACGCCAGGGTTTCCAGAGGGAAGCCAGAGCCAACAGGACGCGGGTAAAGCGAGCTGTGCCACCAGAGGGACGGGGAAGGCGACGCAAGCAGCACGGCGTGCGCCTGTTCCCTATAAACGTCCGCCTCGCAAACGCGAGCTGGAAAGATCACCTGCAGCTTGCCAGCCACCACCCCAGGGAATCCCGCTGCCCTGTGCTCCCAGGAGCACGTGGAGGCCGGGAAGGCAGCAGAGAGGGGCCATACCTGTGGAGTGGGCTCCACGGACGTCTGCAGAACGGCCGGCTGCGAGTGGCCCGAGGGCTGCGCCGCCGGCGTCGTCCGCGCCGCATTCGTCTGCACAGACACCGCAGGCAACGGGGTGAAAACAGGGCAGGAGAAACAGGGCAGGAGAAACACGGCAGGAGAAACACGGCGGGCTCTCGGCGACTTGTCTAAACCACAAACCCCGGCTCCCCGCCCTCCTCCTCCCGCCTGGCTCGTGGCAGCAGCCAGGGAATAAGGATGAGGTTCTCCCGGCCATCCATCAGCGGCACCGCCGGGGCGGCTCAGCTCCCAACCCGGGGACCAAATAAATCCTGCTGGGCCCTGCCACAAACCATCTTCCCCTTCACACTTCAGGCGGCTTCCCCGCGAGTCGGCAGCCAGCTGGAGAGGAGCTGTTCCATGCCAGCGGAGAGCTCCGGCTGGGAGCTTATTAGTGCTCCAGTGCAGGAGCAATCCCGCGCTCCATGAGCCACATTCCACGGGGAAATCAGCTGCAAACTCCTCTTTTTTTAAGCTGCACCTATCAAGGGAACCTCTACACCCCTAAAACCACCACCAGGTACACAGAGCACACACAGACACGTGGCACGTACCAGCTGGGAGCTCTCGGAAAAGGGGTTGAATTCATCCAAGCCACTTTGGCTAGTGTTTGTGAGCTGTGTCACCGAGGGGTCCTGGAGAGAGAGAGAGAGAGCACAAGGATAAATCAGCATTGGATACAGGGTATCGTCACTTACAGCATTCAATTGTTCAGTCTGGAAAAGGCCTTTAAGGACATCGGGTCCATCCTCTCCGTGCTGCCTGCCTTCCATCTGCTCCTTAGCTGGGAATTGGAGGGGGTGAAACACATCCCTGCCACAGGGGGATGGCCCTGGCTGGAAAGGAATTGAAATATCCAAGGAGATGACTACCAGCAAGGCAAGATGTGTGAGCAGAAATAATCTCCTGTTCAGCCAAGAGGTTATGTCTGAACAACCACAACCTGCTTTTGGCTCAGGAACACTTTGTGCAGGTTACTTCTGCTCACCTACAGCGAGATATTCCTAATTTTTAGGGATCTGGATTCATCCACCCATGGTGAGAATGCTGCTGGGCCTCACAAAGCAAGCACGGAGCCACAAGGTGCAGCAGAGCCACACAAAATGAGGTTTCAGATACGACGGATCCTGGCTGAGAGATGCCAGGAAACTAAAATGCCAACGATGGCTCTGGTTAAGCAAAACACTCAGGAAAATTGAGCTGGAGGTGTGACACCAATTATTTTAGGAGGTTTTAATGCTGCTGGCATAACAGCTCTCACTTCTACTCACTGCACCTCCCACTCGTCTCCATCAGATCCTCTGATGTTTAAAAACAGGCTCTCAGCACCTCCGAGAGCACCTCTCTCCCCTCACCTGCAATGCACGCAGCTGGTTTTACCTCCTCTGCCTGTGCAGAGGTTCCTTTTGGCCAGCCAGATGTTGCCCTCTGGAGCTCCTCTCCCCGGTTATTCCAGAAACAAGGCCCTTCTTGAACTCGGGACATCCTCCTGCCTGGCAACCCGAGAGCTGGGTGTGGGTCTGAAAATTCCAAAAGTGGCTCCTTATCCCTCCCTTGGGCAACTCGTGTGTCCAGGCCAGTCCGAATTCGGTGCTCAGCGGGGTGAGAAGCCACCGAGGCTATGCCGGGGCGTGCAGGGGCTGCCGGAGCCAGGGCGTGCAGGAAAACCCCTCTGGAGCCATTCCCGGGGTTCTAGCGCAGCCTTCTGCCGAGCAGGAGGCACACGGAGCAGTTTAATGAGTAACTCCGCGGCTCCTGCATGGCAGGCACTCCCTGCCAACAGGTCACACTCGTTTGTGAATCACCCCGGGCTGAGGCAGCGCGCCTTCGGATGCTGCTCGGGGAAGTTCAGCTCCCCAGCGAGGAAGGGCCGCAAAAAAGTGGGAAGAACCGGCAGGACTGCCACGCTGGGAATAAAACGTGCTTTTATTTCCACTCCTGACTCCTCTGGAAGCTTCAGCTGCGCAGAGATGAGGGCTGTCAGCACAAGTTTACGCTTCCTCTCACGCACGATAGCGCTGCACATCAGCACAAACCCTTTGGTCCGGAGCACGTGAGCCCCAGCTGGACTCTAAAGTCCAGCAGAAAACAACTGCACGAGGAAGAGAAACTCCCTTCGAGGCACGGGAGGGGGAAAGTGAAAGCTGCACAACCCTCCGGAGAGGCCGGGTGGTCAGGCCGGGAGGAAAGTGCTCGGGAATAAGGAGAAATGCTACGGTGCCACCGTAAAACACACATTCGACTTCCCTTGGCTCGTCTCCACCCCAAAAGAAAGCTGGAGGCTCTCCAAGGGCAGGGAGAGCAGCACCACTGCTTCAGCAGCACCACGGTTGGATTCCCAAGGCAGACGAGCTCTTATCTTACTGCACAGCTTTAAAAAAAAATCACTTAATTAGGCCGTAAGGCCAAGGCACAGCAGCTCGGCTTAACTCGTCTGCTATTGTGCAAGGGTGGCTAAAACAGGAACCCAAAGAGCAGGGAATTCGCCACAAAGCCGAAGTGTTTGGACACGTGCCTGGGTAGGGCAGGAACGAAAGCAGAGGGTGGGTGATACACGGGCAGCAGCTTCCGCGAGCCCGGAGCAGGCGGCGTGAGGGACGAGCGAGCAGCAGGAATGCAGAGATCACCGAGGAGGTGCCC
Source organism: Mohoua ochrocephala (assembly GCA_013398855.1). Taxonomy (NCBI): domain Eukaryota; kingdom Metazoa; phylum Chordata; class Aves; order Passeriformes; family Acanthizidae; genus Mohoua; species Mohoua ochrocephala. Next base: position 87,514 of record VZTA01028167.1, on the reverse strand, counting down.
ACAAACTCCACGTTTTACAGTGACTTTCTGCCAGCTACGCGGCAAAAGGCAGCTGACCCCCCTGAAACAAGCACGGGCCTGGTCCTTGGAAAGGATCAGGAGACAGGGATTTCATTCACAACCAATAAATGCGTCCAGCCACAAAGCTCGTGCTCACAAATCGATGATCGGCTCGGCCCGCGGGATGCCAGCGAGCGGATCCCACTTGCTGCCCTTCCACCGGCGCTTCCCCAAGTGCCAGGGACGTGGGATGCCATTTGTCACGGCTTCAGCTGCCCCCAGAGCAGAACAACCCCACATCCCAACCAAACCGCCACGAATATCACAGCTATTCTCAAATGCAGCTCAATGCAAACGCGACGTCGCCGTCACGCCGCTGAAAGGTTTGGATACAGCGGGTTTGGGCAAGAAATTCTATTTTTTCCTTTCCTTTCCGTTCCCACAGATTAAAGAAACAAAATGAGAGGCCTCCCTAGATGAGATCAAGGAAAAAGAGCTCAGCCTAGAATCACCTGGAACTTAACACAGTTGTCAAAGTATCACAGCGTCACCCCAAATAAAACCAGTCCTGCAGACTCAGAGCGCTGCCGCTGCCTGGGAGACGCACCGAGAGGAATCTTGAGGACTTTATTATTGCTATCTCTGACAAGGATGGAAGTTTCCAGCTCTGTCTGAGGCTCGCATCAAAGTTTTGGAGGCAGCTGCCACTTCCAGCAGGTTACTAGATAAAGGAAGGAAGTTAATCATCTCTCATTAACCGGTTACAATAAGTAACAGAGGAGCCAGAGATATTTTTAACAGGATCAAAGCAGCTTATTTCACACAAAGCTCAACAAACACCACGAACAAAGTCTCCTGAAAAGGCAAAGATCCCGGTCAGGATTTGAGGAGGACGAACACTGAACTGGGATCCCCAGCAAGGAGGGACAACCCTGGTGCTGGGGCAAGAGAGATCCACCGGCGTGGTGGGGCTGGGAGGGTGAGGATGCTTCTGCTCCTTCCAGAGCGTGTGGAAGGGGGTGTCAGCGGGACACTGGCACCCCAGCACGGAGCCAACACCTGGGTCCAGCCCCTGGCTGTGCCACAGGCTGGGATTCCATTTCAAATCAGAAATTAAAGGCTTCGAGGCTCCAGGAAGCAGCAGTCAAAAATTCCTCACAACCGGCTGCTGAGGACTGGGGAATTTTTCTTGGAGAAAAAAAAAAAGCCAAGATGAAACCTCACAGTCCTGAAAGGAGGATACAGAACCTTCCACAGGGACCAGATGAGCTGCAAAGAGCCGTCACAGGGGAATCCATGGTGGGACATACGTTAATCCTCGTTAAGAAGTGAGCCTGACATGGGAGTTACCGGCTGGAAATCACCTTCAACCCTTTTTTGTTTGAAGAGTGAATAAAGAGCGAGCACGGCCCTGTTCTGTCACATCCCAGGACAGCTTTAATGTGCACAAAGCACAGGGAGATGACAAGAAAGATGGAGACGGACTTTTTACAAGGGTCTGAAGTGACAGGACAAGGGAGAATGGCTTCAAACTGACAAAGATTAGACTGGATATTAGGAGATAATATAATATAATATGACTGGATATTAGGAGATTCTTCCCTGGGAGGGTGGGCAGGCCCTGGCACAGGGTGCCCAGAGCAGCTGTGGCTGCCCCGGGATCCCTGGCAGTGCCCAAGGCCAGGCTGGACGGGGCTTGGAGCAGCCTGGGACAGTGGAAGGTGTCCCTGCCCGTGGCAGGGGGTGGAACAAGGTGAGCTTTAAGGTCCCTCCCAACCCAAACCATTCTGACTCCAGGAATATTTACTTCCTCAGAGCCGAAGCAACAAACCCCAGGTCCAGGAACAGCAATACATTCCACCCCTCAGAACGAATATCAGAGGAACACGATTGTCCCAACCCTTCCCATTCCTCACAGTCACGAGACCACGTTAAAATGAAAGCGAGGAAGAAGAGAGAATTGTTTTCGCTCTGATTCCTCAAAAGACTCAGCTTCACCAACAAGCAATTTCTGTTTAGCTCAGCCCTGAAATCCAAGGTCAGGAAAACACTCCTTCCTGCGGATCACATCCCAGCCGAGCAGCAGAGGTGAGGCTGAGCTCACAGACGGGAGCCAAAGGCCAGACACTGATTTTCACACCACTGCACAGACACCGCGTCTCAGAGGCTGTTCCAGGCCAACTCCCTGCATAAATGACCCCAATTTTCAGAGGTTAATCCCAGAGAGGAGAAACCCAGTGAACGCAGACCAAGTCCTCAGTGACCTTAACAGGAATCTCCTGCTTTGAGCCGTGAAATCCGCAGCTTTGCCTTAGGAACTCACTCTTTAGAGCTGAAGCACCTTAAAAAGAGACCCCAGAGAGACCCAGCAGACAACCGGACCACCGGGCAGCACAGCCAAGAGAGCTCCAGCAATGGATTATTTTTAATAAGCCCACAGATTAGGCATTCGCAGCTGTCGTGCATCCCGAGAGGCAGGAAACCTGCCTGGGGAGCTGAGGGGAGACCGTGCCTGGCTGCGGAGGTGGTGGGGAGACCCCTCCTCGAGGTGAGGAGCAGCGGGGACAGAGCGGGAGGGACCGCGGGGGCGTCACAGCGCTCGGGGGTGACCTGGGGGGAGCTGGGGAAGGGGGACGGGACCGAGCGGGGGGCTCGGGACCCCGTGTCCGGGCTAGAGGGGGACACGGGGAAGGGGGATAGAGGAGGGAGATGAGACCCTCCGCTCCGGCCAGACGGAGGGATGCAAGGGAGGGGGAGCGGGACCCCCGGCCCCGAGGGCGGCCTGGGACCCCCTGCCCGAAAC
>VZTA01028167.1:18536-53068 GCA_013398855.1 Mohoua ochrocephala | reverse complement strand
CGCGGGCGCGAGCAGCGCGCACCAATCAGCGCCGCGGGCGCGAGCAGCACCCACCAATCAGCGCCGTGCGCGCTGCAGCTCCCGGCACCGTCCGCGGCTTCCGCTCCGTCCGCGGCCCCGCTCCCGCCCGGAGCCCGCGGCCCTCACGGCCCCTCACGGCCCCTCGCGGCCCTCCCGGCCCTGCCTCGACCGGTACCGGAGCGCTGTTTGTTACGTTCTGCGAGCCTCCGGGGTTTCTCGGTGCTTTTGTGCGGCCTTTTGGAGCCGTTTGCAGCATCACTGCCGCATTCAAAGTCGATTCGATTAACCCTTAAGGGCCCGTACGTTGCTTGTTTTCTAGTGGCTGCTTCCCCACAGCTGTGTTTGGGTAAGAGGAAAGCGCGGCCCAGCACTTTTTTGTCGTTATAATACATATGTTATTACGTATACAGCTTTTGTTATGATCCTTCGCCATTATTTTATAATTTTTACCACTATTTTTCTATTTTTGCCATTACTTTTTAATTTGCGACATTTAAAAATTTTTTACCATTTTACCATTTTTACCATTATCCTACGTATTTAACATTATTTTACCGTTTTAATCACTGCTTTATAATTTTATCATTTTTATCCTCCTTTTTATCAATATTTTATAAGCATTTTGAAAGTTTCCTACTTAAAAATTTACGTTTGAATACCCAGGCTTTAATTTGCGGATGCTTTGGCAGAATTAATTGTCATTTAGGAATCGCTGAGGGACGTTCTGGAAACATCCTAAGGATGCTTTAAGCAGATAATAATTTTAATTATTTATAAATAATAACGTTCTGATTTGAATGAGATAGAGATAAACGTGCGAAGCGTGGTGGCAGCGTTAAAATCTCTCAGCCAATGTGCTGCTGCATTTCCTCGCCTCTTAATTACCCTTGCTAATCAGCAGAGCTGAAATTGGGATATTGGGAAGGAATCCTTCCCTGGGAGGGTGGGGAGGCCCTGGCACAGGGTGCCCAGAGCAGCTGGGGCTGCCCCTGGATCCCTGGCAGTGCCCAAGGCCAGGCTGGGATCACCCTGGGACAGTGGGAGGTGTCCCTGCCATAGCAGGGGATGGCACTGGATGGGATTTAATTTGCCTTCAGCCCAAAGCAGTCTGTGATCCTGTGAAATTCCTCTCTCTGGGTTTTCGGGTCCCCTCACTCCAACCTCCCGAGCTGATCCCCAAAATCAGGGCAGCCTAAACGTGTCCATCTTCTTTCTCTCCAACTGAGCAACTCAAGGACATCACTAAAATGGAACAAACTTTACTGAATGCAGTGATTTTTCAAGAACTGAATTTACTCTTTGCTAATTAATCATGAATTGATGATATCTGAGGTCCTTGTGTCGATTCTAATGATTTCCTCACCAAAACGTTAATTTCTGGTTTTTATCAGTGTGGCAGCAGCACGGGGAGGCCAGGAGGAAGCAGGAGACCTGAATTAGAGCTGCTGGGGATGAATTTCTGGTGCTGCTGTGAATATTTAGGAACACAGTAGGAAACAAGATGGTCGTGCATGCAGTGAGGCCCCACATTTTTAATTGTTAAGAGAATTAATCACCAGAGGGTGCAAAGGGAAGTCAGCTCAGCAGGGGGTTTACAGCAGGTTGTCTTTACGGAACTGGGTGTAACATTTTATCCCAAATTCGTTTATTTATCTGTCCTAAATTCTGGACCACGTTCAACATGTAAGAGTCTTCATTTTGGGGACGCGAACTTTACCAGGGCCCTTCTGTGGCTTCTCTGCTCAAGTTTCAGGAGTCTGTTTGCCAGTAGCCGAGAGAAAAATGTAATTAAACATTAAGCTGCCCTTAAAGTTCTGCTGATGCTCGAAATCTTTGTGTTCTGGGTGATTCTGGGTCCTGCAGAGTCCAGGCTCGGATCCGTGCCCTTGGGAATACGTTGGGGTTGGAGCCCTGCTGCATTAGTCTGGTCTCTTTGTTCTCCTGTGCCTGCACAGTTGGATTGGAGCATGGAGCCCATCTCCCTGCCAGAACCTGGGATTCCTGCAGGAAACAGCTCATCCGTGCCACAGAAAAAGTTCCACGTCCTGGTGGGAGTGACTGGGAGCGTGGCTGCCCTGAAGCTGCCCCTGCTCGTCGCAGAGCTGCTGAAAATCCCTGGGGTGAGTGAAGCTGTTGGTGGAGCTTTGTAAAGTTGGAGTTACCCTGGTTTTGAGGAGAGGTCACGTGGCTTCTGCTGAAATCAAAGTTCCTCCTTGGGGGCCCTTTAGTTGGAAAATTTCTGTGAGGAGGATTCCACCTGTTTTTAAAAAATTCTTTTATTTTCCCCCTGTCATTTAACACTTGAAAAGGTCTTTGCTTTGGGTAGTTTTTTTTTCTGCAGTTTGTCCTTGTCAGTCAAGTTATCAGATGTGGTTGCAGACAGAGGTGATGCTTCTGAAACTTGAAATCTCCAGCATGTTGCAGTTTTCCATGGGTGGGACGTGGATTTCCCAAATGTAAATGTAGCTGTGTGATCCAGAAGGGGAAAACAGACCTTGTAAAACCAGAAACAGAAACCACGAGCTGCTGTATGTGTCTGTGGAGTATTTTTTTACTATTTGTTGTCTGGAGTAACAGAGGTGCCCAGCAGAGGCCACTGGTGACTGATCAGGGAGGGAAACGTGCTCTTTTCTGCTGTAGAACAAAGTTAAACGTAGAAAACTTGCAGGTTTTTAGAAACGGAGGAAATATTTCAGAGCAGTGAAACAAAAGAGTGGCAGGGGCAAGAGGGTGCACTTAAATCTGCAGATTTATTGATGGGATTGCCTCTTGAATATCCTTTGGGAGGACTTGGGAGGCTGTACCTTGTGGATGCACGGAGTAGAGGCAGAGGAGGTGCTGATTTACCCGGCTGATGTTGGTATCCAGGCTGGAAAGGGTACTGGAGGTGAGGCGTGCGTGGCAAAGTGAGGCCTCGGTTATTTTATGACTTGCCCTGATGTGATTAGTGAGGTCAAAGGTCCCAGCCTGAAGTAAGGAGGACAAAGGAAAATGACACCAAGGACTGAGGTGAGCAGCCCAGAGCCAGGGATCTTCTAATTCTCCCTCTCGGATTAGCTTGGCTGTTGTCCATTTTCCTTTGCTCCTGGAGCTTGGAAGGTCCTTCTGTGCAGGTGACCCGTGGCAGGAATGTGGGTCAAACCCTTTGCTTCTCTCTGAGGGTTTGTTTCATAATTAAAAGCTGCAGACAGCTGGACTCACACTCTCTGTGCAGGCCCAGAGGTCTGGGACATGCAGTGCAGACCTTGTGGCCACTGGTTTTTGGGGAAAAAAAGCAAAAGTGAGACATCCAGGAGTTTGTAACACTTTATTAATCAAAGTTATTTACTCATTTCTTCTGAGATTTCAAGGCCTGCTTAGTCAGTGTAACTTTTCCGTGGAGTTTTTTGAGTCCTGCACGAGGTTGTTGCATCAATTTCTTTGCTGCTGGAGCAGAACTTTACAAAGGAGGCAGGGCAGGGGCAGAGGAAAGGGTTTGATACCAGAGGAGATGTGGTCACAGGCTTGCAACCAGAGTGGTTAGTTTAAATTGATGTTTTGCCTGAAATGGTCTGTGGTGAACGACTTGGCAGAGTGATTTTGCTGCTCATTAAACTTTAACACCTCCTCGAGGGTGCCAGTGGATGTGACTGCAGCTCACTGCCTTTTGCTTGGCTCGTATTCACAGATGGGGAATTCAGATGGCAGCAGGTTATTGCCCTTGCACCTGGTGTGGGGGGAGACAGCAGAGTTTCATCATCTCACACACCCCATTCCTAGGGGTTTGCAATGGCTGGGCAGGAACACAGTGACCAAAATTGTGTTGGGAGGATATTGGTGAGTAATAGGCTTTGGGGAGACCTCAGAGCCCCTTCCAGGGCCTGAAGGGGGCTCCAAGAGAGCTGGAGAGGGATTTGGACAAGGGCCTGGAGTGACAGGACAGGGAGGAATGGCTTCCCACTGCCAGAGGGCAGGGATGGATGGGATATTGGGAAGGAGTTCCTCCCTGGGAGGGTGGAGAGGCCCTGGCACAGGGTGCCCAGAGCAGCTGTGGCTGCCCCTGGATCCCTGGCAGTGCCCAAGACCAGCTTGGACAGGGCTTGGAGCAGCCTGGGATAGCAGAAGGTGTCCCTGCCCATGGCGGGGGGGCTGGATCACCTTTAATTTCCTTTCCAATCCAAACCAGCCTGTGATCTTATGATAAAGAAAGGCAGGAACAAACTTTTCTGTGGGTAAAAGTTTTTGCTCTTGAAGCTGCAGGATGTCACCTGGACTTCAGGTCTAAATCACACCCTGTCACTTCAGTGTGCACCTGCCAGGCAGCCTCTGCCCCAGCTTGTCGGTGCCGTTTAACAGAGGAGCTGCTCACGCTCTCGTGCTCAGGCTGTCTGGAAAGATTTTGCTGTCAGAACTGAGAAAGCCATTAAAAATAATCCCGTGCACCTCCTTACCCTGAGCAGAGAGGGCTGTGCCAGGGGAAGCCTCTATCAGAGACCAGCACTGTTGCCCGAACGCAGGAGAGCAGTTTTGTGGTGAAGTTTGTTTTGGAGATTTGGCTTAAGCCAAAGACCTCTAACTAATCTAAACTGTCGCCAGCGAGGGAGTTTGTGGCCAGACTGCCTTTGCTGTTGAAGATATCCACAGGCAAGCAGAGGGTGTGCCGGGTAAATAGAAAGGATAAACTGTGTAGGCTAAATTGATCTAGCAGAAGGTGTCCTCTTTCCAGCCTAGCCCGAGGGACTCGAAGGACTTGCTGAGAACGAGGGAACCAGGAGCCCACCCCAGAGAAAACCTTCCCTAGGGAGAATGTTTAACTCACTGAACAACTTTCTTGGGGGGTGGTGGGATTTCAGCCACCAGCGCTCAGACTCCTTGAGCATCCCTCTGGAATGGTTGGATGCGGTGCTCCATAGCCAGAGCTCTTCCCTAGTCCTGGGCTTATGCTTGGAAGAAATAAATATTTTTTTTTTAATGGTACCATTTCAGAGAGCACACATCCTCCTTCAAACTGCACAGTGCCCTTGAAACCCCCCAAATAAATAAATTCTCTTGCAGACTGAGGTTAACACCTCGCCCGAGGCCCGCGGAGCGGCGATGGCGCCTCTGTGGGTGTCGCTGCTTGGCTCGAGCAGCTTCCTGTGGGGTGAGGTTAGCATGGAAATAATACAGTTAGTTAATGCCTGTGAGTGTGATCTTCACACTCAAAAACACTGCAAACACCTGTGATTCCAAGTCAGGGGCGCTTCGAGAAGAACAGACGTTTAGAAGAGACAAAAAAGCAAAAACAGGGTACCAAAAATGTGTCGTGCAGCCCTATTATCCTGTCACTTTTCCTGCAGAACATGGGGGAAATGACCAACGGCCACAACGTGCTAAGGCTGGGGTTTTCCACTGCTCCCAGCTGTTACTCTAGTCACACAGGATGCAAGGAGCCACCACTGCCCCATTCCCAGTGGAATAAATGGTGTTGGGAGCTGGGTTAACGTGCTCTGTCACATCACTGCTGCTGTTGCAGAGAACCTCTTGGAGCTTGGAGGTTTCCAGCAGTTGATGGTAGCAAGGAGCGCACACACCGAGTGCCTCAGCAGTTTTCTACCTCAAGGCACAGTTTTCCAGCAGGAAGGAGCTGCTGGTGGGGCTGGTTTCTCCCCATCTCACTGTGGGATCAACAGAAGCGTGCAGCGGGTTCTGTGAGCCGCTGGAAGGAGCAGGCACATGGAAAAGGGATATTTTTCACTGTAATCAGCAGCCTGAGGTTCATCTTCCTCATTACCAGTCTTCAGAGTGCTCCATCCATGTGTTGGCCTGCCCGTTGACTGGTTTAAGGAAGATCCTCGGGAGGAATTGCAGCTGGAAATTCAGTTCCATGTCCTGCACGGGCGGTCAGGGCATGCAGAGCCCTTGGGCACTGGCTGACCTCGGTATGTGAAGGACCCCTCTTGTTCACTGCCTGTGCCAGGAGCTGTTGGTAACGTTTATCAGAGCTGCAGGACGCACAGAAACCAGGGAAAACCCCCCTTTTCCACTGGTGAAGGTTTCTGCAGGAGGAAATGAGAGGTTCACCTCAGCACCTTTTGTGAGTGCGTGTCAGATAAACATCTGGAGGCTGGGATAGGCTTTCCCCAGTAATCACCAATAAATGGAGGTTCCAGTGGCTTTGCAGGCTTAGCTGAGATTTCAGAGAGAACCCTCATGTCCTCACCCAGTCTCTCTTTGTGGAAGCCACGGGTTTGCTGCACAGAAGCCCTGTGCTATGAACATACCTACACAGAGGTTTCCCCCTTTGCTTGGCAGGTGAGGACCTGCCTGTTTTAGGTTGCCATGAAATGAGTTTCTGGCTCCTGTGGATGTCTGTGCTGGCCTGGCCTTTCAGCTGTGGATAGGGGAGGCTCTCTGAGAAGCCACAAAGCTTTCCAAATTGTCCTCAAGTCTAACCAGTGGTCTTTTTCTTTCTGCTTAGCTCGAGGTGAAGGTGGTCACTACTGAGAGAGCAAAACATTTCTACAATGCCCAGGAGATTCCTGTGACCCTCTATGGTGATGAAGAGGAGTGGCAGGTGAGTTGTTCTTGCAAATAGAAGCATTCCTCTTAAGTTTTCTTGCAAGAAACTACGCTTAGTTATTTTTTTAAACCTGAGCCAAGACTCACTCCTTGCTCTAGTAATGTATGTCTGGAATGTGGCTTCTGAAGAACGTGCTGTAAATGAGGAGGAAGAGAGAGGCTGCCCTGGTGCATTGCAGGGTTTTGTCCTGCTGCAGGCGGGGAGGGTGGCAGTGGTCTCTCTCCAGCCTGGGCTCAGCTGTTCTGAGAGGACTGTCAGGAGATGTGAAGACAGCCACTGCAGAGCCATGGTGAGCGTGTTTGGTGCTTGTCATGAGTCATTCTTGTCACGCAGGCAGCAGCTTCGTTCTCCTTAGCTCAGCTGTCAGGGCTGTGAACATCTCTGCACCCTGTGAAATGGCTTTTTCTCCTGACTGCAGCTTTACTGACACACTTTGAGAGTCCTTGAGTATGAAGAGGTTCATTGTGTAAGCATCAAGATTTGTTTTTCCGTACACTTCATCCCTGCTTTGCTGTCTGGCTGGTCTCAGGGATTGGTGGATACCTACTGGATCCCAGGCTGCTACAGCCTCGGAGAGTTCTTTCTGAGGAACCCTCAGTGGGGTGATAGAAGAGGTGCAGGTCAGGCTTTGAGGTCTGCTGGCACGCTGGGGAGCAGGCACGGAGCCCTTGTGGTGGGAAATAACCACGGAGTGGTTTGGGTTGGAAGGGGCCTTAAAGCTCATCCAGGTCCACCCTCCTGCCATGGGTGCAGACACCTTCCACTATTCCAGGTTGCTCCAAGCTGGCCTTGGGCACTTCCAGGGATGCAGGGGCAGCCACAGCTTCTCTGGGCACCCTGTGCCAGGGCCTCCCCACCCTCCCAGGGAAGGATTTCTTCCCATATCCCATCTACCCCTGCCCTTTGTCAGCTGGAAGCCATTTCCTCTTGTCCTTGTCTTGTCCGGGCCCTTGTAAATAGCCTCCCTCCATCTTGCTGGCTCCTTCAGCCACTGGAAGGACACAATTAGGTCACCCCAAAGCCTTCTCCTCTCCAGGCTGAACAATGCCAGTTCTCCCAGCCTTTCCTCATACGAGAGGTGCTCCATCCCTCTGATCACCTTGATGGCCTCCTCTGGGCTCACTGGGACAGCCTGCTCAGCATCTCTTTGAGAGATATTTCACTCTGAATAAAACTACAAGAAAGAATAGAAGTGAGTGGAGGAGGTGGGAAAGGTGTTCAGGAAGCCCCGGCTTTTCGGATGCTGCCTTTTTGTTGTGGCTTCCCGTGACTCAGAGAAGGAGCAGTTTGTGGCCCTGACGCAGCCCGTGCTGGCCTGTGGTCGGGTGTCCTCTGGGGAATAAGCACCCGATGCTGTTTGCTGCTTCTCAGGACTCTTTCCCAGTTACCTGAGCTCCTAAGACCAGGGTTCTCTTGAGCAATTCAGGGCTTTAGTGAGAACAGAAATATTCGCTCAAGAGTGAGTATGTCAAGGAGAAGCTGTGGCTGCCCCATCCCTGGAAGTGTTCAGGGCCAGGTTGGATGGGCCTTGGAGCAGCCTGGTCCAGTGGAAGGTGTCCCTGCCCATGGCAGGGGGTGGAACAAGGTGAGCTTTAAGGTCCCTCCCAACCCAAACCATTCTGTGATTCTAAGAGCCAAGAGAGGAGGGAAGTGCCAAATTGGATAAACCTCATCCATCTTGGAGAAAGCCAACGGGACACTGTTCCCTGCAGTACTCAGGAGGGTTTCCTTTGCTGCTGTGAGGGTGAGTGGGGTTGTGCATGCTAATTAAAAGTCACTTGTTCAGTCAGGGGTCTGTACCTCATGAGAAGCCAGCGGGCAGCTTCACTTCAATGTGAAACTTATAAATCACGTGGGTTCCCCACGAAATGTACCCCTGGTTTGGGCCTGCCTGGCTTCAGCTGGCTGTAGGATGGAGCTCTTAGGAATAATTCCAAAGCTAAGGGATGCTGTGGATGGGGACAGCTCTTTGCTCCGAGTTGAAACCCGTGGTTGTCAGATGTGTGAATTGTCTTTGTGGGGCAAGGATCCCACCCTCCGCTGATCCGCTGCCATCCCTCAGCCGTGCTCCACGGGCACAGGGATTGTGTGTTCTGGGGTGGGGTTGATGAGGTGTGTGAGGCTTTGGTGCTCCCCATCTCGTCTCCCCTGCAGCTGTGGAAGGGCCGCTCGGACCCCGTCCTGCACATCGAGCTCCGGCGCTGGGCTGACCTCATGGTGGTGGCACCTCTGGACGCCAACACGCTGGCAAAGGTCGCCAATGGCATCTGTGACAACCTGCTGGTGAGTAACTGGGCTCTGCCTGCCACTGCTCCCACCCCTCAGGACTGCCTGACCTCGCCTTCATGGAATCTTGGTGCTTCTGCAGCATCACGAGCAGTGAGATTTGCATGTTCCGCTCCCCCTTCATCTGTTTGTCTCTCTCTTCCCCCAGCATGGTTCCCCTGCTCCTTCTCTTTCCTTCCGTGACCTACGTCCCTTCCCACTCCTTGGCTCTGTCACTCTTCTTTCCCAGTCCCTGCTTTGTGCCTTCCCTCCTTTTCTGGTGGTATTTCTTTCTGCCTCCATCCTCTCTCTGTCACTCGTACACACAAACACTCACTCACTTCTGAGTTCCTCTACATTTTTTCAATGCAATCTGAAAGACACCTGTGAGATCAGATAAAACTGTTTACTTCCTGCTACTTCACCACCTCCCTCACCTAACACAGCACAGACTTTCAAACACGCTCATGCCCACTTACCTCCCAGTCTCAGCTACAGAGGATTTTGCTTGTTCAGGCTTGTTTTTTGGTAAAGTGCTCTTGAGGCTCTTCAGGCTAATCAGAAAGTGTATTAAAAGGGAGTGTGCTTCTTTGTTGGGCGCTGGGGACCTTCAGCGGGGCTGAATGTTTTGTGGCCAGGCATTAACCACACAAAAGATCTCAGGAAGCTGCAGATCTGCATGACCTACAGCCTTTTGGGTGTAAGAAGTGCATATAAATGAACAAAATCCACCCAGAGCAGATCACTGGGGATCTGAGAGAAGTCAGAGCTACAGAAAGAGGGAGGGACAAGCAATGTCTTGTCCTTCTGGGTCCCTCGTGGGTGTGCTGGTTTAGCAGAGGGAAGAGCTCAGGAAGGATGTCAGGGATGCGTGGCTTTGAGAGCCTTGTGAAGGGAAGAGGCAGCTCCAGGAAAGGAAAGCGAGTGCTGGAGGTGCTGGTTGGCAGTTCAGAACAGATTCCATCAGATTTCCTTGTGCTGGGAGGGGTTCAAGTCACAGGGTACAAAAAAGGATGAGCAGGGTTCCTGTAAGGACTCTGTGATCTGAGCTGCTCCCTTGGAAGCTCCTCTGTTTGGCTGAAATGCTGCAAGGCCTGGGAAATCCGATGGACATTGCACTGAGAACTTCCAGCATTTATCTTTCCGAAGGGCTGAGGTGATCCTGGGTTATCTGGAAGTGCTGAGGAGCCAGATTTGACTCCCTGTAGCACACGGGAGCTGCCAGATGGTTTGTAACGTGCCAGCATCTCCCGCAGCAGCCCACACGTGCTCGTGTTCTCCTCTGCTTGTATCCTGGAAGCAGCCCTGCTTCCCTCGTGGGGAGCTATGGATCCAGTTGGCACATGGTGTCAGAAGGACTCATTGCCAGCTTTCAGCGTTGAGCTTTGCAGCTGGCTTATGTAAAGTGTTGCCCCAGGGGTTTCTCTGTAGGTGATAAGATCTGTGGCCACCTCTCAGCTCCTCTGTCTCCCACACAGTCCTGTTCCAGCTCGGTTTGCTCCAGCCTGGGCTGCTGGCTGGAGCAGGGTGGGATTTACCCTCTGTGTAGCCTCCCTTGTCTTTCCCGCCTGTCGGAGATGAGCTTGGCTGGAATGTGACACAAATCAGTCTGAGCCCGTGGGTTAGTCCAGCTGTGCTGACAGAATGACAGCCAGGCTGGAAAGGCCCTTCTGTGCCGCAAAGGGACGGGAAGGAACGAGGAAATCCAGGCCCTCTCTTGGCTTCTCCCTCAGACTTGTGTCATCCGCGCGTGGGACCTGAGCAAACCGCTGCTCTTCTGCCCGGCCATGAACACGGCCATGTGGGAGCATCCCATCACAGCTCGGCAGGTGGAGCAGCTGAAGGGCTTTGGCTACACGGAGATCCCCTGCGTGGTGAAGAAACTCGTGTGTGGAGATGAAGGTCAGTCCTTTTCCGTGGCTCCTGCCCCGGTGCTGCCCCCCTCCTGGAGGGACGTGCTGCCTTTTGCTGCATGGCTGTGGAGATGTCAAACTGCCACGGTTTGTACAAACAAGCTGAAGCTTTGCCCTGTGTTATCCCTCTTCATTCATTTTTTAGTAGCCTTAAGAGCTTTCAGATGAGCCTGATACTGAACAGAAATGCTCATTCAGGAAGAGAGGAGATCAAAGAGAAGGAAGGTTCTGTGGTGAGCGTTATCAGCCTGGGATTTGGGTGTCCTGACTTTGCCCTCTGCTGGGACTGGGGGCTGTTTTCATTTTGTGCCTCAGTTCCTCAGCTCCATCATCGGGATTAAATCTTGTCCCTGAGAGCAGACAGTGGGAAAAGCCCTTTGCAGATGTGGCTGAGGGTGTAGCTGGACACACATTGAACATTTGTTGTTGTTGTTGCCTGGGTTACTTTTTAACTTCCCAAACAAGTTTTGATTTGGGGTTTTGACACCAGAGTTCTGTGAAGTGAAAGAGGGGTGTGGAGGAAGTTCAAATTCAATACATTTGGCTTGCAGTGCTAAGAACTAATGGTCTCATTTAAGTTTTAGTAGCTGCTTTAAATGGAGGTATTTGACTTTTGGGAAGGGTTTTGATACAAACCACTTGGATGAATGGATTTGCTATTTTATTAAATTTTATTGGGCATATCTCTGTAGAATGTCCCCCAGTTCCAGCCACAGCAGCTATTACCTGCACAGAACTATGCTCCTACTTCTGTGTAACAACCCCAACTCCAGCAGGATTTTAACCACCTCGTCAGTCCAATAAACAGTCTGTAACAAAGACAGGATGTTAAAATGTTCCTCATGGTTAAATTCTAGGCCTGCCTTAGTTTTGGAACCCTTAGGTAGGTGCAATGCCTCTAGAGATTTGTACTTTCAGAGCTGCAAACTGAGAAATATTTACAATTAGGTAAGTGTAGTCAAGTAACTCAGACATCAGTTGAAATATCCTGAATGATTAGCCTTCCACTGGGATTTTAGACAGGATTACATCAAATTTCTTCATATCCAGCTCAGCTGTCTCATCTGTGAGAGCAAACTCTTGGAGGGGAGGGATGGAGGGGATGGCAGGAGTAACCACATCTGACTGGACTCCACTTGTGCTTGTGAGTCAATTCACAACATCATCTTCCTGGTGGCAAACACCAGGACTTTCCTGGCAGCTTGTAGGGAGATTACGGCAGGGCACTAATGGATTCCATCTCTCTGAAGAGCCAAACCGGTCTCTCCAACTGCCTTTTTTTCACCCCTTCCCCTTTTCTCAGGCCTTTCACCCCACAGCCTCTTCCACGCTCATTTTGGTTTTGTGGCTCCCATCCACGCAGGGGTTTCCCTGGTTTCCACACAAGCAGCACGTAGCAAAGGTCACACAGCTGCTGCAGGAGAGATTCCGTTTGCACCGGTTTTGTCTGTTGACGTTGTGGTTTCGTTTTGCTCTAGGAGGTTTCTCTTCCTCACCCCATGTGGTTGGGTCTCACCTGAAATGCACCAGATCCTCACTGCCCCCAAGTTTTACCTGATTTATTTTTTCTCCCTTAGCAAATGGGTTTAGACAGAAAGTCCGGCTAAAAGAGAGTTACAACAAATTGAGTTTCTTGACTGGATACTTTCCATACTTCATCATCCATACTTCAGCCATTATCTTCATCATCCTTGGCTGGATTTCTAGAGCCTGGCACACTGGAAGGTTTCCACCTGTAGGCGTGAGCTGCGCTGTGAGAGTTTGCTTTGCTAAACCAAAAAATCCAGCTGTGAATTGCCAGAGGTGGTGGAGAAGTGGGTGGTGGAGGAAGGAGGCAGGCCTTGGAAGTGTTCTGGAAGGGTGTAGCTCTGCCAAACCAGAGGCAGAGGGGGAATGTCTCTTGTCAGGTGCAGCTCTTCTCCCTGAGACTAGGAGAGCAGAAGGGTCCAAATCTGCCTGCAGCTTGTCCACAGGATGCTCCAGACCTCCTGGGATTTACAGGGCTGAAAAAGAGGAAAACACCACCTCCCAGAACTAATTTCTGCTGAGCAATAAGGCACGTCTTTCAAATTATAGGATCAATTAGCCAGCAGGACAAAATATCAAGAGAGACTCCTTTTCAGTCTTCCAAAAGAGACAAATACCTGTGGGAGAAGCATCTTTCCTCAGCTCCAAGCAAATTGGAAGAGTGAATGGTCTCAGTTCCCAGTGCTTGAGTTCAGCACACAAGGTTAGACAAGGTGATTTAATCATCTCTGGCTTTAAAATTCTAAACCTGAGTTAAAAACGATTTCAAAGGCAAGCAGCAGCACGGCATAGATTCGACGTTCATCTGGCAGATAACCAGGCCAAAAGGAAAAGCCTTTCCATTTTGTTCTGTCCAGCACTCAGCCTTCTCCAAGAGTTGCTCCCAAGATTCAGGCTGGTGGGAATCCAGGACAGCTTTCTCTAGTGGAGGTCATTTTTCTAGTGCAGAGTCAGGGGATTTGGCAAGTCTTTTGTATAGGCAAAGACCATTTCAGAAAGGTACTGAAAACACACAATGTTTACCCTGGAGAAAGGAGGTGAGAGAGGGAATTTTGCTCCACACACCTTTTTTTAGGTTGCCCCCGCCCTGGATTTCACACTGTGGTTTTTGCTCTTGCCCTGCAGGCCGAGGTGCCATGGCAGAAGTGTGGACCATCGTGGAAAGAGTTAAAGGGATCCTTGAAGAACGGGATGTGCCAAGGCAGAGCTGATGTTTTGGCATGTAAATGCTGGTTTTGTGCCTTCCTGATGGTTTGGAGATAAACCCAGCAGGAAGCTGGGCTCGGCTGCCCTGGTACCCATGGCATGCATACCTTTAGCTGCTCTTCAACAGAAGGAGCCAACGGTTGTCTTCCAGCTGGTGCCAAACCCAAATGTGGTACCTCACCACAGACTTTCAAAAAACCAGAGCCAAGAATGTGCTGCTTTAGTGTGGAAAACCCTGAGGTATCTCGCAGGGAGGGAGTAACGTTCCCGAGGCTGCTCAGCCCCCAGTGCTTCACACGTGCTCCGTTCTGGGCAGGCTGCAGAAGGTGCTTGAGCTCCTGGTTCTAGAGAGGAAAAGGCCCTGCAAATTCTGGTGCAGGGTAATTCCAGCTCCTTCCAGCAAGTGTCTTCTGGACCGTTCCTGCTCTCCAAGGCCTGGTCCCTGTGCTGGCTGCACAGTCGGAGCAGGAGTCACTGTCCAAAAAAAGCATTTTCCCTCTGGGAACTTAATAAAAAAGAGTTTTTAATCCTGCCCCTGATGAGTTGCCTTTTGTAACTGCTTTGGGAGGTGTTCCCACCCAGTATCTTTACTAAGTTGTTGTGTCTGCTTATGGTTTTTTTATCAGATATGGAGAAAAATGGACTGAACGGAGCTCTCCAGTCCTTTTGCCCTTTTCTAGCTGTTGTCTGGAGAGGGATGCAGGTTATCCACCTCACTCCAAAGGGCCTCCTGCCCATCTGGGTGCCCCAGTCAGGAAACGAGCCGGCCAGGCCCTCATGGAAAGCCAAAGGTGGGTGTTTCCCAAGGGAATGAAGTCAAACTTCACCTTTGAAGGCCTTTTCAGCTTGAAAATTAACTGCCTGGCATGAATAAATTGGGACACCCTGTGCCCTTGTGGGCCGGGCCAGACCAGGCAGAGCTCCACCAGTCCAGCCTTTCCTTGGGAACACGATCCTGCTCCTGAGGGGGCAGTGGGAGCTGTGGAACATGCTGCTCTAGCAGAGCACTGCTGACCCCCTCAGAGTTCAGTTTTGACTAAACCCAAACAAATTGAAGGCCTTGGGTACAGCATGTGCATCCTGCCTGTGGGGCAAACCTCCAGCCTGCCGCGCACGAGGGGAAAGGTCACGAGGTTAGGTCTGCTTGGCTTATCCATCCTACACAAATAAAACTTCTGAACTTTCCCTCTTCTGGCTCTTCCACTGACAGAGATTCAGGGAGTCAAAGCTGCTGAGAAGGATCTTGGTGTGTGCAGAGCTTGTGGCTCACCCAGAGGGCTGTAGCGGTGTTCAGGCTGTGACTTTTGCATTTTGCCGGGATTTATGGAGTGACCTGCATCGTGTGCTCGTGTTCTCAGCTCTCAGCCTTGCAGAGGACCTTACCTTAAGCTCATTGACAGTAGCAGAGATGTTTCCTGGCTTTCATGAGTTTTGGTGGTGAATGCTTCTCCTGCTCACAGGGAAATGTGTGTTGTGGCTGTTGCAACTGGCTCGCCCTTGGGGCTCTGTTGTGGCTATCTCCTGTGGCTGGGGTTGTTTATCCCTCCTCCTGCTCCCTGACTTGGCAGCACAGAAAATCCAACAGAGATTCCCCCATCCCAGGACAAAACACCACGTCCCTGATAAGAGCCTTCCTCTCTTCCAAGCCTGGTTTGCTGCCTTAAGCTGCTCCAGAAATGTTGACAAATGATCCTCTGCGTAATTGCTGTGATTTTTTAATTGGAAGCAGGTTGTGATACCGTTCCAGGCTGGGATAAACCCGTGCCCCAACTGCCTTTCCTTCAGGGCAAATAGAAGAAACAGTTAAGTTCTTTCTGGGAGGCAGGAGCAGCTTCCAGCCTGGCACAGGTACAGGTCCCCACCCGTGGCTGGAGCTGCCCCCTGTGCAAAAGGAGCAGGAGNGTACAGGTCCCCACCCGTGGCTGGGGAGGTGGGGCAGCCCACGGGCAGGAGCTGCTCCCTGTGCAAAAGGAGCAGGAATAGAAGCTGGGGGAAGCCCTGTCTGCTTTAGGAGGCGACTTTGGGACAGTGTTTTTCTAGGGCGAGGCTTGGGGTGGTGATGAAAAAGGACCTGATTCCAAACCAAGGCTCTCTGCCAGCTTGGGGAGTAGGCACTGCCAGGCTCTCCTTAGCCAGTGAGGTCACCAAGAGGTGTTGAGGAATGGATCCCTCAGGGCATTCAGGCTTCCACCTCCGTCCCTCACGGCTGTGTGTGTGACTCAGGTTCACAGCAGAGGCCTGAGACACTTCCCATGAGCTTTTTCTTTTCCTTTGGCTCTTTTTAAGCCACACGCTGATTTTTTGTTTCGCTTTCCCATGAAACTCTGGGATGACCGAGGCAGCACCCCCATGAATCCTGCTGTGTTGCAATTTCATTCATCCTGCTTAAAACTGTTTCTCTCAGCATGGCTTGGGAGTGATAAAGAGCAGGGACAAAAGCTCAGCGAAGGCAGCAGCCCAGCTCCTTTCCTGGGCTTGGATGTGCCTCAGCATCCCTGTCTCTGGCTGCTTTCCCTGTCCCAGACTCGATGGGATCCCTTTACTGCTTGGATTCGGGGGGCACCGGAGGAGGACGGAGGTGCCATGGTGCTGCTTTGGTCTGGCTTTGATCAGGAGTTGGCTCCTCAGCTATGACTTGGGATGGGAATCGCATCACCTCACGTGCCTATCCCATCCCGCTCCTCCATCTTGGGAGCCTGCAGCAGGAAAAAACCATCTTAAAAAAGTGACAAAACCTCCCCGTATTTAGCCTTTCAGCAGCGGCGCCGCCGTGATGCACCTGGTGCAGCAGCTCTGCACCCCGGGGCTCCAGATTTGGCACCTGGCCCCTCGGGAGCGGGGATGCCGCCCACTCCGGATCCCCAAAGCACACGAGGTGGCAGGAAGTGGGTTTGCTCCCCGACCGCAGCTGAGCCGGCCACCGGCGGAGGCCGGAGGTTGCCACGAGGTGACAGATCGGCGGTGGCAAGTGAGAACTGGGGTGTTCGTAGGTTTTTTCCTTTCCTTGCTCTGGTAGGATTCAAACCGACACCATGAGACACGAATCGTCCTCCTGTAAGATGGCAGTGCCAGTGGAAAAGGGAGATGATCCAAAGGGGTGGTGGTGGTGGTTTCGACCTCTGCCCTCGTGTTTTGCTTTCCACGTGCTTAATTTTTTTGTCTTGCCAGCCCTCCTGACTTTGGGAGATGTTGGGAAGCAGCTGCATCACCTCGACTGGTCATAAGGCCGGTGCCAAAAGACCCAGCAGGGCTCGGCACAGACTCCTTGGCACCAGCAACACCAAGAGCTTGGTTTCGGTGGGACAGCCTTCCAATTATAAAACTTGCAGGTGCAGTGTTCTTCCCCTGGCCACCTGCCTCGGTGGGTGCTTGAAAATTGTTTCCAGGAGTAATTGAGCTTAATTAGAAGCTTGAATTCCCTGGAGCTGGGATGCTCAGAGATGCACGGGGGACTGAAATAATCCGATGGGGCAGTTCCCTGCGAAGGCTCACCCTGTCTGGGGTTTTATTCGTGGAATCTCGTGTTGTCCTTTGGATGGAGACGGGGGATTTTTCTCTGGGAATGCTGGCTTTTCTGACTCTCTGAGGAAAACGGGATAAAGGGGATGGAATGACCAAAAAGCCTTTGTGCTGTCAAGGGAGATGAGGAATAAAGGTCACTTCAGTCATCGCAGTAAAGATAAAATGAACATGCTCTTGACCACAGGCTCCTGGGACCCTAAGGGGAAATGGGCCCTGCATGGAGACTCCTAAAATCAGGCTCCATCTGTGATCGCAAAGACCCCTCAGTCTGAAATCGGGGAGTGCCTGGTGTGCTCCCAATTCCAGTCCCGTGGCATTCAACCCCTGGCAAGTCATCGCTGGCCACTGTGGAGGGGTGAGCACCCCAGGAACCCTTCCTTCATTCCCCCGGTCTCACAGGAGTATCCAGAAAATCCCCCCACACTCTGCTTCCAGCGCCGGGCAAGCGTGCCAGGACAGGCAGCACCAGCTTCCCACTGCCAGAACAAGCTGGGGAAGGGCCAAGCACGGTGATAAAAGCTCTAGAAAAGGGATTTATTCCTACATAGCTCCTTGGATGGCTGAAAGAGCCTTTCCCCAGGAGAGCTGTGCCCCCGGAGCAGCCTGAGCCTGGCTCTGCTCAGTCTTGCTTGATTTACATGGGGTGCTTGGGTGGTTTATAGCTTTGGAGAAATATGATTCATGAACTCCAGCGTGATAAGGATGAGGGAGGAAAGAAAAGCCACGTCAACCTGAAGGAATGTGGCCGGTAGAGAGCCCAGCCTGCGGCTGGCAAAAGCCCTGGGAGAGGGGATCAGGCATAAAAAGGGACAAGATGAGAACGTGTGCCTGAAAAAATAGCTGAAAGCCTCCCATCCCTGCTTCAGGGGCTCTTGTCCCCCAAAAACGCTGCAGCTCTGAGGCCAAGGGATGGCTCCAGATTAACTCCACGGACGTGGGTCACCCAAACTTCCTAACTGGGGACAATTTATGGCCCGAGCTGTTGTGTTTGCACAGGGCTGACTGTGCTCCCGAGGCTCCAGCCTCCCTCCAGACCACTGCTCTGCTTCCCCAAGGATCAGGACCCGGTGTGGGGTCTGGGAGCCGTGCCAGAGCCATCCCAGCCATCCCAAAGGCAGCTCCTGTATGAGTGGCAGGCAAGAGAAGCATTGTCCCTTCGTCCCCTTGCTCTCCTAGGCAGCACCATGTTCCTGCCGGGCACATGGCTTGGGAAGCCGACGCTGTGCCGAGGTTTCCTTCACCAGTGGGAATGAGGGTGGCAGGGACCCGGTTCCTGCTGCCCCTGCAAACACAGCCCCTTTATAAAGGCAGCAAAATCTGGCTGTGAGGAGAGAACACAGCCAATACCAGAGAGAATTCCAGCTCTGGGATGTGCCAAGGCACAGGCAGACCTCTGCCCCTTGTTCTCATCCAGAATATCCTTCCTGAGGGCGGGGAGCTCCCGCTCCTGCAGCATCCCCAGGGAATCTGCATCCTGCATACCCTCGGGGTGAGGCTGCTCTGAGATGTTCTGGGTGGATGTTATTTACAGCAGCATTTTTGCTTCAATAGGAAATCGCTCTTGGTGCCGGGAAAAAGCTGCCGAGGTGCTGGCAGGGTGCGGGCAGGGTGCAGCTGGAGCACCCAAATGCCTGCAGCCCATGAACCCTGCGGGTTGCCTCAGCAGAAAGTCAATATTGACCCTCCGTCAGCGCTTGCACGCACCGGCACTCCCGCTGCCAGAGCAGAACAAAGCCCGGCCGTCCCTCCAGCACCGGGGCTGGCTCTTTAAAAATAATCGTCATTAAATAGCTGGCTCTGCTGGGGCTTTGTTGGAAGTCAAATACCTGAGAAAAGCCATGCAGAAAGCGAGCTCCAGCTGCTCTGCTTCTTACTCCTCACCCTTCTCTCCCTCCCCTGAGCCAGCGTCCATCCTCCCCCAGAGCACCCATCCAAGCTGGATCCCCACAGGGAACGTCACCTCACATCCCCATCACATCTCCAGCTCCTCCGAGGGCACTCTTGTGCCAGAGCCGGGACATGGGAACTGGCAGCACCCCAGGGAAATAAAAGCTGAAGTGGTTTGAAGGCTTGGCCTCCGAAGGGGGAAGGCGATGGGGGCGCGGAGAGGAACCAAAACCCAGCAGCGGAGGAACAGGCGGAGGGCAAAGGAGAAGTGAAAGCAGCTGTGATTACTGAAAGCTCAGATGTGAAAGAGTGGGAGCACTATCTTTGGGGCTCTCACTTCCTTGTCTGTGCAGGTTTTCTTGGCTTTGGGCTATTTTTAACTCCATTCCTGTCTTTGCTCATAAATTCCACCCTGGGGTGGGTGGGGTTGGTGTCACTGGAGGTGGGTGTCACATGTGCCATCGGAGTTTGGAGTTTGGAGTCTGCTGAGCATCCCTGCATGGTGGGGATTGGGGGGGATCACCCAGCATTCCTGCATGGTGGGGTTTGGGGGGTGTCACCCAGCATCCCTGCATGGTGGGATTTGGGGGGGGTCACCCAGCATCCCTGCATGGTGGGATTTGGGGGGGGTCACCCAGCATCCCTGCATGGTGGGATTTGGGGGGGGTCACCCAGCATCCCTGCATGGTGGGATTTGGGGGGGGTCACCCAGCATCCCTGCATGGTGGGATTTGGGGGGGGTCACCCAGCATCCCTGCATGGTGGGATTTGGGGGGGGTCACCCAGCATCCCTGCATGGTGGGATTTGGGGGGGGTCACCCAGCATCCCTGCATGGTGGGATTTGGGGGGGGTCACCCAGCATCCCTGCATGGTGGGATTTGGGGGGGGTCACCCAGCATCCCTGCATGGTGGGATTTGGGGGGGGTCACCCAGCATCCCTGCATGGTGGGATTTGGGGGGGGTCACCCAGCATCCCTGCATGGTGGGATTTGGGGGGGGTCACCCAGCATCCCTGCATGGTGGGGTTTGGGGGGGGTCACCCAGCATTCCTGGTGTGCCGAGTTTTGGGGACTATCCGTTCCCTGCCAGGGATGCAGATACACCCAAGCTGCATCACCCCTCTCCATCCCCTTTCCATCCCATGGCACATGGGCTGCATCTGCATGTTTGGCCTCCAAATAAGGAGGTATTTTAAGCTTTTAAGCAGAGTCCCAAATATATGATCCCTGTCCCCAAATATTTTCTGCAGGACTGGGCAGCTGGTGGTGGGGCAGAGTGGGGTGTTTGGATACCTCGAGCACCTCAGTAAAAGCCATTTTAAGATGAAACACTGTCACCAAGGCTTGAAAGAGCTCCTAGCCTGGTGTCAAGCAAGGGTTTTCTTTCTCCAAAAATAATGAATGATGCTTCCCCTAAATGGTCCTTGTCTCTGCAGCCTCCATGCTTAGTTGTGGGTAACAAAATTCTGCAGGTGCTTGGATTTAAGCAATTTAACAGCACGAATTAAAACAGTGCACACCCCCGCCATCCCTGGAAAGAGTCAGTGTAACTCAGCCATGACCTCGGCTGGGCTGTGTGACTACTGTCCTCTGTGGGACCCCAAACCCGGGCTTAAAGTTAAGCCTGGGATTAGAGGCTGTGCTGAAGCCAGCGGGGTGAGTCCCTCGCTGTCCTGAATCAGCAGCAGTGGCTGCACAGGGAAGCCCCGGAGTGGGCGAGGGGTCTGGCAGCTCGTGGGGTGTTGGATGCTAAAAGGAGGGAGCTGGCTGAGGGTCCTCTGAGCTGTAGGGGACAGAAACCCCAGCAAAACCAACACCCTCCCACGCACACCCATTGGGTGTAACCCGCCTGAGCCTCTGTCCCTTGTTCTGCTGTGGAAGGAGCATCCTTGTTCTCCCAAAACCTCTCTCCCAGGGCTGTCTGCCTTCCTTTTAAAGCCTGGTTTTTCTCTTCCATCTGCTCCTTTAATGCTGCTGGGTCCATTTGCCCCCCGTTTCCTCTAGACCGGCTTTAAATTTGGTGATTAACAGGTCAGTGCAGCCAGTCCTATTCCAGGGATGGAGAGGGAGGCAGGTCCTGCTCCGTGCCGAGAAGGGGATGCTGAAGGAAGCATCTGGGGGCTTTCCCTCTGAATTAAACCAACACAAAAAAGAAAGAAAGGATAATATAATAATATAATTAGGTGGGGAGAAAGGCAGAAGAAAAGTCACTCCCTGAAACCCAACCCCTTTCATCCCGTGGGAGCTCGGCCCGGAGATCACAGGCGAAGCTGGGTCAGATGCTCTGGAACCTTTCCAGGCCCAGAGTGTTTAAATAGAAAGGTTATGTACCTGGGCGATTTATTTCATCTCTTAATTGGTTGTTTGTTTACATGACTCGGGAGCTCTTTGCTCGTGTTTGCTTTGCTGGCTCACTCAGCTGCTGAAAATCCCGGCCGGCCGCGTCCCGACCCGGCCAGTGCCGGGGACGGGGCTGTCCTTCGGCTGCGGCTCCTCCCAGTGCTTCCCCATGACCCCTTCCCATGCCCCCGGAGCTCCAGCTGAGGTTCCACCATGCCAACACCTCCTCTTCCCTTGTGGAGACCAGGAGATGGTGGGGATGGACCCATCTAGGCCAGGATTTGAGGCTCCCCCTCTCCGGAGCATCCTGCCAGGCCCAGCAGAGGATGAGATGCAAAACACCACGGCTTTGGGTTTGGTTTTCCCTCCGGTCTTGGTTCTCTGCTGGTCTCAGCCTGCACAAAATTTTGGAGGAAAATCAGCGTTCTCCTACTGTGGCTCTGGAAAGAAGAGTTTTGGAAACACCTGGAGAAGTGCAACAGCTTCTCTCTCACCCTCCTCTCTTGGCTGTAGATACATTTTATGTTAATTTTCTCTTGGTTTTATCTCGGTTTATGTTCGTTTTCCCCTTTCCAGGCTGCCCAGAGGATGGGTGGTGCAAGGTGCCCTTGGGCTCTTTGGCCCAGCGAGTGTCCTGATGGCAGATGGTCCCCTCCACCTCCTGCTTGGATAGGAGAACCTCTTTCCCTCCCCCTCCCTGGAGCCAGTGGATCCTTATCTCAGCCTGGCATGCATCCCTGGAGGGGAGAGGGGAAGCTGCTGCTGGCTCGGCAGATAAGGAGCAGCCACCCAGATGGATCAGTGGGATGACCTTGGGAGGAGCAGCCTCGGGGGTGATGGGGAAGCCGAAGATAAAGGGGGGGATCATGCCCAAGGAGGAGCTGGCACTGCCCTTGAAATGGGAAAGGTGTTTCCAAAACAGGCGGGTTGGCCCCAAACCACCTCCCAGCTCCCGGGACTCTCCTGGAACTGATGTTGGCAGCGGCCACATGTGTTTGGGAGGAGCCCATGGGTCTCAGTGCAGGAAGGTGGGGATTTGGGGTTTTTTTTCATGGGTTTTTGGGTTGCAAATATGGTAACATCTGGTTTTTTTCGAAATCAATCCCTTTCTCAATCTTTGCTGGATGCAGATGAATATGCATTGCTGAGGGATAAATCAGAGCTGCCTCTGCTCCTCCTCTTCCTCACTCACATCTTCTCTCCTTCCTCCCACTGAAGTCTGCATCAACACTGACACTTAAAACCACGTTTGGGAGAAGTTTCTTGGATTATCCTCTGGAATTTCTTTTTCCTCCTGGACTTTTGAACTGCTGACGTGGAGAAGGACTTCCCCATGTGCTGCCCACACTTTTTTGTGGGGATACAATGGAGATTTTAGGGCAGGCACCATCTTACAACCATCCCAGGCCATGATGGTGTCTCCAAGCTTTGAGGCCGTGAGGGCGTCCTGTGCTGCCTCCCCACTCTGTCCCCAATCCCTCGAGTCAAATCCAGCAGGACACGGCAACCCAGCCCCAGGCCATCCACTGAGCCACATGAGATGTTTGGAGCAGCAAGGAGGTCAGGAAGCCTCCAAACTGGCACTGGCCCGAGGTGGTGGGATGGGAGGACCAAAGGCTATGGGGAATTTTTCCCTCTTGCTGCAGGGTGCTGGGGAAAAAATGCGTCAGGATGTGGTGATGGGATGGCCACGGCCACGCTGGGTAATGGAGCCTTCTCCAAAAATTCATCCTTGCTTGGGGCTGAAAAGTCCTGCTGGGGCTAGAAGGCCCAAGGTGGACTTGTGAGCTGGGAAATGACCTTCTGGAGAGCAGACGGGACCCTGCACTGAGCATAGTTCTGCTGGTGCTGAGCTTTGATTGGGAAAGTGCTGGGGTTTGGGACTGTGGAGAACAGGGAAGGCTCATCCAGGATTTTCCTGGACTGGGATTTACTGTGTATGGCCAGTATGCCACTGGCCAGCTGATGAAAAGTCTGGAAAACCCAGGACCTGCCATGTCTTGCAGAGCCACTGGCTTGGCGCAGGCAAAGGCCAGGCCACTAATTACCTGCCTGAGGACAAAAAACTTGTGGATTTGTGTTTTCTTAGTGTCTGATCCAAGGAGGTCCCCATCCAAGTGGCACCAAGAGTGCCCCAGGGAGATCTGGCGTCCTTCTGGAGAACAGGCACAGCAGGAAAAGCTTTGAAAGCAAGAGGAGGAGGAGGAGATCCCTGCGTGTCACTGAGCAGCTCCTCCAGGCCTGGCTGATGCAATGCGAGCGCTTCCAAAGCCTGGGAAGCCCTGGGAAGTCCCCAGGAACTTTGGTGGCATCAGGGCTGTCTGCCAGCTGGGGCTGGGGAGTCCCCAGCCCGGGGCCAGATGCTGAACTGGGGCCAAGCTGTGGTTCCCTGTGGGAAGGGCTGATCCAGCTGCCGTGGATCAGATGGCAGCAGGTATCCCCGAGGGAGGGTCAGCCAGGAGTAAACCTCCCTCTGAGAGGTTTCCACGAGCTGTAAGATGATAAGGACGTGGGGTTGGGATGGGGAGAAGCAGGGCAGAGGGTCGTTTCAGCCCTAAGCCCTGAGCAGCCATCCCTCTCCTCTGCCTGCAGTGGTAAAGCTATCCCTGAACTGGCAGCATGGCTTATCCCAGCACCACCTCACTCCCAGCCCTCTTTCCTGAGGCTTTCCACAATCAAAGCCCTGCTGAGGGAACTGGGGTCAGCCCCAAAATCGGTGTCCCGGTAACAGAGGGATGGAAAAGGACAGCTTGTACATCCGAGCAGCCAGCTGGTGGGATGTCCTGTCCCACAGCCCCATCCAGGGATGCTGCAGCAGACACAGCCAAGAGCTTCACTCAGTTATTGTTATTTTCTTCTCCTTTCCAGGCACTGAAAATTGCTGCGTGGGAAGAAAGGTGTCTGAAGGTGATGAATGGCTTTGCTATGTTTGCCAAGCAGATGTTTTCCTTTGATGGGCACCAAAACACCAGGATTTGCCCTTCCTGGCTGGAAGAGTGAAATTCCCTAAAATTGCTCACAAATACAGCCCAAATTGGTAGTTTCAGGAGGAAAAGAGGAAGGCTGGAGGTGCCATTGGAGAGGAGGGGAGGCCAGGTTCAGCTGTCTGAGGTGTGTGGTGTCCATGTGCTGCTTCTGTCCCAGCCACGGGGATTTTCCAATGACCTGGATATGAGCAGGGCACGCTCCATCCCTCCCACCAGTCTTGGCTTGGAGGAACTGTGTTAGATGAGCATCCCTGAGCCTGGAGGTGGGGAACCACGCTGGGATGGATGCTCCCCGGTCCCAGGGGTGCAGCACCCCAACCTCAGCTCCTTGGTTTGCGTGTTGAGTTTTCCCAGAGCAGGAAGATTGTGGTGTTCCCTCTGCTTCCTTGGGGGAGCAGCATGTGGGCTGTGAATCATGCCTTGGGTAGCAGAAAGGAGATCTTCAGGGCTTGCTCTCTGCTCCTCTAAACATCCCTCCATCTGTCCATCCCTCCATCCCTCCATCCATCCATCCATCCATCCACCATCCATCCCTCCATCCATCCCTCCATCCATCCATCCATCCTTCCCTCCATCCATCCATCCATCCATCCATCCATCCCTCCCTCCATCCATCCATCCATCCTTCCCTCCCTCCATCCCTCCATCCCTGATCCATCCATCCATCCCTCCATCCATCCCTCCCTCCCACTCCTCCCTCCATCCCTCCATCCATCATCCATCCATCCCTCCCTCCCTCCATCCCTCCCTCCATCCCTCCATCCCTCCATCCCTTCCTGAGTCACCGCACCAAACCCAGGTGCTCCCTGTCATCCCAAGCTCTCAGCCACTGCTGCTTTCCTCCCTGTGGGTGGGATCTCAGGGATTTGGGGCTGTGGATGTCGGTGCACATCATGTATCCTGGTTTGTCTGCTCTGTTGGGGGCGTATTTGTACTTTCTCATGGTACTTCTGAGGAGCAGAACCCAGGCAGCTGTTGGGCTGCAAAAACTTCAGTGGGCTGGGATGGACGGATCTCTTCAGAGAAACATTTTTAAGCTAAAAAAACCCAATAGGATTTATTTATTTTTAATAGCTTTCTTTTTGTTTTTTGAAACGACTTTGCTGGTTCTTCAAGGCATTCCAGCCCCAGCAACATCCCGTGGTGAGAAGTCCCCTGGATGAATGTGCAGCCTTAGCTCACCTCTGCCAGGGCAGGGACCTGGCACTGGAGCATCACCAGTAATTTTCCACCCGTCTCCACGCTGTGGAAATACACCCAGGCACGGAAAAAGCCTAGAAGGGAATAAAGAAGACACTTGGCCAGTAGAGCTTGGCCGGCTCCCAGCTCAAGGAACGGCTTCAGGTTCATCCCCAGCTCTCCAACGCTTGGCAGGCTCAGCTCCCTCAGCTCCTACAAATGGGACGGGCCAGCGGCATCTCTGCCAAAGCCCTGGGTACTCCTGCTGCAACAGCTCCCTGCGCCCACGGCTTTGCTGCAAGACAAAAAGGGGGGAAAGTGGCCTTCTTGTGGAGTTTGGTCGGGATTTTTTCCTTCATTCCCACTGCGGAGAAAAGGAGAAGGAGAAACTTGGCACGGAGGGCAGAGCGAGGGGGAGGTTGGGGACAGCGGGGATGTAGAGGTGGGAGGTGAGCGGTCCCTTTATGAGGCTCTAATGGCTCCAGCCAAAACCCACATTAGCCCGATGAGTGAAAGGAGGTTTTTACGAGGCAATAAGATGTCCCAGCCTGCCGGGGCGGTGATTGCCAGCCCGTGGCCTCGGGCTCTGTGAGGAGCCGCTGGTGCTCCTGCTGCAATTCGACTCCGGCTTGGCAAGAGGGTCCGGCCTGTTTCCCAACGTCGCGGTGCTAATCCATCTTACCTCAGTGGTGCAGCAATAACCCCCAGAGCCATCACCACCTCCCACCGCCGGCGGCTGGAGAGCACAAGATGTTCCCAGACAAGGCTCCTCACACCCCGCGCGGCCCCGGCAAACAAGGGCGGCTTCCCAAATCCCACGAGCGTCCTTCCCCCAGCAGCTTTCCATGGAAAACACCCTCGAAGAGTCGCTGGCCCCAGCCCACCTCCTGGAAAACTCAGGTTCCTGTGCGAAGGGCGGTGAAACAGGCCGGGAAGGGGGCACCAAGGGCGGACGTGACCGAGGTCTGTAACATCCTGATGAGTCCAGAGAAGATAAGTGATGAGAGGGCGATGAGTCGCTGCCTCTTGTGCAAAACCCAGGGCCATCCAATGCATCCAGCGTGTCCAAAGGAGATGTTTCTCCGTAGGATTTCTCCTGACGCAGGAGGATGAGAGCGGCTTTGAAAAGCAATTCCTGGAAGAGGAAGTCACCCAGGACACAAAGACCATCACCAGCTCACACTGCTGGGTGCAGAAGCTCACTGAGGTCTGATGTTTTCCCTGGATCCTCTGCTTCAGCCGATGGTTGTGGAGGAAGAAAACCCATCGGCGAGGTGTTGCTCCCACATCCAAGGCACAGGGTAGCAGTTGATTCCTGGGGACAGGCTGGCCAAGGGTTGGCCAAGCTCCAGGGTCAGGACTGGCGGGCCTGAGCAGGATCAGGAGCAGGAGGGGGTTATTTGGTGGAGGTGGACATGAAGGAAACAAGATATCCCCATTGCCAAGGTGGCTGAAGGGAGCTGGAGACACCATGGGAAGAATGAGTCAGTAGGAGCCAGTCACAGGGATGACCACAAGGATCTGTTATCACCAGGATCTGTTATCGGTGGAAAATCTGTCTCATGAGGGCATCAAAGCAGCTCCTTGTGTGCCAAAAGGAAGGGGGAAGGGGAGGAAAGGAGGACAAAGATCCTCTGTGCCGGGCAAGGAGAGTTCTGTGGCCCCCAGCCCCTCTGGGATGGTGCAAGAGGAGGTTCAAAGCCCCATGTCCTTCCATTTGAGAGCTTCTTCGCCCCATCCTGGCAGCGCGAGGGCTGGGGCAGCTGGGAGGGGAAGGTCTTTGACAGCACCACGGAGCCAGAGCTGGCCTGAGTGCGTGTTATTCACCTTGAAACTATGTGAGTAAACAGAGAAGGCTCCTCTTCCTGGTCCCACCTCAGCAATCAGGCTGCAGACTGGAGCAGACGAGCCCGAATCCACCCTGACAGGTTACGGGGATGCTCTGCTCTCCCTCCGGTGAGTCCTCAAGCCAAGCCACCCAGGAGAGGAGGATGGTGAAGCTCCAGTTGGCCTCCTGGCTGTGTGGAGCTTCTTGGAGATGTCCCACCAGGAGGGAAACATCCCTTTCCCACCACCTGTGGTGTTTTTATAACCTGTATCACCCTTGTTTTGTTGCTGAGCAGCAGCGACACTCGAGGCTCGCTCTGACATGGGGGGAGTGGAGCCAACTGGGAAGAGCCCAGTTGAGAGACCCAGCAGCAGCTGGGAGGAAGAAGAGATGATCCTGCAGGAGAGGGACCTCCCTCCCGGCACAGCAGAAGCCTCTGAGCTCCAGGGATTCGGTGGCCATCACAGCAGCCATGAGTCCCACTGGATCCTGATGCCTTCCACCTTGGTCCTTGGGGTTCCTGCAGGAGCTTGGCTCTTCTCTGTGGAAAAGCTTCATCCATCTTGGTGTCCTCCTCCCCATCAGTGCCACGTGCTGAGCATTCCCAGAGGAAGAGAAGAGACCACCCTGGACCATCCTGGAGGGAAGAGAGCAGCCTCCAGAGCAGGGCTGGAGCCAGCCCAGAGCCAGGGAGCCTTGCAGAAGACTGAAGAGTTTCCAGGACTGACCGTGGTTTCTGCAGGCAGGAGAGGGAATAAAATGGTCAAATTCATCACAATTCCATGCCTGTCCTCCCACGCAGAGTCAAGGAATGTGGGAGATAGCACAGCAATGCCATTGCAAACACCCTGGAGAGGTGAACCCACTCCTGACCCCAGCCAGGAGGGAACAAAAACTGGTTTAAAGGCTTTTGGAGCATCTCAGTGTGTCCGTGGGAGGCTTGTGGGCACTGGCTGGGTGGGAGGCAGCTGATGGGTCGATAGCCTGAACACCGAACACACGGACATCAGAGATAACTGGTGGAGAGCAGAGTGCAGAGGTGTTACAGAGTCTTGTAACCATTCCCACACTGGGAATCACGTAGGAATTAGTTAATTAACCATTCCAGAGCTTTAGGTGCAGGCAGTGCTGGCACAGACTCGGGGATTCTCTTTGGGAGCGAGGCCACAGATGGGAGGAGAAGGGAAAGAAGGTCCATGTGTTGCTGAGGTTCAAACTGGGTGACCTCAACCAGAGCAGAAAAAAAGGGAGGGGGAAAAAAAAAAAAAAGATGTAAGAAACTGCAGCTTCCTCGGGCTGATCCCTTGCAAGGCTTACTCAGAGTTACATCATGGTGCTTATTAGGATGCAGATCCCTGAGAGCCACGGCTCCAGAGCCTCTGGAAGGGCCACACCATCCCCGGGGATGTGGGGCTCCCTATCCAGCAGCCAGGGCAGGATGGGTGGCACTCCAATCGCAGCTGTGCCAGTGAGGGCAGTCCCAAACACGGACACTGCTGGTGTCCCCACAGAAGGACTTGGCTTCCTTTCAGAGCCCAGGGAGGTGAGGGGTGTTTGGGCACGGGGCTGGCTCCTGCCTGTGCTCATCCTGGTGTTCCTGAGGCTGGCAGCTGCACAGATGCTGCTGGCTGGAGCAGAGGGCAGCTCGCCAGCTTCCCTGGCTCGGCTGTCACCACATCCAAGGCTTTTCCAAGATCACAGGTCTGTTCCTCACCACACAGCACTGAGCAAGGTGGTTTCCCTGCCCTGGCTGCTCTCTCCCTCTTCCTGCGAACCAGGAATGCTGGGGGTGTCCCCAGAGGTGCCCAGGGAACAAACCCAGGCTGCTTCCCAGTGGAAGGGCAGGATGCGGAGGCAGCAGAAGGAGGGGAGGGGCTCGCAGGGGAATCCCAGCCCAGGAATCTTTGCTCCTGGGTGTGAGATTCCTGCTAAAGGCCCTTTCTCATGCCCCAGGATGCTCCTCTGCTCCTGGAGCTGGTGAGAAACTGCCACGGGAGTGCCCTGGATATTCCATGGGTATCCTTGGGTTCGGGGGTGTTCCCTTCCTGCAGGCAGGGAGCGGGTGAGCCACCCCAGTGCCTGCATCCTGCCTGCTGGAAGAGCAGGGAGCGTGTCAGGAGCGTCCCCAGTGCTGCCACCGTCCCGGGACTTCCCACAGAGGGAGCATCCAAACGTGCCAAGCTAAGCCAGTCCGGCTGCGGGATTCAGCGCCGGAGCCACGGACTCCAGGCACGTCCCGATGCACGAGTGGCTTTCCTCAGCTTTGGATGGGTTCCATCAGCCTGGGGGCTGCTCCACGGGGCTTCTCCCTCCCTGCGTCCTCCCCCAGGGTTTTGCAGGATTTCACCTCCCGTGCTGGGAAACAAAAGCAAAAAGAAACACCACGGCTTTTTCATTATTTCGGAGTGCAGGAACGGCGTGTGAATGCCGGGGCAGTAATTCAAGTGGGAACGTGGAGCTGGAAAGCTTTCAGCTCCCAAACTCGACCCGAGCCTCAGCAGTTGGCTTCGTGCTGCTCATTCATCCACAGGGTTATTTTTGGATTCCTCCTCCTGGGAGAACAGGATTGGTTTTGTTTTCAGCGTTCCTTGGAGAGCAGCTCGCTGAGGGAATGACTTAGCAGAGAAAAACCCTCTTGGCTGGTGGGGTCCTCTCGATTCCATGATTCCGGGTGGGAAGGTGATGGTGTTTCATGTCCCTTGGGAATTTATTCCCGCTCTGCTCTTGCTGGGGCTTGGATATCTCATTACCTACGGATAATTACCTGGAGATAATGAGGTACCTGCATCTCTGGGTTGCTGGGCCTCGTCTTTGTTGCTTTCCTGGGGCAGCAAGCAGTGCAGGTTGGGATTTTTATTTATCTACCGATAACTGTAGGCCCTGACAGGATCCAAATCAAAGTTTTGATGGAGGTAAAGCTGGAAAAATGTTGGATGAGCAACCAGACCTGCCTGTGACGTGTTTTTTTACTCATAGAATGGTTTGGGTTGTAAGGGACTTTAAAAATCATCCAGTTCCAGACCTGCCTGTGACGTGTTTTTTTACTCATAGAATGGTTTGGGTTGTAAGGGACTTTAAAAATCATCCAGTTCCAGACCTGCCTGTGACGTGTTTTTTTACTCATAGAATGGTTTGGGTTGTAAGGGACTTTAAAAATCATCCAGTTCCAGACCTAATTTTCTCCTAGTTCAACCCAAAAGGGGATCTTTCCCTGGATGGAAGGAGATCCAGAGGAAGGAGAGGTGGGAGAAGCTGTAAAGACCCACCCCAAAAAGCCTCAGAGCGTGGGATCTGACTGCCAGGCCAGGGCGAGATGTGGGAGTGGGTATTTCAGAGGATGTTTGGGTCTCCTCCTCTCACTGCCAGCACTCACTGGAGGCTTGGAAGGAGCTGGCAGCTCCCAAGGTTTCAACTCCTTCTTGGCTCCAGAAGAAATGAGTGGGATGAGGAAACCCTGATCTCTCTCTTCACAATGAGTGTACTTTAAATGTAACCACAATGGCAGCTGTTGGGGGCCCTCCCTAATCCTCCTCCCTCCGGCTCCCCCCCACCACCCCATCCCTTCATCCCTGTTTTCCTCTGCCCCTCTCCTCCAGCCAGGCTGTGCCTGGGAAATTGGGGCTCTCTGTACAGCTCTCTTATTCCAATTAGCTCGATAATTAGAGCCTCATTGGGGGTGCTGCTGCCGCCAAGGATGTCTCCAAGGCGAGGGCTGCTACCAAGGCCGGGAAGTCCCCAGCAGGAGCCCTGGGGATGGTGGGGTGGGATAAAACCCCCTCTTGTCCTCTTGGACAGAGCAACAGGTGCTGCTGTCCCAAGTTGCCCACGGTGTCCAGGGGATTTGCCTTCATTCCGTACGTGGGACGTGTTTCGGGTGTAGAGGAGGACCCCGTCGATGTCCCACTCCCCCCCAAACGGCTCCTGAGCCACAAAAGCCATCTCTGCTTTGGCTCTGGTGGATGACTGGGGGGATTGCCAGACGATTTGAGGGGTTTTCTGGTCCTTAGGAGCAAGCCCTAGGGACCAGAGGGATGCTGTGGCTTTTTGGAGGGATGCTGTGTTTGAAACCTGGGAAGCTGTGGGGTCTGTGGCAGTGGGTGACCTTGAATCCCACCTCTCTCTGTCACTGCAGGATCAGCTGAGTAGCTGATCTCTCCTGGACTAAAGCATGACTTTATGGGGAAGCAAATCAAAGAGAAGAGGGGAAAAAAGAGGGACAAGGAATGAAGGTAGGTGTTTCTGGACAGATCTGCCACAGGAAGAGGAGCTGGACAGGCCTGTGAGCTGGGGACCACCCACCCTTCCCCATCACTCGAACCCCTGGCCAGCGTCACTCTGGGTTCTTCCCTCCTAGAGGAGGTTAAATCCTTCCGAGGGGCTCCCAGGACGAATTGGGGAGCAAAAGCTGGGACAAGAACCGACCCTTTTTGGGGTATGGGAGAAGTGGTGTGGCTGGGGAGCAGCAATGAACCCCAAGTGCTCCCTGGAGCTGGGAACCTGGTGCCCATGCTCCCACTTGGAGCCCCCGCACCCCTGTGCCTGCCAGGGTGAGCCCCAGGATGGTTGTCCCCCCTCGGATGTGGGTTTTGGGGACCCTGCAGGCAGTGGCAATGTGAAACCAGCAGGTTTCCTGAGCGCTTAGAGGGGGAGCCACAGCCCAGCAAACAACAGATTGAACGCAGGTGCTGAGGCTGAGAAGCCTCAAAATCGAAAGCCACACGGCCAAAATTTTACTAAATCGGTCAAATCCTCACCTCCTTGGGTTCACAGCAACCCTGTGGGTGTGCTGGGGCTGCTCCCATCCCTGGGTGCCAAGCAGAGAGGATGCTGCTGGCTGGAGAGGGTGGGAATGGCCATGCCCTGAGTGGGAATCACCACCCACCTTTTCCCCAAAGCCGCATTCCCAAGGTCTTATGTCTTCGAAAATTATATAAAAATTAAAACAATAAAATAAGAATTCAATAATGGGGTTTTTTTTGGAAGTTGGTGTCTCCTGTGCTGACGGTGCCAGCAGGTTTGATGCCTCAGCAAGGAGCTGCTCAGATCGTTTGAGTCGCTAATGCAGAGATGAACCACGCGGGGAGCTGAGAGAAGGAAATTCGCAGGAAAAAGAACAAACCAGCAGGTATTTCCTGAGACAACAGGTAGAAACTCCCCTCTCTGCGCCAGAGAAATGTGAGAGTGAGAAAACGTCGTTGAAATGTAGTTTTTGGAGTCCAGCTGGGTGCCTGGCAGCAGGGATGTGGCCAAACCAGGATGGGGAAAGGTGTTTCTTGAGTAAAGCTATGTGAACGTGTGAGCCAACTCAAGCTTGAAGGGGTTATCTGCCGTGTCCAGGGGACTGTGATTCTGGTCAGTGAGGCAAAAATTAACGCTGATAGTTCTAATGCCCATAACTCCAAATAACAAGCTGTATTACCCACCCATTTGCTCGTTTTAATACATAATAACTATTCTGTGTTGCACACTAACAAGTAACATCTCGTAATTACATGTAATAACTGTCCTCTGATTGCGTTACCGTTTGGCCAGAGAAAATATTGATGGCAGCACCTGATCGATGAGTTCCAGACAAAGCAGTGGTGTGTAAACTTCGGAGCCGAGGGACTGGGAATGCAGCACCGGCTCCTCCCAGATCCTTGTTTTCTTTGCTGCTGCCACAAAACTGCTATAAATTAAAGCTGTAAGTGGAAAATAATGCTTGTGAGGCCCGGGAGAGGAGAATTCAAACCCTGCCTTCTCGCTCGTTGGTCAATAAAGTAATAAAAAAGTGGAATTATTTATTTTTTTACTTAGAAATCTTTATTTCTCACTGCCTGAGGGAGCTGAGCTTCTGCCACTGCTTCACTCCACAGCCTCGGGCAACGCACTTAATCTCCCGGGATCTGTGTCACTGGGTTAATCATATTTACGTGCCTTTTATGAGGGTTAATGATTAGTCCGGGAATGTTTGTATGAACTTTTCCAGACGCGACTCCTTAGATAAACGCTACGTGTTACCGCTTGGGGCTGCTGGGGGTTAAATCCAGGAGGAGGGGCTTTGCTTTGGGGCGGGGAGTGACTCCGAGGGGGCTCAGAAACCATCCCCAGCCCACTCCAGGCTGCCCGCGGATCTCTCGGCTTCCCTCTGTCCCTGGGAAAGCGGTTTTTTGTGGACACAGGGACTTGTGACCTCCGGCCACATCCCGGGGGGCTCAGCCTGGGGGAGGCTCCTCTGTGCTGGGAGTCCTCTGTAAAGGGGGGGTCTCCCGTAACGGGGGCTCCTGTTTCACAGGGAATCCCCCCAATGCATGGGGGGGATCCTCTTAATGCCGACTGCCTGTGTCACCGAAATGAGGAATAAAACTCCGTAACAGCAGTGTAGTAGTGAGGATCGGACATCATTATCTGCCCGCACACGGGGCGGGTGACTCCGCCTAAGGTGCGCTCATGGCTCAAGATGATACATGTCTTTATTACCCGCTGCAGAATTCATCAGAAAATGTTACATGGGAAGTTCTTCCCTGTCTGGGTGAGCTGCGCACGTGTTTTGGAACACTTTGTTACCGAGGCGGCCGCGGGGCCCCTGAACTGGCTTGGGCTGCGTGGAGTTGAGCCCTCAACGTTGCACAGTCACATCCCCTTCCAGGACCTGGGACTTGGGCGCGATCTGCAGCACCTGCACTGGGGGGTCCCTCGATGGGGGTCCTCTCGAATGGGCGCTGCCTGTAAGTGGGGGGTCCCTCGATGGGGGTCCTCTCGAATGGGCACTGCCTGTAAGTGGGGGGTCCTTAATGGAGTCCTCTCGAATGGGCGCTGCCTGTAAGTGGGGGGTCCTTAATGGGGTCCTCTCTAATGGGATCTCCCGTTAATGGGAGGATAGTTCCTAAGGGGGGCTGCCTGAAATGGCGGTCCCTTTAGTGGGGGCTCCATGCAATGGGGGTTTCCTTAATGAGGAACCATACAATGGGGGTTGTCCTTAATACCGCTCCCCCCCCTAGCGCGGACTCCCCAGGCGGCCCCCCCTCTNGGGGCCGGGCTGCAACGGGGACCCCTCCGTACGGGGCTCCCCGGCTGCGGGTGTCCCCCGTAACGTGGGGGATGTCCCTGTCCCGAGAGTCCCCGCTCCGAGCGCACGGGCAGAGCCCCGACCAGCTCAGCGCACATGTGGCTGGGCTGTCCTCTCCTCTCCTGTCCCGTCCCGTCCCCTCCCCTCCTCCGGCCGGCCCACACGCACACCCAGCCCTCCTCCTCCTCCTTCTCCACCTCCTCCTCCTCCTCCCACTTCCTCCGCACAACGCGGGCTGCCGGCCGAGAAGGGGCAGCGGCCCCCCCCC
>VZTA01028167.1:0-11090 GCA_013398855.1 Mohoua ochrocephala | reverse complement strand
CCAGCCCTCCCAGCAGCACCCCCACGCCCACTCTCCCGGCCTCCTCCCCAGCCAGCAGCCCCCTGCTCCCACCGCCTGGCCCCCAGCTCTGCACCCTCTTAGGCCCAAGCCCTCCCCAGACCCTGGTTCCCACAGCCCACCCCACCCCGGGGGAGGAGAGGGTGTCGGTGGTCAGGCAGGTGGGTGGTGTCCCCGCACAGACCCCCTCCGGGCAGTACTTCACCACCCTGCACACCTGGCTGTGTGACACGATTTCGGGCTCGGTGTCCCGCTCCTCCCCGGAGCTCCTGCAGCAGTGGCTGAAGAAGGCTGAGCCGGCAGAAGAGCTGGGAGAGATGCCCAAATCCCGGCCCAAGCCCAAAAATGGCTCCAAGGTTGCCAATCCTCAGAAGCCCACCAACGGCAAGGAGATCTGGCTGGCTTTCCAGGACGTGGCCGTGCTCCTCGCCAACCTGCTCTCCCAGCTGGAGACCTTCATGTTCGCCTGCCCTTTCCCCCACGTCGTCCGAGCAGGAGCCATCTTCATCCCCATCCACGTGGTGAAGGAGAAGCTGTTCCCCAAGCTCCCTGGCAGCTTTGTGGACCAAGTCCTGCAGAAGCACAAGGTGGAGCTGCGTCCCACCACCCTCTCGGAGGAGAAGCACCTGAGGGACCTGGAGCTGAAGAGCTGCACCTCCCGCATGCTGAAGCTCCTGGCACTCAAGCAGCTTCCCGAAATCTACCCCGACCTGCTCAACCTCCACTGGCACAACTCCATCCAGCAGCAGCTCGGTGGGTAGCCTGGCATCTCCTGTGGATGGGTCCCCGGGGCTCTCCCAGGGAGGCTCCAGCTGCACCTGCCTTCCAGGTGCTGCTGTTCTTGGGGAGCGTCCGAAGGTGCCTCAGCATCCCTGTCCTGCCGAGGGTTCTGCCCGGCTTCTCCTCTGTGGGTTGTGGAGGGGGAAAGTTTGAGCTGGGAGGGAGAAAATTCATCCTGGGGGTATCAAGGAGGTTTCAGTCACCTCCGGGCCACCTCTACCCGTCCAAGGGCACTGTCAGACCCGCCACCCATGGCTGTCCCATCCAGCTGGTGACTTCATTGCTCCGTCCAGATAACCTTTTGTCGCTGCTCAAGGCCATTACCGGCAACTTTATTTCTTCCAGGTTCAAGCTCACAGACTGGCCAGCATCCTTCCAAGTAGGTAACTCCTCTTCCACGTGGGTTTGTAGGAGTTTATGGGATTTATATGTCGTTTGTGGAGGTTGTGTGTATGTGTGTGGATTCCATGTGATGGTGAGCAGCTCGAGCTGGCTGGGGAGGCTCCACTGCCTGGTCCAGGCTGGAGGAGCGGGGAATATTTGGAATATGGAGATGTGCCCTCCCTGACCACTCCTTCCTCTTGCAGGTAGCCCTGGCACGGAGGCACTGAAAGCTGGCGGCAAAGCAACAGCCACGGATAGATCAAGAAAAAGGAGGCACTGAGGAACATGCCAGGGACAACAGCCAAATGGTGACGGGAATGGGAAGGTCCCTCATCCCAGAGCCGTGGATGCTGGGACCACCAGCAGCCCTGCAGGCAGATGCTCAGCTCCCACCAGCATCGGGGATCCTCCAGGATGCCGATACCCTGCCAGGGACCCGCTGAGGGTGCTGCTCAGGGTGGAGAACAGCTCAGTGGTGCTCCAGGGACACGCACAGGGATCCTCCAGGATGCTGATACCCTGCCAGGGACCCGCTGAGGGTGCTGCTCAGGGTGGAGAACAGCTCAGTGGTGCTCCAGGGACACGCACAGGGATCCTCCAGGATGCTGATACCCTGCCAGGGACCCGCTGAGGGTGCTGCTCAGGGTGGAGAACAGCTCAGTGGTGCTCCAGGGACACGCACAGGGATGCTGGCGGGTTATCCGGGCCCGCGGGGATGGGCTCGAGCCCCTCGCGGCAGCTGGAGCTGCTTTGCTTTGAATGGATCATCTTTCAGTGCATCTCCCACCTCCATCCGTGACTGCTCTGGTGAGCTGTGAGGGAATGGCTGCAGTTCCAGTGGAGCTGGAGCAAGAGGAGCATGGAAATGGCCACAGCACCGTCCACAGCCTTGGAAAAGGGGACTGCAGGGAGGACATCCCACCTCCTCCTCTCTCCTCTAAATCCCCTTTCCCCCTTTATCCACGCCATTCCCAGTAAACGTCCCCTTCCTCCAGGATTTTCAACTTTAAAGTGCCACAAAGACCTGGCACAACATCAAGGGCAAGGGAATCGTGACTTCCATAGTCCCAGGACTAAGTCTTTTTTTGTTTTAAATGAAGACATTTTACAAATGTTCTGGATTTACCTTTATAAGGAGCTGCTGCCTTCAGGTCACGTGTTTTGGGTTGTTTTTTTTCCTTTAGATGCAGTAATTTATACGTGTCTTTTTATTTAAGCTAAAAGGCTGCAAAAAAAAAAAAAAAAGATTGAAAGACTCTTAAAGAAAAGAAAACCAAATCACTTTACATCCCAGATCCTGTCCCAAAGGAGAACGTGGGAGATGCACCTTTAGGGATCGCCTTGGTGGAGACTAAGAGGGCAGAGAGGGGAGTGATGCTGCCAGACCTTGGGAGGAGGGATCCTTTCCATCCCAAAGGGTTATGGGCATCCCAGGAGGGATGTGGGCATCCCAGGGCTAATGGACATCCCCTCCCCCTGGGGGGCTGCAGCGGGGTACACAGCAGAGGCCTTAAAAAACTCAGCGCTCAGGTGTTCTTCCAGCTGCTGCAGGGCACGGAGGAACTAAACAGGGGTTATTAGGATTTTTTAAATTTCACTACAGGGAATATTTATTTTAAACTACAAAAATGGAGCGGGGGGAGGGTGGGGGGGGAACAAAAAAAATAACCCTACCCAAACTGTACTTATTTTAGCCAAAAGGTGTGTTTGCTACCGGGGGATTTCTGTGGGTGCCTTCCTGGTTTTCCATGGAGATGGAGGGGCTGTGGATGGGATAAGGGGGGACGCTGCTGTTCCCCTCACTCCCCCTCACCACTCCACGTCTGTGCACAGCGATTCGGAAAGCAGTGTTTGTTAATAATATTGTTGTTTTTATACATATATAAGGTTCTAGGGAAGAAAATTCCTTCCCTTTATTTAATTCTTTTGTAAGAATATGAAGAGCTGCCTCACCTGGTTAAAAGAGTTTGGCTTATTTCCAGACGTGCCCTGCTTCTGTCTCTCCTTCCCAGCGTGGGCACAACGGGACCTTCCCGGGCTTGGAGGGTCCCCAAATCCCCCACCCGATGCCTCTTCCTGCAACACTTGCCTGCCTCTCCCTGCAGCAAGGCACAAGTGCTGTGCTCAGCCCCTCTGTCCCACCATCAGAGGCTGGATCCGGTGTCCGGGGCCATCACAGGAGCACATCCCAGCCTCCACAAACCCCCCGGGGTGACAGCCCAGGAAGAAGGTGCTGGTGGACGTGTGTGAGCATCAGAAACTGGGCAGGAGAGTGTGGGGTGCTCAGGGATGCCCTCGGGGCTGATCCAGTGGGGAGCCCTGAGACAATTTCTCCTTTGTGAGCCTCGGTCAGGCACAGGATCTGCCGAGGACTCCAATCCTCGTGGTTCAGCCCCACTTAGCTGAGCCCAGCAGGCGAATGGAGCTGCCACAACCCGCTCCTCACAAACGGGGTGTTTTGGGGAGCATCAGCAGGGTTTGGGGGTCATCCTGCCTGGAGGAGCAGGCACACCCCCTCCTGCTGCCAAGGGCTCAGTGAGGAGCAGAGGGAAGCTGAAACCCCTCCAGCTTCACCTGGGGAAGTGCAAATGAGTTTGTGTTAATTGGGAGCAGCTGGAATGGAGCCACATCCCCCTCCCTGGGAAACCAGATAAAAGCCAGGGCTTGGGTGGGCTCTGGTGCTCTCTTCTCCTGGGGTGCTGACAGGTGAGGGGTGCTGGTGGGCCTGGCCCTCCTTGGGGAGGTTACTGGGGATGAGGTGGGTGTTTGGGGTGGGGAATGAGGTAATGGCTGTGCCCAGGGCTGGTTACAACCTTGTGCTGCACTGGGAGCTTCCCAGAAGATGCCGAGGCTTGGCCCAGGCTTTCCTGAGCTGGGAGGCTGCTGGAGAGAGGGAAGGTGTTTTTATAAGGGGCCCTGGGGATGGGGGTGGGAAGCTCTGGGAATGGGCGGGTCACTGGGGTGTGCTGTGGTGGGGAGCTGGAGGGACCCACCCTAAACCTGCTGCTGTCCCTCTCCACAGCTGAGCTCTCCTCATGGCCTCTCCCAAGATGAGCCGAGGGGTTGGACCCCCAAACCCCTTGGACAGTGCTGCCCTGCAGCCAGAAACGATGCTCCGTGGTGAGAGGGAAGGGGCTGTGGGCACAGCCCCGTGTCCCGCTGCCTGTGTGGCTGTCCCTGCCCGGGGGCTGTGGTGCAGAGCCTTCCTGGTGCTGGCCGTGTGCGTGTGCGCTGCTGCCGTCCCCTATGGCCTGGCTGCTCTGGCTGCTGTCACCTGGGCTCCCCCAGGCTCCTCAGCCTCCCAGCAAGAGGTGGGTGACAGTCTGGTGACAGCACGTGGGGACCTCCTCAGCTCGGCTTGCTTCCCAGGGGTCCAAGGAGATGTGAGCCGTGGGACAGGCGCTGGGGAGTGGAGCTTGGGGACACAGACTGCGGCCACACAGGCGTCTGAGACCTCCCTGCGGTGGCAGCCTGGATCTGGGGACAGGGAAGGGCTCAGGTTGGGCACAGCAGTGGCTGTGACGCTGTCCCCCGCACAGCGGCTTGGCAGAAGGGCGCCTGCTACCTCAGCTCGGCTCTTCCAGACTGAGGGTGTCCCCAGCCCTGGCTCCTGGCATCCCCTCGCTCTGGGAGGCCTCCGTGGAGCAGGACCAGGCTCACGTGATGCCACACAGATATCAGCAGTGACTTCAGCCGGTGGCCTGTGGCAGCCAGCGGGCACAGCAGAGCCCCAGAGCCCACAGAGGGGGTCTGAGGGCACCTCCAGAGCTCGGAGTGAGCCAGCTGCCGGGGTCCCCACCACCTCCCAGGTATGGCTGCACCCTCCTTCCCTCCCCACAGCTGCTTCTGGCCTGTCTGCCGGGGCTGCAGTGATGGAGGTGGCACCCAAACAACTGGAGCCACCCCAAGGGGCTGCTGGAGGGGCTCAGCTCCCAGCACGGACACCGATGGGTGCTCACTCCTGGAGCTCCAGCACGGCAGAGCGGGTGGTGGCCTCTGCTCTGCCAACGCGAGGGACACCCAGCTCGGCTGGCCCTGGCACAGTGGGGGTGCCCCCTGCCCTTACACCTGAGGGGCTCTGGGGCACTGCTGGCACCGTCCTGCCAGGGAAAGCTGCTCTGTTGGTGGATGCTGCATCGGCCCAGGTTCCAGGAAACGGGTCTGGACTCCTGGATGCGGTCCTGGCATCGCTTCCCACCGCTGCAACGGCTCCTGGTGTCCGCAATCAGCAAGTGCTGGCTTCCTTCCTTCCCACGTTGGAGTCTGGGGGTCCTGCTGTCGCCTCGGGGACACAGAGTGACCTGCCTTCTCCCCCTGCACAGCCAATGTCCACCCAAGCCTCCCCAGCTCAGACCAGGCCTCCCAGCCCTGCAGGTCCCACCGTGACAAGGATGAGCTCCACAGCTGCTGGTGCTGTCCCAGAGCTTGGGCAGATGTTTGTGATGGAAGAATCCGGGCACAGCAAGCCCAGGACAGCATCCCTGGGACCCACTCCCACTCCAGCAGGGTCTCCAGGGCCCACCCCTGCCAGCCCAGGCTCTGTGCCTCCCCCCTGCTCCCCCAACCTTGCTCTGGAGCATGGCTCTGAGCCTGGGCACCACACTGCCACCACCAGCGTGACATTTCCATCTCGCCTGCCAACTTCTCCTGGAGCTGGGCGTGCAGCCAGCTCCCTGCTCAGCTCCCAGACCCTGGCTGTGCCCACAGGAGTCACCCTCGATGCCCACGTCGTGTCCAGCAGCTCCATCGCTTCCCAACACCCCTCCACAGCCACGGAGCATCTCCCTGCAGCCACCAGCGAGGCCTTCAGCCCATCTGAGCTGATGCGGAAGGGCAAACCTGGCTCCACAGGGGTGAAACCCCCTGCATCCCACCCCTCCAGCCTCCCCTCTCCCACACAGCCTGTGCACGTGCTGCCCTTGCAATTCCGGCTGCTGGGCATCGCTTACACCCCGGCTCTGGGCAGCAGGAATTCGGAGAGCTACCGGCAACTGGAGGGAGACGTGAGACTCATGGTGGGTGCTGGAGGTGGTTGGGACAGATCCTGGCACTCTGGGGTGCAGGGTGGTGCCAGGCCCTGCTGGGGTGAGGAGCCTGTGTGCTGCATCAGCCCTCGGTTGGTTTATTGCCCACCTGAGCACGGTGGAGGTTGGTAAATCCCTGGCACTGCTCCACTGGCACTCGGTTTGAGGTGGGACTGGGCTCCCCTCACCTCTGGCAGCCAACAGGGCCGTGGCACACCGTGTTGTTGCTGGGATGTTCCCTCCCAGGAGTGTGAGGGGCTGCTCTAGGTATCCCAGCTCATCCATGGGCATTCCCGGAGGGCTGGCACTCCCTGGGGTA
Source organism: Mohoua ochrocephala (assembly GCA_013398855.1). Lineage (NCBI taxonomy): Eukaryota > Metazoa > Chordata > Aves > Passeriformes > Acanthizidae > Mohoua > Mohoua ochrocephala. The sequence continues at coordinate 4,565 of VZTA01028167.1, read as the reverse complement.
CCAGCGTGCCCTCCCCTGGGCAGGCTGAGCTGAGTCTCCTCTATTTATTGCCCACCTGCTGGTACATTTACCCTTCACACGGGGGGGAGCTTGGAAAACCTTCTCAGTTACCAGGTGCTTCTTCCTTCCAGCTAAACCAGATGCTCTCCAGCTATGAGACCTTCCTGCAGGCAAACGTCCTGGAGTTCATGTGAGTGTGCAGCCCATGGGGAAGGGTGGATTTGGCTTGGAGGGAAGGGTTTGCCCAGGAAAATGCTCCAGACAGGTCATTGTGAGGGGCAGTGCTCCTTCCCTGGCATCATCATCCCAAGGGATCCCTGTCTGAATTTCTGGATAAATGTACCTGGAAAAAAAACCAAAAGCAGATGTGCTGCCCAGTGTCTCCTCTCCCTCCCAGGAATGGTTCAGTGGTGGTGCGAGGGGAGGTTCTGTTCCGGGGGGATGCTCCTGCTCCCACCAACTCCCACCTCATCCGGACAGTCGTCACAGAGGCAAGCAAGGGAAGGAGCATCTTCAGCTGGCAGCTGGAGCCCCAGTCTGTCCAGTCCGGTGGTGAGTTCTGAAGGTCTTCCCACAGCAGGGAGCTGCTGCCAGGTGCCCTCCTCGTGCCTCTGTCAAAGCCAAAACCTGCGTGGTTTGGATTCCAGGCTTTTCCTTTGACATCCCTTCTTCTTACCTGCGTAAAACCATTTTAAGGATGTTAAAGGTGGTGGAGGGCACATCTGGAGCAGCTGGACCTGTGTGGGCCAGTGCTTCTGCTTAATGCTCTGGCTTCCCCTCTTTGCCCCAGCTCTCCTGTGCTGGGAAATGGTACATCCCGACCCCTTCCCACATCCAAAGGAATTCCTCCTCACTCAGCTGCCCTTCTGGTTTCTGCTTTTGGTGCGTGGCCGTGGATGAGCTCAAGGCTGACCGATATCTCCCAAGGAAGGTGGAGGAATAGGTAGGAGCATAACTCTTCCAAACTCCCTTAGGCTTCAGCCTGGAGAACCTGGACCCGGAGAAGCTGTCCATCTCCCTCACTGGCTTCCAGCTCGGGATGAGCAGGATGGATCCTCTGGAGAGGCTGGTCAGTGAGGTATGCCAAGCCTTGGGGGCTCTTACAAGGGTGATGCTGGGAAAACAGGCATGGGCTGCCCGGGTGGTGGGATAACCTCTGCTAAACAGGGGAAGGTGTGAGCTGTTGTCTTCTTTACCCAGGTGACTTCGTCTGTCAGTCCCCTCTACCACGTGAGGAACTTCACCATCTCCCAGCTCAGGTATGGGATGCAGCTACTCCTCTGCCAACACCTTAATTTAATTACCTTCACTATCTCTTGTGCCCTCTGCAGCTCATTAGCTGTGCTGTGAGGATGGAGAGGATGGGAAAAGCTGGGAGGGGATGTGCAGCTGGAGCAGACTGTAACTGAGCACCTTCTGTGGGCTCTGGGGAAAAACACCACTAAAGGTGCTTGAACCAAGGTCCCAGCCCTCCTGCCTTGCTCAGGGCTCTTCTCTCACCTCAGGAACCTCAATGGGAACATGGAGATCACTGGAGAGCTCTACCTAGACACGGTTGTCCATGCTGATGTTACAGAGGTTCTGGAAGCCCTGACTTCGCTCTCAGCCCTCTCTGTGGACCTGACCTCCCTCTCGGTGGAGGGTAAGGACAGTCCCTGTGTGTGGTGTGGTCAGGGTTGCTGCCAAATCCGCACACCCAGCACTCGTTTCTTGTTCCTTTAGGGTCCAGGCTTGGTCTGCGTGTGTACCCACTCTCCTTCCTCGTCACCAACAGACACTTCAGCCAGAAGCTTCAGGATCCGCTCTCTGTAGAGCACGAGAATCTCTCCAGGGCTCTTGGGGATGCGGTAGGAATGGGGCTGGTGGGAAGAGGGGGTTAAGCTCCTCCCAGTGGGGTGAGAAGAAGAGCCGTGGGAGGAAGAGGGGCTGCTTTGGGGTGCCCACCCTCAAAAGATGGTGGGGAGCTGAGCACAACCTTTCTTCCAGGTGGCGAGAGCCCTGAGGGGTTACCCAACCTTCCTGAAAGTGATGATAAAAGAATTCATGTGAGTGGGAGCGGGGGCTCTGCTGGGGCAGGGGTGTACAGGGGCAGGGAGGTCTCCCTTCAGATGTCAGCCAACAGCTCATGGCTGACAGGTGCCTGGTTTTGGCTACAGAAGGATTTGCAGAGGAAGCTGAGGTCAAGCATTAACCCATTGTATCAGTGGTGACTTGCTGGACCTCCAGGGATGTCCCTTCCATCCAATGGCCCCCTGAGTGCAGGGATCTCTTCCAGCTGAGCAGAACCCTCTGGGAGGCTGGGTGTGCCCACCCCATCCTGCTGTGGGGTCATGGTGGGACTGGCAGTTGCTGGAGCTCTTTCCAACCCTTTCTGCAGGCCTGGCTCCTTGATCTGCCATGGGAACATGATATTCCATGACCCTGCTCCAACCAGCATGGAAGTTTTGGAAACACTTGTGCTCTCAGTTGGGCCAAACCAGGCTTTGGCTGACTCTGACATCCATGTGGATCCATATTCTCTTTCAGTGGGAGGTAAGCCCCCCACTCTGGGACATGGGGTATATGAGCTCCACAGGCCCCATGCCAGCACCGTGAGCAGAATAGATCCACAGCTGACCAGATCCTGATCCCTTGTGTGAAGAGAGGGTGAGATGTCTTGGCTGGTGAGGTGACCAGAAAGTAAAATTTTAGTAACGGTTGTGCCCTTTCCCTCTGTATAGCCTGGGGGGGATTGGGGTTGGAGACCTGCTGCTGCAGGCTGGTGTAGGATGGGAGGGATAGGGCCCTGAGGGGTGTGGAACAGGTGTTTTTGTATCCTATGTGGGCTGCTCCAGGCTCTAAGTGCTGTGCTCTGCTCCAGAGGACACCCTGGAGCCTCCCTCGCGCCAGCCGGGCTTCCCAGCCTATGGAGTGGCCTTCATGGTCATAGGTGGCCTCTGCATCATCACTGCGCCCATCGTGCTCGTGGTAAGGGTGGATTCTGTCTGCTGGGGTGGGCAAGCAGCCCTGGCCCCTTGTATGGGGTGGGCTGAGGGACCCTGTGGGGCCAGGCAGGGCTGCAGCCCCTCTGCTCTCCTCCCCAGTGCCTGGGGACCAAGAGGCTGGGCTGGCAGGATGGAAGAGCCCTTTGGGACAGAAGAGACCCCGAAGTGGGGATCCAGATGCTGGAAATGGATAACCAGGGGTTCTGGACAGAGGTGAGTGGTCTTTGCATCCCTTGGATTATTTTCTGTGCCTGGGAGCCGGTGTTTCTGCAGGTCACAGGTTCTTCTGTTACCTGGTGATGATCTCTGGGGTTGGAGAAAACTGTGGGGAGCTGGAGGGGAAGGGACCCTCATTCCTGCCTTTGCTGGAGGTATTTAACAGTGACTTCTTCCCTCTTGCCTGCAGGACCCTGAGGATGGTCACAGCCAGTGGCAAAGCACTTCTGCCTGAGGAGAGAAGAAGCAGCAGCTGGGGGGAGCTTGGAGAGGGGCTGCAGGGGGGAAGGAGATGCTGAGACGCTGTCCCTGAGCATGTGGCAGCAGCTGCCAGGTGCTCCCTGAGCAGAATGCAGACTCAGGTGTGTAAAGGAATAATTTTGTATCTTAAATAAACTGTTGATAGACCGTCGAACCCAGTTGTGAAGGATCTGTGTTTGCTGCGGGGGGTGGTGTTAAGCCCTCCTGCCTGGGTGGGCAGCTTTGCCCTGGGCTCCCAGTAACACCACAGCTGTGTTCTGCTGGTCAAACTGCTGCCAAGGAGCTGGGCTTGGTCCTCTCCAGCTCTGGGCTAACAAGACCCTTAGTGCTAGGGAGTTAAAAAAGCAAGAATGTGTGTGCCAGCCCCACAGTCACTTTTCCAGCCCCACAGCCCTTTCTGTTCCAGCACATTGGTTTTTACTTCCGATCTTGCTCTGGAGTGTTTGTTCTGGCCCCGACCCTCTCTCACAGGCTTTTTATCTCAGCTCCAGCCCTACAGCACTGATTGCAGCTCCTGCTGTGGATGCTGAGCACTCCAGAGTCTTTATTTCAGCTCAAGCCCTGTGCTGCTTTGCCTCTGGCTCTGCTGTCCCCTGTTCCAGCCTCAGCCCCAGGCTCTTTATTTTGCCTTTCCACAGCCACAATTTTTATCTCACCTCCAGCCCCGGGCTCTGTATTTCAGGCAAGCCGAGGCGTTTTATTTCAGCTCCGCAATCAGAGTTTCAGCCCCAGCTCAGCATTGTGTCCCCACACCTTTATGAGATCCCAGCCCTACAGTCACTATCCCAGCTCTATGCTGCTTCTAGCTCCACTCTCACAAAGCTCTATTTCATTCGAGCTCTGCCTCTTCCCCCTGGGGCCAGGTGAAGCTGCTCATGCCCCAGAACAAGATCTTTATTTAAGGTCGAGCTCTGTGAAGCTTCAGCCGCAGCTCTGCTGTCCCCATTCCCGCCGTGGGGAGTGCGAGGCTGGGGCTGAGACTGCGGCTCCAAGCCCCGCCAAACCCGGCCCGCCTTTCTCCGCCCTGTCCAATCACAGCCGCCCTTTCAATCCGGGCGCGGTCCCGCCAAGCTCAGACCGCTCAGTCGCGGCCCGGGCCCTCAG
>VZTA01028166.1:0-58663 GCA_013398855.1 Mohoua ochrocephala | reverse complement strand
TTAGATGGCCACGTAAGGCATCAGTATAACCATATATGTTTCCTAAAAGCTAATTCCAAATTATATTAAAGTAACTTTTAATTATTGCTTGTGCTCATAAGACTAAATTAAACTCGTTTTTGATTTTAGTTTTCTTTTTTAAGATACTTGTATTTGTTAAACTATGCCCTAGTGGTGTTTGTATTCTGGTGTTATGAAGTATAAGCTTGCAATGCTTATAAACAGGAAAATCCATGTTAGAACTGCTAATCTTCATGAATTTTGCTATGTTATCTTAAACATGGTGTTCTTAGACTTACCAACAAGACTGAAAGGAAGCAGCAGTTAGTGGTGCAGACAGATTGCTTTATAGATATTAGATTTGGCAATATACTTTTGCATCCTTGGATTATGCTGATAATCAAAAAAAAAAAAAAGTCCTCAGAACCTTAATATGGTCAGGCAAGCCTTCAAATTTCAAATCGCATGTGGGTATTGATTTCAAGTTTCAAACTAGTCCATGTTTTGATACTAATTTAGGAACTATTACACTTGAAAAGCAACACATTGAGTAGAAGTACCCCTAGAGTCCTAGTCTGCTTATTTAACTAGGCACTCATGCATTCCTGCCAAATCTGGTTTTCATGAAAGTCAATTTATTTGTTCATTTTGTGACATTTGAAACCATTCAAGCAATTGTGAGATGGGATTAAAGTCTCCGTTGAAATGTTTCACTGATTGGAATATTTTGACCATTTTTGAAGGCAATGTGGGATACGGTGATAGGGTGTGAAAATGTACTGAAATATTAGAGCCACATTATTGATAACATTGGAATTTACTTGTGTTGGCACATTATAGGGATTTTTTTTTAGCAGGAATGGCTCTGACTTATTTAGAACCTGTGGATCTGGAAGACTGAAATTTAAGCCATTTTCAAAAGAAAATTATCTGATGACATTAGCTCTGTTCCCTTGCCAAACAACATTCCATTAACCAGCTGAAATGGGACTTAATAACAATCACGTAAACCAATTAGTCTCAATTTATAACTCCGTTAGGGGTGTTATTCATCACCACATGGTTTTATGGAACTGTGGTTCCTTCTGACATTAGGCAGATTAAATAACAAATATGGCCTGGGGTGCTAAACAAAAATGTAAATGCAGATTGCCTAAGAAAGGTTTATGCCCCTGAAAACAGATAGTTTTGAAATCTCATACTTCTTACACATTCAAGAGATATTCTAGACTCGAAAACTAAAATATATCTGTGTCTAAAAGTGTAGACAACAGCTGGATTAATAGTTTCATAATGTATAAGATCAGAGGGTTATTCAGATCATCTGAATGTTGTCTAAATCACAGGCCATTCACTCAGCTACCAACATACTCATCCTAACAGCAGTAAGAAGAAAACTCACATCTTCAGTAAAATAATTTTTGTTGTGTGCCTAGAGACTGTTGCTACCATCGGCCCTGGCAACTGATTAATCTTATTCTGGGATGTTCCTACTTAATGAATCATGTTTCTTTTCACACTAGAAGGCACAATAAAACACTCTATAGATACCTGCCAAATTAGGCTGAGAACCTGTCCCTGTCTTGATCTAGTGATCAGTTTGATTCTGATTCACTTAGATTTTACTAGAAAACCTGGAAACAAATTGCCAAAATACTTGTGCTTGAAAATTATTTTTAAAATTATTTTAAAAACAAACGTCGTGTATACTGTATCAGTTTCAGTGTTATAGAGAAGATGTAAAGGACTACAAAATTGTTTACTTTGCTTTTGGAATAGTTATTTGTATTCAGAAAAGTATCTAAAATTTCAAATATTTTTCTGTTTAATTTATTAACATGAGATTTTTTTCATTTGAAACATGCATATAAAGAGGTCTGTTTGGAAAATGCTTTTAAATTTTGATGAATTGTATTAATCTGACGCTTTTTCTTCTAAAACCATCAGATTTTCACAAAATTGAGCACACTGTTCATTTAATAGCGACATTTTACTAAAGAGTTTTGAATACAGATTTTGATGTAGGCTTAGACCATTCCTTCAAAACATTTCTTCATTTAAAAAATATTTTTCCTGAGTTTTAAAGGCATTAATGACTGCAACTTATAATTTAATCACTGTAATCTACTCTACCCAAAGCTTTTTGATGACAATTATGAGATAAATGGAAGATTTCTAAATGTAATTGCATGTAAAGTCACATACATGATGTTCTAAGGTGATGGATTTGTGTGGAATAAATGAAAGCTGTGGAAATTTTTTTTATTATTTTCCAATGGGAATGTAGGTATATATTTTACAGATTTTTAAGATCTCAGGATTAGACCTAATCCCACCAGTAAATAGTATGTATGCAAACAGTCTCAGATGAAGAAAAGGGAAACTAAGAACTAGAACAGTGAATACTGATGGTCTGAAAAAGTGAAATTAAAGATTAGCTTTTTTAAAAAAAGGTCTGTGTATTAGAGGGACATATGTTAAAAACAAAGCTTGTGAACTTTCTTTAAACTTGACACGAGCAGGCTCTAAGAGAATTTTACCTTTGCTGGTATAAAGTAGTAAACATTTCTTTTACTTATTCCCACCAGATTCCAAAAGATCTTGCGGTAATTGTCTTTCTACTTTTTTTTTTTTCCAAATGGGATTCCTCAAATAGAGACAAAAATGCATTTTTGTTTTACAGGATGTAAGATGTTGTATTAATTTAAAATAGTACAGATGAGAAAGAATCTCATCAGGAGTTCTAATTTTATTTGGTGTTATGTCAGAGCAGCCTCATTTGGTTTAGATCATAGTTGACTTAAATGGAACGAAAATTAAATGACAGTATTTTTCAATAAATGGTGTGTGATATGCAGTGAAGGACAAAGATCATGGCCAGCATGGCTGAAGCAAGAGGAGAATATGAGGGCAGGACGGAAAGCAGCAGAGCATGTGGGCACAGACAGCTGAGTCATTGGGGTGCTGGAGAGCCTCCCAATAGCTCAGTTGCCCACATACATTTTTTAAGAGGACATCACATCTTGCCCACACAAAAATGTACGTACAGCTTGTATGACCTCCATCTAGAAATTTCTTTCAGATACATCAATACTGGTGTCTCTTTCAAATTTTCCATACAGACGCACAAAAAGTATGAATCTGGAAACTGTAATTTTTTTTAGTGTCTAACTATGTAAAGAGAGATCACAGGCAGCCACATGCATTTCTCGGTATACTAGCTAATGCTTCAGCAATGCAAAAAATACCTAAGATATCTTGAACTGAATGGTTTTTAACCTGTATCTCCATATGGTTTTATTCCTTGCAACTTAAGCAACTTTGGATCTACGAGCCAGAGGTAAAATTACAGTGACAAGTTAATGCCTGGTGGATTCAAAGCATGTTGGAAGTGTGAATATTTCCTTTAACTGAGGTGTCCAAAGATAGCTTTTTCATCTTTTTTCCTCCTTTGCCTTGTATGTTTTTCCTTGAATATTGATTTTATTTTCACATTAGTATTTAGGGACATTTTCAGATAATTTTCCCAAATAGTGCCACTTACAGCTATGAAATAGAATAATGTTTTAATTTCAGGTATTGTTTTATTGATGTGAAGATTAATTGCCTAGAATGGAGGATGATTTCTTAATGCTCTTTTCTGTTCTATTTTGTCTTCACAGAAAGTCTAATCACGGATTTTAAAGTATTAAGAGAATTTCCATGTTGGACTAACCTCATCTTTAACTGTAATTACCTCAAAACTAGAAAAATCTGCTGATGAATGAGTTATAATTTGACTAAAAAATTTTTTTTATTGCTGTTTTCATTTCTGCAGTATTTTCATACTACCTACATCTATTTTTAGTATCCATTTGATCATGCTGCACAGTCAATGCTATAGTATTTCTCTTACAAAATATTGAACTCTTTTTCTCTTCCCTGTTTCTAAATAACTTTCTAGCAGAAGTGAAGTGTGAGGATCTTCCCAAAGAGCTGTGCTTTCCAGTTTCCTATGCTACATAAATATACATATATAGGAGTTCTCTGAACATGGGATCTTTCAAGCCAGAAATTTTGTCTTGATTTAGATTAGAGTATCTGTTTGTCTATAATCTCCATCCATTTGAATGCATAATACAGACAAGGCAAGGATACTCACATGTCTAGAGTAACAAGACATGCTGGATCTATTCTATATGTCAGTTAAGTTTAACATTTGTCATGTGTGATATTTACTGTGTGAGAACTGACCCTCCATCTGCAATACCATATGTAGTAATGCAACACCTTTCCATGTTGTTCCAAACAGCTGCACATCCAGGAGGTGCACAAAGGCCAGAAAGAGCTTTCAAGAGAAAGCTCCTTTGGAAGAATTTGGGTCTACTTTTTTTTTAGCAAGTAGACTTAGGAGAAAACCAGACTTCCATGGAGAATAATATTCTTTAAGGTCTTAATATTGGAAAATAAATGAAGACATTGATGATGAATTATTTCATTTTACTTGAGGTCTGATAACTACTTAAACAGGACTGACTGTAAACTCTTTGTTTTGTGGGAGATGCCATCAACTTGAACTGGTTTTGGTAGTGTTTCTACAGGTTTCCCTCTTTCTAATCAATCATCAATCTCTTAGACGGACTGAGATACAGTCAGCTACTCTTCAAAGGTTCTGTCATCAATGTAATGCATATGAATTAGTTGGCTTTGACATTTAGAAGTGTGGGAAACTGATAAAGAAATTGAATGAATGCATTAATAATACTTAAACTCTTTGCATCTCCTCTAATAGTTTTCTTGTAGAAGCTTAATGTTATCGGTACAAATCTGACTTTCTGTCAGGTGTAAATGGAAAACACAATTTCACTGTCTCACTTATCAAAATGCACGAGAACTTATTTCTCTGAACAGAGTCACTGTAGAGGAGTAAAACATAGGCTTTTACCATCTTTCAAAGTCGTTATGTGTTGAGATGTGACAATGACCTCACAGCTTGACAGAGTTTAGGAAAAATCCTCCCCAGTTTAGTGCTCCCACTGAGACTCTACAAACCATGTGCTGCTTTCTCACTCCCCCCTCCCCTGTGGCAGGCTGGAGAGGTGAATTTGGGGCACAAAAAGTAAAGATCGTGGATTGAGATAAGAAGAATTTACTACGAACAGAAATAAGAAAGAAAACGAAGAGTAACAGCAACGATATTCATTAAAAAGTCTACAAAAGACAGAGTGATTCACAGGCAAAACACTCACTGTGGAGCTTATCCTGACCCAGTCCAACCACAGCCACTTTACCCCAACTGCTCCCTCCAGCTCAGAACCTGGGTTACCCAACCACTCCTTCTGACACGTTTGCTCGACTGGAAGGTACCCCGTCTCCCCAAAAGAGACTCCCTTACCCCGGCCCCTGGCAATGAGGTGAGGCTGTACAGAAAATTTCCAGGTAGCAGCCATGCCCCCTCTTGGTTTCTGCAAAAATTAACCCTGTCCTGGCCAGAACCAGGACACAGCTTTATAAAAATAGCTATAATTCAGAACACTCAATCATTATAGCTAATAAATAGACAGTTGGATGTAGTAATCTAATTGCTATAAAATTACAATGCATTTAAAATAAGGCAAATTTATACTTCTATTTGAGCTGGGCAAGTGTCTTAAAATTAATGGGCAAATATCAGACACTGAAAGTATGCAATATTAATGTATTCTCAAATTAAGGTTATACCATTTCTTAGGACATACTCGGCTGGTTATTATCAGCTCCATCATCCTCTCTTGTGCTCACTTGTAAATGATCAACCCTTTCCTTTCACAGGCAAATTAGCTATATTCCTCTCTGTACTGCAGTGATATATTCATGAGATAATGGGACAGCTCTATAGAAACCTGTGCTAACTTCAATGCATCACCTAATCTCATTTTTAAGAACAAAGAAGTACTAATAAGACATAATGACAGACTTTCTCAGATTTATAGTTCAACTGTGCACTTGGAGAGGAAGGATGCCTTCATCCTTAATTTATTTCTTGTCTTCTATGGAACAAATATTCCAATCTACCTCTTCAGTTCCCTGCCAGATAATTTTCAGTTTTCATTTTTGAGTATGACGTATTGATGCCATAGTTTCAATTCTGTGTAAACATCTTCCCTCTGAATGTGTGATAATAAGGAATAATCTAGGAATATTATTCATATTATAACTCAAATCTGAAGTATTCACTTTCAATTTTAAGGAATAATTAATACTCTTTTGAAGTAACATAGGCTGGCTACCTTAATATATTTCCTGGACTGTGTCAAGAAAAGCTTAGATAGTTCTGGTAAATCACCAGTTACTGCAATCAATAGTAGCTCGAGCTGAATAAACTGCAACCATAATATTTTTCCTGATGTTATCTAAGCTATAGATATGAATAATGATATGCTTGAGGTGAAAACTGTAGTTTGCTCTTTGGATTTGATCCCAAGGTGAATGACATCAATTAAAAGCCTCTTTTCCCTTATGTTATGCTTTGGAGCAAGCCTAATGACTTCAATTGAGATACTCATTTCCCTTATATTATGCTTTGGAGCAAGTCTTAAATTATGAAAATGTACTTACTCCAGTTTTAATTTGACAATATTGAGATAAAAATTAGACCTAACATCTTAGCAAGCATTCTGCAGTTCCGGGTTGCAGGAATGGGTGGGCACAAGTCAGCCTTTCATTATCGCTGCCCAAAAGGCAAGTAATCTATTCATTATTATTTTCCCCAGGACAGGGAAAAAACTGAAAAGACTTTAGTAAGGTGACAAATATTAATTTTATTATTTTTAAAGATAAATAAGAGAAGGTCAAATAAAACAATGGACTTCAACTTGGTCGGATAGTTACACTGGATCATGAACACAAACTGCATAGTTTGTTGTCAATGGACTTGTCACTCAGTTTTAATTGCTTAGCATCTATGAATGGTCTGAAATTTACATGTATTATAATTTTAATTTCATATGATAGTGCAACAATGTTTCCATGTCTTATTATGGGACAGAGTACGGCAACATTTTTCTTTATAATACAATTATAATTCCTATCTTGGATGTCTTTGTGCTGGGATGCCTCATTTCCTGCATGAGAGAGAATGTGAGTGTATAAGCTGCCTCCTCCCATCTTCATGCACTTTTATACTCTCTGTCCTGCCACAGCATAGGGTCTTTGGATCTTTTCTGGACTTCACTAATTGCTTCTCTCTGGCAGGAGGAAGGACCTGATTTCACACACCAGTGGGCAGCCTTCTTTGCAGCTGCCTGAACCCAATGTTCCAGTCAGGAGATGCAGCTTCAAAAGCTGCCACTTTACAAGTAGCAGGTGTGCAATTTGCACTTGTTCCATGTCTTTTTACCTGGCAGTTTGAAATTGCTGGAACAGGCTCAAGTGGAAACAGCCCCTAAAGGAAAAAGAGGATGTGCTTGTGGCTCCTGATGTGTAGAATGACAAGAAAAACCCTTTTTCCTCTCTCCTCTGCCCAAATCAGAATGCTGAGGAGGAAATGGACAAGGAAGCAACAGGCTTGGGATTCAGTTGTGGAGTGACAGGGGGTTTTTATGCAAGTCCAGTAGGTTGTGGAAATATTTATAGAAGAATTCATGACCTTTACTGTACAGACCATTGCTGCTTGTTCCCATAGCAGTTAAATTAGTAAAGTTATGTCCTAAACTCGCTTTGAACCTTGGTTTTCTTCCTGTGCATCTAGGGCAATGAGGCATCTTATGGAGCAATAAATTGGCTCGAGCCATGGGTTGAAATTTAAATTTGGAAAGCCTACTTCTCAAAAATAGCTTGTCTGCAAAACATGTGTTTGCTTTTACACTTAGTTATGTTCAGACAATAAAGCAAGGGTGGAATGACAAATACAGGAATGTTTCCTTATTCTTGCAGTGAAAATTCTCTGGTTCATTTAAACCAGCCTTTGCTCAGACCCACCAGAGACAGCAGGAATTGAAGTGCATGGACTGCCTTCACTGGAAGATATTTTTCTGGGCTCTTGGAATGTTGCCACCTAAATCCTGTGGGTCTAAATGTAAATTAAGCAGTAACCAACTCTGAGAAATTGAGTCAAGGCTGAGTACTACCTAAAGGTGATAGCAATAAAGACACTTCTTTCTTATCTAGTGTATTCCGACAAATTCTGTGAAAATATTGGTAGGCACTTTTATAGACACCAGTTGGAGGCAGTGCCATTTCTTGGCACTCATACTGCTAGAAATAGAAAGGAGTAGTTTAATCCTAGGAATGACAACTTGTTTGTGGTGAGTGTGAATTTTTAGCAAGAAAGTTTAAAAAACCCTCTCATTTCCCATGCTAGCCACAAAGTTTGTGAATCTGCTGAATATCCTCTTTGCTAAATGTAACTCAAACACATAAATCAGACAACATCTAGCTACAGTGTTTTGTATGGCTACTCAAACTGTTGGGTTATTCTGACTTGCTATGTCTAGATTCTCTTGTTGGGAAAATTTTTTTTAAAAAATCCCAAAAGATTGTGTTAAGGTGTGATTTAATCCTTATTTAGATGACTTTTTTTGTGCTCAGTGAATTTCTCACAGTTTTTATCCTCTAACAAGATGCTTAAAGAATTTTCCCATATATTTTACTTTATTTGGAAATGAGCTCCTTAAATCCCAGAAGTCCAAATCTCATTAAAAAAACCCTTACCCACTGTTGTTGGCTGTTGAATGACAAGACTGAGCATATTGTTCATAGAGGTTGTCATACTTTGCTCTCCTTATTAGTTTCAGTTTTATCTTTTTAATTTCCTGTATGTGCAACAAAAGTCAGAGGATTTGGCGAACACTGATAAAAAGGATTAAATCCTCAGTGGCTGTTGGAGATACTGCAGTTAGGAAAACTGAGGAGCCAACGCTCATTCTCACTGACAGCACTAATATTTGATTTTCTTTCTTAGGATAAATCTGTGTGGTCTACAGAATGGGTGTTGCTGAAACTCAGGTACCAACATCTTTACAGATTTTTACCTGGTTTGATCATTAATGGTGAAAGTATAGTTACCAAACCCTGTATTTATCCTGCGAGGCCTTTCAGACTGTGTTCAACACTTCTGCCATAAGCGTTACAGTCATGTTATTATTTGAATCAAAAACTCCTAGCTCAAGAACCACACAAGACACTATAAGGATGATTATGCTTCTTTTCTTCTTTTTTTATTCTTTTTTTTTTTAGTTCAAAATGCTAATATGTGATGTCATTTGTTTACATAGCTACACCTGGCAAAGTCATTCTGTAGGCATTTCATTCTTTTAAGACCTGCAGTAGAGAAAATAGAAACTAAAGATGATAAAACAAGCCACATCTGTTGGGACTCATTCGAAACAAATTTTACGGATAGTTAATTACTGATTTCAAACAAGTTTTGGTAAAACTAAATATTTCTCTTAAAAAAAAAAAAGAGAAGATGACAAAAAAGTAAGCCAGATTTTGTTCAGGAAGGTCAACAAAGTGAGTTACCTAACCTACAATATGAAACAAACAGATGTCTATTCTTATTTGGTTGTCTGAAATACATATAGTACAGTTATATTATGACCATTCCCATGTTGTCTTTATTGAAAGTGTATGATCTTGTATAATACTGCTGCAGTTTTCAGTTCAGTCTTTCTGGACTTGGACTCATTCATAGCGTCATATTAATGATTTTCGTATTTATAGCAAAGAGTTAAAATACAATTCAGAAAAATTGTGACGGATTATTTTAGCATAGTGATGAAATATGAATTCCTGATTAAAAATACAGCTACAGAAAAAGTAAGGAAAAAAAAGGAAAAAAAAGCTGTAAGAAGAAAGAAGAAAAAAAAAAGAAAAAAAGGAAAATGAAAAAAAAAAACACAAAAAAGGAAACAAAAAATGAAAAAAAAAGCTTTAACTACAAAGCAATGATCCATGTAAAATGAATTTTAAAATTATTTGCCCAATATCTGAGCTTATTTTGCTTGTTTTTTTAAAAACCAGTGCTTTAAATTTAATTGTGAGATATATGCCTGTATTAATATCTATTTCTTAATCAAGCACTGTACCTTGGCCCCTCCTCAGTCACTTAAGAAGAACTTAAGTAGACTTCCTCTTCAGTTTACTTAGGTAGAACTGACCATCATATCTCCTCCTCAGGAGCATGGATAACAGAAGATGCCAGTCTGGCAGTAGCCGTAACCACACTCCACTATTGCTGCCTGGTTACCGGCCAGACGCAGCGGTGCTGGGCTGCTGGGGGCATGTGGGCATTGCCTTTTCACGTGTTTTATCAGGGCTCCAAAGGAGCAAGAACAGTCAGGTCCTCCTCAGGTCTGTTACTGTTGGGATGTTTCTTCATACATTAAACACGCTTGGACATTGTAAAATGCTAAAGCTAAACAACGATCGTCCAAAAATAAATTCTCTGATTGGAAAACCTGAAAAGCTTTTCATTTTGATTGTGCAAATGGTCTTGAATGTATGCAATAAACCCAGTTCTATTATCAACTTGACATTCAGGCTAGGGTAATACAAACACTTGTTATGGTCTAAGCAAGCCATGAAAGTATTTATAATTTTAGAATCAAAATTGTATGGTTATTTAATTTTGTGTTGTTTTGACTCAAAACTAAGTGGAGCTTACTAAGTATTAGTGAATCTGATAAACCCACAAAAATCAAGGACATCAGTTGTATCTGAATGCTTTTGAAAATAACTAATTCCATTAATTCTGAAACTAATCCGTGTTTAAAAGGATTTGGCACAAAAAGAGCTGTACCTCCAATAGCCTTAAATGCAGCAAATACAAAAATCTGCCTAATCTCTTGCTTGAAGGCACACCTTTAACTGACTGTATTCTTCCATTTTGTCATTAGAGAAATAGAAATACTATCCTAGTCAAATTATCATCCTGGTCTCTTATGCTCTTCCTACAGTCATACTTCACAGAACATAATGCAGATTTATACAGCACTTTATTTGATTGCAGTTTTTCCAATCTAAAATAGTTATCACTCTATTTGTGACATAAACACCAGAACTAATGTATTTATTTTCACTGTATGTAGAAATACATACAATACCCCTCAGAAAAGGGGCATTTGCAATTCTAAGCAATTTGTCTCAATAAAACACTGTTAAACCTACATTTGCACATAAAATTCAATAGGAAAATGCAGTTAATTTGTTCATTTAAACCAAAATATCTACAATTTTTATTCTATCAGACATTTTCTTTCAAAGGAGTGCAAGATGGAAAGTAAAACAGAACCATAAAATAGATCTTTCATCCGTAGTTATTATGAACAACTACAAAGACCATGAAGCTGATGACAGGGCTGGAGCACCTCTCCTATGGAGACAGGCTGAGAGAGTTGCATTGTTCAGCCTGGAGAAGAGAAGGCTCTGGGGAGACCTTTTTGCAGCCTCTCAGTACCTAAGGGAGACCTACAAGGAAGACGGAGAGGGACTTTTCACCAGGATGTAGTGACAGCACAAGGGAGAGTGGCTTTAAACTGACAGAGTAGGTTTGGATTAGATACCAGGAAGGAATGTTTGCTGTGAGGCACTGGACCAGGTTACCCAGAGAAGTTGTGGATGCCCCATCCCTGGAAGTATTAAAGGCCAGTTTGGACAGGGCTTTGAGCAACCTGTTCTAATAAAAGGTGTCCCTGCCCTAGGGATCTTCAAGGTCCCTTTCAAATCCATAACATTCTATAGTTCAATGATTAATAACTCCATTGTAATACTGTTTATTATTCTTGATAAAAGTTTCTTCGCATGGCACTCTTTAAACAAATCTATTACGTTCAATTACTATATTTCTTGTTCTTTCTAAGTTATCTTTTGGGGATAACTTAAGATTGATATTTTCAAATTTCCTAATAATTTGTGGGGATTTTTTCCCTATTTCCTTCTTCTTTCTGTTATATTTTTTTTCCCTGAGTGACTTTATTAATACAATATCTCACTGCTCTGTCCATAAAAAGTTTTTCTTTGTTAATTTCAAATTTAAAGAAATTTAACCTAATTTAGGCCTTATTCACATCGGTGTAGCTCATTGTTTCCTTCCAATGAGTATTGATGATGTTAATTTAATCCTCCGTAGTTACTCCAATTAATTTATCAAAATTCTCTGAATTTTTCAGTCCTTCTTCTCCTAAATATTGCAACTCAACTATGATTTTTGCTACTTCAAAATCTCGAATTCTTGCATACGCATACCTAATTACAGACAAGCTTGTCCTTATTGCTGCACAATTGGTTCCCTCATATCTTTTCTCGTTGATAACTGGTGGTATATTGCCCCATTCTTCACATATCCCAATGCTTTTAGTGCACAGCTATAGTTTATCTCTCCTTTTTGTGAAAATGAGCTAGAAACAGATCTGTGAGGGATTTTTACAAAAAAGAATTTCAAACACCTTAACACACTAGAACTACTTAGTCTAAATATCTACTGTAATTGTTATTTCCTCACAAGACCCCATTGGAAAGAAACAAATTTTCTTTTGCAGTTTTTATGCATCTCTTAGTGTTCTGCAAGATTTCTTTTGAAGAAAAAATTTTCCTCGGTTATTACCTCAATCGAAGCAAAACTAATCAGTGAACCTGTATTTTATTGTATCATATTCTATTCTATTCTACTCCTATCCTATTCTATTCTATTCTATTCTATTCTATTCTATTCTATTCTATTCCATTCCATTCCATTCCAATCCATTCCATTCCACTCATCATTTTTTCAGAGGTTTGTGCAATGAAGTGGGATTCTCACCTTCTGACACAGCACTCGATCAGAGTATTTTGAGAGCATAGCAAGCCTCAGGACTTTCAGATGGATATCTAGGAGTCCTGGCGACCTATTGCAATAACTCACTGCATGTTGTTTTAGCNTGTTTTAGCAAAATCATTCGTTATATCATGATTCTGTCAATGCGTCACAGAAAAGTCACTCACTATAAATTTCCTGTCCTAAAGAGAGTGCACAGCATAAAAATATCCAAGAATGTAGTGAAAGAGTACCAAGAGGTGTGTGAGGTCAAGGCTTTCCATACAGTGCAGCAGGGGGAAGAATTAAATTAAGTCAACTCTTGAGTGAATGGTGCAATGTAGACATATTTAACAAATGTACCCACATGCATCTTTGAGTTACACATTGTTGTTTATTTCTGTCTTTGCATCTTCAAATGCTGGTATAGATGACTTTGCTAACACAATTCTTTCTGGTATTGATCTAACATGACAATCAACGCCAAAAGACATTACAAGCAACCGGGAAAGAAAGTGTGTGTGTGAACTGTTGAGAATCATAGCACACTACACAAAGATTATGCGAGAAGGAAAAAAAATGTGAATACTCCCAAAATGACAACAAGCAGTAAGGATGCCGAGAGTGAAGTAGTGTCTTCAAATGGTAAGATTAAGGCTAATTTAACAGCTCATAGAGGACTCAGTCGTGAAACCACTGAACCTCTAGGATTTAAACTACTATGTTCATGCAAATGCAAAGTCTGGAAAACAAAACCCAACCCAAATCCAGTAAATATTTGAAAAATAAAGGGTGTTGAATGACAGTAATGGGCAATTAATCTACCAGAGTTCAGACATACCCTGTTTCTATTTTTATTCCTAGAAGACGAGTGACACATCAGAAATATTTAATAGGAAGAAACCCTCAGGAATTTATATGATCAGATAAAAAAGGTGACCTGAAAACTGTTATCTGGAAACATTCTTAGTCAGAGGACATCCATACCACAGAGCATGACAGCTTGGAACACACAGACTCTTGCTGACATTCACAATGTAAAAGAAGGCAGGAAGGATTCAGAGTCAGCCTTGTTCTCATCATCCCTGAAGCATCAGCCTATTTAAGAAAACAGTTGTAACTGTAGTATTCCCATACCATCTTCTTATATCTGACAAAGCCTCACTCTAAATATTTGCAAAAAATTGCTCAAGGATTTGTTAACAGCTCATCACCTCTCGCTGAAGGCTGACATAAAAAAATAACCTTGTTGCTTAACAAGGTCCTCGTGTCCCTTAAGTGTGCCATCCTGCACGTTACCCCATTATCTCTAAGGCCTCCTATGAAATATTAAAATATTTTAACAGTATCTCTCTTTTAAGAGAGTAGTAGTTAAGGTAGGTTTTTTTGATTTTTATTTAGTTCATTTTTCACAGTCTTGTATTCTACCTGCTGTAACTTAGATTCCTACTCACTGGTACCTGTACTTTTTCCCAATCTGTTCCTCATCAGTAACCTTCTGGAATTTTTTTTAATTTCTTCTTTATTATTATTTTATTAATTGCTGTATTGCACTAACTTTCAGTGTATAAATGCATTTGAGGGTTTTGAATTCTGTATTAATCGTTAGTAACACTCTTAGGAAATGGGATCTGTTTGTCATTGAGTTTTTCTTTCTACAAAGATACCAGCTAGACTACAACCAATTGCAAAATCATTCTGATGTATTAGCCTCAGGTTATTGGAAGGTCTCAGACTGTTCTCTTTTCAACATAGTTAAATTATATTGTCTACTGCTTTAATGAATGCAGAATTTTTCAATAAGTAGATTAGCAGAACTGGTGAATACGGAAAGGGGTTCATGAACCTATGTGACAAGGTATTGTTCAAATAACTGATCTTGCTGATTCTTTTCATGCCACTCACCCATAGAATTAAAAATCTGTGAACATCCTGGGGGACAAATAAACCAACAAATTAAAAATGGCAAAAGGAGAAGAAAAATGAAAATATTTGGTCACAGCTAAAGACAAGATGCTGCTAGAGGGACAAATAGCAGGTAGTTGGGACATCTTCCCAGAAAATGGCTGCATGGTCTATATTTATTACACGGGGATGGGCAAACAGGACCTCACAGCCCATGACTTTCAGTACATGCAAGCTTTAGTAATCAGAACTCAAGACCCTAATGGAAGACCAGGTTTTACAGTGTTTTTCAATGAAACTCAGCTGATCCTCAATGAGGAATTGAAAATCTGGTTCCCCAAATGGAAGGACTTTCATTTACTCTTGTCTAGCTACCCTGCATTTTTATTGTTCACTGATAGTGACCAAAGAGTAACAATCCTATCTGGATATAATAAGAAATTACTTGAACATCTCCTCACATTCAAGATTTTTGATTGTTTTTTTTTTTTTTTCATTTTTCATGAATTACCAGATTTTGGCAGGGACTATGTCAGAAGTACCACAAATTACATTGGTTCCCACAGCATTGCCAGGCTAGTTTTCAAGCCAGATTGGTTTGGCTAAGTTCAAATGAGTTTTGTCTGACTGTTCTAATTTGCAGATGAATATGATGAATGAAGGAGCACTGCTTAAATTTCTTTACCCATCCTATGTAGCAGTTTCACCCATCCTATGTAACAGTGGATTTCTTGATAAAGTAAGATACTAGAAAAGATAATAAGACAAGTAGAGCTGATGTGAGAGATGGATATTATTTACCCATTTGAACCTGACTTTGCAAAATGATATTGAGATAAATGCCTTGGATTACACAGTCCAGCAGGAATATATAGGGAGCAATAACTTTTCTATGCTGTAGCTCTCTTGCAGACACATGGGAATAAATAAATTATAAATATTATGATGTTGTGTGCACTATATGTAGGCAATTGGGAACAGGATGATAAACTACAGTCTTGGCTCTTCCATAACGTATTAGTATTATGACTCCATGCTCAACAACAAAAGCTATATGCGTTTTCCTCCACATTAAGGTGGAAGGAAGACTTTAATCATGCTGCTTCCACGAAACGTGCCTGGGATGACAAGGTTTTCACTGCTAGGTGCAATAGATTCGCTGCTAAAGCAAATTTCAGTTTGTAGATGCAGTGACTAGGAAGTAATCAGTGGGTCCTTGCACGCACTTTGCATTCTGCCTACGTGAGCAAAGGCTGCAGTGCAACTGGGAGAGAAAAAACCTGGCGTGATACTTGCAGTCAGCTGCCATGGTTAAAGCTTCCAATTCAACAAAGCAATCACTTTTCCAAGCCACACTCTGAGCCAGTGCATTCGGACTTTTCAGATGCTGGTTGCAGGGAAGTTTCTGCAGGAAGGTGTGCAATGGGAATGCCCAAAGTGCTGTGAAAGCTGCCAGGTGGGGACAAACAACTGGAGCACATGTGGAGTGCTGAATCTCAGGGAAGGAGACCTCTTCCCTACTGGGTGGCTGCTGAACATCTGTTCAGACAGATGATTCATCCCCTTCAAGTGACCACTAGGGAATTTTCAAATTCTAAAATTGCGTCTGCACCACGCTGGCCAAGATATCCTCTTTTGCCTGGGCCTTGAACCATTCTGCATGTTCACCCAACAGCAGCCTAGTTACCACTGTTTTCACCTGCGGGTTAGTTTTCACCTCCACGTTAGCCATGCTGACCATTTTACTAAAGGAATTTGAAATGACCCAATTTCCATCATATTTTCAACCCGGGCACTCTTTCTTTACTACCACTCGGAGTTTCCAAATTACAGATAGGAAAGAATCACAGGGTGCATTTGCTGTACTTATAAAAATGCTCATTGTGGTTCTATTTCAGTTTGTTTACCTCAGTCACAAGAAAATTGAAAAAATGGAACAAAAATGAGTGTACAGTCAAATGATAAACCAATTTAATTTTTAACAAAAAAGGAAAATGCCAAAAAATGTAAGCAATCAAGCAATCAAAGTAAAACTTCTAATGTGTTTCTGTGGTTCAGACAGGAGATGGGGAGTTTTTCTTGGCACTGTCGTATTTTTTTCTGAGAGTTTGGTTGAGAAACTTATATCTCAGCTATGCATTTAAGTCACAGCACATTGTAGAGAGTGCAGAGGCGGGCCATTTTTTCAGTTTCAATCCCTGGTTTAAAGCAACCACATAAATTGGGTTTATGAGGTCAGTTCCAATTTTTTCCTCATATCTCAGTGTCCCAGGAATGTCTGAAAACATCTTGTTTTTCATTTCATCAGTGAAAACATTTGGGTTCTGCTTAAAAACCAAACCATTTAATTGAGATGTTTGCTACTTTGGGTGTTTTCTTTGACCAAGACTATCCAAAAAAGGCTAGTGATTTCAGGGTTTTTATAGAGTCTTTTTTTCTTCTCTTACAAAGCACATTTAGGTCTCTCTAAAGGATCTCAACTGGGAAACCAAAGATCATTAGTCAGTTTTTAAGATCTTAGCATCGTTTCCTCCGAGTGCAATCATCTCTTAGGAATAAATATGTAAGGCAGTCAACACCTCTTGTCCTGGGGGGAAAAATAAAAAAGTCTCTCAAATCTATGGTTTTGTTTGGTTCTTTTCAGTTTTTAACTCAGAAAATGAATGCAGGCATAATGAACTTATTCATTGCGTCCTGAAAACTCATTGATCTTATTTTGACTGCCATTTATTTTTTATTGCAGTGGTGTCAAGAGGCCCTAATCAGGAATCAGCATGAGATATAACAGGTGGCTACTAACAGATGGGGAAAATACAAAGTAACAGCAAGGCAATTGAGCTTGATGAAGTAAGCCTCAGTCTCAGTACAGCCCTTGCTACCTAGAAATAGAGTAAGTTGCCAGTCCTTCTCTTGCTAAAATAACAAGTGGCCTCTTAACTATTCAGGACACCACTCAGAATGAGTTGAGATGTGCTCAAGGCTAAAATGGTTTAAAGAAACTGGGAATTAATAGAAAGTAAAGAATCTGCCAGTGTGATTTCCTGATATGCCTACAGTAAGGATCGGCCTCACTTTCCTCTCCTTGTGAGCGTCTGTACAGCACGCACAAGCTAGCCAAGGTGCTTGCACATTTGTGGAATTCTTTGTAGTTTAACCAGCTACAGCATTTTGGCTGAGCCACAGGAATTGCCGGTTTGCAACATTTGTGCCAGGAGCAAAGGCAGTACTATATGACTTCTTGTAATTTTTTTCTAAACTATTAGAAATAGTTTAGTTGCTGTCTATTTTAGTTGTTGTTGGGTGATGGAGCAAACACAGAGGCTACCAAGGCTACTTAACTCATAGCAATTTTGTAAACAAGTAGAAAATTATTAATTTCTTTCAAATCTTAGTTCAAATTAGTTCAGGAAAGATTGGCTCAATGTTCCTGTACACATGCCCATTGCTTTATTTTTAACAGAAAAACATCAGCTGTTAACTTGCTTATCTCATCCTACTCATCTTAGTCTGCTTTTTCTCATCCTACTCTGAGCCTCTTTTACCTAAACCCCTGCTTGCAATGTATGAACAAGGTCAGTCTCTTTCTTCTCTGCTTGATGAGTGGTTTTGGTGACTATAACAGAAGGAAAACCTCATAAAAAGAAGAAAGAAAGGAGAATGGGTAAAAATGAAGTACATCAGAGAGTATGCCTCACCAAGAAATCTGCTTCTGGGTAAGGGAAAGCAAGTATTTCCAAGGGAACACAGTGACACTAGAAAGGTAATTTAAAAATGATTACCAGTGATACATATTGTCAGCTGAGGTAAAAGTCTTTTTTAATCATTGACTTTTCCTGTAAGTAAATTTCCAAGTTCAGTAAACGCATAACAATAAACAATGTCCATTTTCCAAGATCTTCTGAAATTTGACAAGTATAGTTTAAATGCTGCTATAGCATTTTAGAGAAAACCTGAGAATTAATGTCAGGTCTTTGGGTCAGATGTGGAACTCCTGTGTGAGCTCATCTATGTTAAAATGACTGAAAATGCTGAAGTACACAACAAGATGCTTTAATTATTGGGGTTTCTTTGTTTACAGATGCTCATTTTGCCTGTCATTCCTCTACTCGTGAATTACTTGGAAGTCTTAAATCATATTACATAGTGTTTTTCTCTCCTAAAAGAGGAGTAGCAGAAAACTGGTGGTAAGTTCTCCTACACATAAAACAGTAGTTTGGATGTCAGTCACAGCACCAAATGTCAAACTGTGGAAGATATTTTCGCAGCAGCATCTGGTTCTTCACAGGTTTCCAGATGCTGCTGCATTGGTGTTTTTGGAGTTGTTTCTGGGTCAGTTATTTTGAGACACGGGTTCTCTGTCTGTTTTGTCCTCTCAGAAACTGTTTTCTTTTGATTTAAGCTACAATACTTGAGACTTAGGTATACTATTCCATATAAAATTGTTTTATAATATAAGAAAACTTAGGAAGGTATGCAGAATAATGTTGTATACATACATACTCATGCAGAATCCTTTTTGTGCATTTTATTTAGAGATATGACCCACTGTACTCCTGGAACATTTCAGAAAACAGGGATCTGTGACTACTAAATAGCATCAGCAAACTGCTTAAACAGCAATGAGACTTAAACAGGAATTAGTGCAAAAGTCATTGTGGTCATGCTGCTGGCAAAAATAATGCTATTCTTAGTAATGGGAAAACAGATGATGCTTTAAAATCGAAACCACAAAAAATGTTAAATAAGGTGTTTGAACTCATCTGCGGATTTGGTCCTCATCAAGGGACTGTGGGCAGTTGCATTTCACAAGGCAGAGGGCAAGGCATGAACCTTCAGAGTAGGACATATAGACAAGGGCAAGCACAGATAGCAAAAGTCTTTGGCTCTTGTGATGCCAAAATAATGCCAATGCCATCATGGGTTTTGTTGCACAGGATATCTAACACAATGACGCACTTACTTCTTTTTCAAAATGCGTTTCAGAAAGACCACATTTAGGACACAATTTTCATTTCACGGCTCATCAGTAAGGCTATAGAATGTGCACATACTACAGAAAAGCTGTGTTGGACTGTTTGCGAGAGTCTTTAGAAACTATGGGAATTGTTTAATGCATCCTTCTGCTTACAAAGCCACTTCCTTTCATTAAGAGTGAGACAAATAGATAAAGAATAAACAAGCTTTGTGACACAGAATATCTCCTAAATTACCCCAAACTAGATTTCTTGTCCTTATTAATGTTATTGAAGATACCAAATGTCTTGGACCCTTCCAAAAGTTAAATGCAGTCCTGGTTCACATAGGTAGATTATCATCTGTTTTCTGCTAACATACTCATATTTTAGAGGGTGGTCTCCAAAGTAAGGTTTTCATGTATCCAAACAAACACACTCGTGTATGACTATATTTCAGCCAACAGCAAGTGTTTTACTATGGTAAAATAATGTGGATTCTGAATAAAGGAAGCAAAAGTTATTTTGTCGTGTTAATTATCAGAAACAGTAACTTGTTCAGCAGCGGTAAGAAATTTGCAACATTAGAATTCATCTCAGAAATAAATGCTCACAGAGAATTGATGAAGTGGCCAAATGTTATCATGAGCTTCTAGTTCACCAAATTTTCCAGCAGTTCATCACAGAGATGATTGGCAGAGCTCCATTTTTATGCTTGTAACTATCTCAAGCTATGTAATCTTGAACCCTAGTAAGTGCTCCAACCCAGGGGCTGTACTTGCATGTTTGTTTCTGTGCATGTATGTGCAGACACCATTTGATTATTCTCATTTGCAGTCTGAAGGTTACTGTTTATTTCAAGACGATTTTTTTCCTTCACTGAATACTTCAGGTGAAAAGAGACACGGTGACTTACGGCAATTAGTGTAAGAATATCCAAATTATGCAGCCACAGAGCAACATAAATGTCAATAATTAGACCCATTTCTCTGTAGCCTATAACTGTACCAAAGAGCAATTCAAACGGCAATCTTGAATGTGCCAATCACATGCTGTGTCTAAGATAATAAACAGTTTGGGGGGAGAATAATAAGGAAGATATTTTCGGAATACCAGACAGAAACAGTACTGCAAAACACTGTCTACTCAAGGTTTAATCAATAGCTATTAAAGTTACTGGACAGGTTCTTACAGGATTCTAATAGGCTTTAGAGTAGGACATCAATGATAAACCAGTCAGTGTAACTTATTTTTAAGACATGATGATTAAATTCAGATCTTTTTTTCAAAGCAACAGACAAAACAAGTAACAACTTCTTTTCCTTCTGCATTCCACAGCCTGTCACCCAACATCATTTGCATAACACTGCCACCTTGCAAAGAATGGACAGATGTATTTAAGATAACATTTCATATCAGGTCGATTAATTCATTCCAAGGAATAAAGTGGCAGACTCTTTGATGTTAGCTTAAAAATAATTCTTAATGACAATACTACTAGTAAGAAAATATTTTGAGCACAAAATATTTCAGAAAAAAAGATAAAGTTATAA
Organism: Mohoua ochrocephala; assembly: GCA_013398855.1. Taxonomy (NCBI): domain Eukaryota; kingdom Metazoa; phylum Chordata; class Aves; order Passeriformes; family Acanthizidae; genus Mohoua; species Mohoua ochrocephala. The sequence continues at coordinate 37,502 of VZTA01028166.1, read as the reverse complement.
CGTACATAAGGAAGGCGCATAGAATGCGTTGCAATGAGTAGCAGCATGTAGACAATCAAGAAAAGTAGAAGCACAATATTTCTATTTTAATTTATATCAGATGGCCATGCTTTTATGATACCATGAAATATAAATCCCTCCCATCTGGACCCAACAGACTATAGATATGGTATTTCTTTAGAAATAACTTGTAAATGTACTCGCAGACACAACTTTAGTCCGCAAGTATACTAAATTGACAATTTCAGTGCTGGAATACACTTAAAGAAGGAATTTGAAAGAAGAATTTAGAGATGAGATTTTTTTTTTTTTTTTCCAGGGCAGAAAGCAACTCTGCATGGAAACCCCAAACCTGCAACACTATTTCATATTCTATAAACCATCTACACACATGCTTTAAGCTGAAAATGTATTTAAAACATCTATCCTATTTGAGGCATAGGTTTGCATTTACTGAAATGGGGGCAGACAAACGGATAGTAACTTTATGTCACAAGTAGAAGAAAACAACAGAAATAGTGGTGTTTATATTAAATTTCTAAAAAAAAAAGAAAGAGTGAAAATGTGCATTGAGGTAAACTAGTAAAGAACACATGAAAACATGTCTGTTCTTTCTGTACTTCTAAATTCTGAAAATCCCTCAGACTAAAATTATTGTAGGAATAAGACATACCTGTTCTTAATTTTGTTTTCTAAAATGAACAACAAGATCTGCACAAGGAAAATGAGACATCGGTTTGAGTCCTATGTATCTGATACTTAAGAAATATATTTTGAATACATTTAAAAAATAATGTACTATAATTTATACAAAAAAACCCCCTAGAAAATTTAATAGAGCTTGTTAGTAGAGATGACCTAATAGCAATTGATGTTGAAGTACAGAAACTCTTAAAATATCTAAATTAAAACAAATTATTATTGAAAGAGTTTCCATTTTTTTCTCCTGCTCTTTGCAACACTAACTACACTAACTACACTTCTCCTGCTCTTTGCAACACTAACTAAGGGACATTTTCTTTTGACTTCATCTGACACTGACTTCACCTTTCTTTGCCTCAATTTCCCCATCTGCACCATGAGTCCTGTGGTATTTATAACCCTGGAAAGTCCTTTATGATCAGCTGAAAACAAGATGTTAGGTAGCTGCTAGACTCCTTCAGTAAGGCTTCCCACTATGCAATACTCACTATGGAGAACATCTGTAGCCTTAATCATAATGATAAATGCAACATTTTGCGTTACTGAGCAAAAGAAGTGCTACATACAATAGAATCACAGTCATTTGTATTCCAGTGACACCCACAACGTGCTAGCCACTGTTCTTGCACAAACATACAGTCAGACAGGCCCTAAAGACCATGTTTTTAGGAAGTGACAGCAGTGCTTTAATGACATGTCAGTAATTGACAGCATCAGAGACAACAGCATGATACACGCTTTAAGGCACAATACATCCTAAGCATGCCACATCTATTCAGAGAAGAGTCTAGATAAGGTTTTTCATTTATGGGGATGCAGAATCGTAAGAACTGTGTTTAATTGGAAGTACTTGTAAATATATAATTGTAAAGGGTAATAAATTCTAATTAATAACGCTGATTCCTAAAAATCCATAACCATGTCAACTCACTGTTATATGAGATTAAATATAAGCATATAATAAAAGACAATCAAGAGTCTTTAAAAATTCACCTGGTAAATGAAATTAATGGTGAAGATGGGAAAATGGAGTCATAGTGGCACTGCCTTTTATTTCCACATTTTCTTGGTTTAGATGACCTGTGTGACCCCTTTGCAGGTAGAAATCTGTTTTGCTAAGGGATGAAAAAGGACAAATTGATAGAACTAACTCAGGCATTTTCAGCTTACAGACAGCATTTCGTGAACACTTCAGCTCTAGTGATTTTTATAAGGGACTGTAAAGGCTTCCCTTAAATTGTATTCTCTATGTCTCACAACCATTCTTTCTTTGAATGAAGAGCATGTTCTGCCTAAGGGGAAAGCATGCCTTGTGTATATATTAGTTAACATCCTCTCCATTACTAAGTGGAGATTTGGTTCTCTCCAAACAATATTGAGTAGAATGAAGCCTCTAAAGTTTTTGGTGATTTTTCAGAATGAAACATTAGTAGAACCTGAAGGGGGAAAGAAAGAAAAACACTAGCATTTCCTACAGCTTAATGAAACAATCAAAATGATACAGGAGCTCCAGCTTCTTAGCACCAATTGTAAAATATTCTCTTAAACCTCACGGTTGTATGAGGAATTGAGGAAGAAATGGGATTTGTAATGCTGGAAACCTTCAGACATGAAGAGAAGAGTGTATCTGGGTAGGATAAAAGATTGAAAAAATATATGAAAACCACTTCTTTGACAGCATGTTTTGAAAAAAAAATACATGTTTTATATACATTCAGCAAACTTGTTTAGGGTTTGAGGGGGTTTTTGTTTGTTTGGGGTTTGTTTTGATTTGGTTTGTTTTGTATTTTGGTATGGTTTGGTTTGGTTTGGTTTGGTTTGGTTTGGTTTGGTTTGGTTTGGTTTTGTGAGAGAAAAGTGTCATTATAGAGATCAGTGAACTCTTTCTTTTTCATTTTTTCTGTATTACTCCTCTACCAGTTATTTTCATGTTTATTCTCCTACATTTTCAAAATGGCAGGTCGCAGGTAGCTATAATTTTATTTTTAAAAATTACATCTGTAAGTACCGTGCAGTCCTTTTAATGTAACACTTCCTTTTCTCCCTCTTTCACCCTTCCATTTCATCCTACACACTGACAGTTTCCCTATGGTTTGAGGCTTATGTGGACTTGGGGTACAGTATTTGTTGAAATATTTGTCTTTATAATTCAGCTGTAATTAAATGAAGAGGATAGTGAATGTTTAGTATTTTTTTACCCAAAGAAAAGGGGAATAAAATTTTGGCTAGTGGTTTTTTTTCATTGTAATCAAAACTTTCTGTGGAATCAGAAACTTTCTACTTTCCTATTCCAAATAATTATTTAAAAGTGAGTTATTGCATGGAAAAATTGCAGCGGTTCACCACTTAATCTTAAGTAAATGGATTTTAGTATTGTTTTAACTGAAAATGGTTTTAACCTTTACACGTAAACTATTGAAATCTCACAATGGTCAATTTGTCCTCCCTCTTGCCTTTTGAGGTGTGAATCAATTACATTTCTGTGGAAAGAAGTGAATTTTACCTTTGGAAGTGTCCGCTTAAACCTTAGTAACAGCTAAGCTAGTAGATGTCACATCAACCTCTTTGTAATAATGATCTCTTTTTCTCTGCGTTTGTAAAGGGAGAAGGGAAGGGCCCTGAACACGGCATGACAGTAGCACTATAAGGAGAAATTATTACTAAGTGAGATTGCTAGGAAAATATGTAGAAGAACCAAAGTACAAAAAGTGAACTACAATGTAGCTCTCATATTTTCAATCAACAATCACTTTTTTTCTTATCTCTGTAATATTAACTATCCTGTGGTCCTTGAATAAACAGCAAAGCAACACCAAGATTCACTAAAGTGGCCATTGTAACATGGTTATCTTGACTAGTTCAACATGTTTTCTGGAAAGGAGAAAGTGAGTCTATTTTCATGTTAGAGAACTAAGAATATCTAAGAAAAAGGGTACACTATAACTTTCCTTGATTATATAGACATAGAGAGTACAAGAGTGGGAGGAGAAAGACTTGTAAGACTCCATTTTTTTTTTTTTGCTTTTAAACATTTTAACTGCATTAATGCGTTTTCTGAAAGTAGCATCAAAACACTAGTATATTTCATATTTTGGATGGAAATTGTAAACACTTGGGTGTGCTCCAAAGTCTGCTGAATAGCAATCTGTACATTGAATCTTGAATCTGTTATCCTTCATCAGACCACAGTAAAGTATTCTGACTTCTCCACAGATTTTGGACCACGTGGAAACCTGGATCCATCTATTACTAGGAAAAAAAGCAATGCACTTTTGACATAAATAAGGATTCAAATCAAAACAAGAAAAAGAGAAAAAAAAATACCTTGGAACTATCCATTTTGCATCGGCCTACGTTAAATTCAGTCCTGCCTTTTTTGTGTGATCCAAGGTAAAAGATGTAAGTTCCTCTTGCCATTTTCTGAGCAGGAATCTTTTTCTAAACTCCTGTCAGTTCTGTAATTTGGTGAAACATTTTTCTGAAGTATTTTGTCATCTTTGAAGAAAAGTCACTACATAGACAAGGGGCCTATAAGCACACCAAATGTGAAAGCAGCAATTTTGATGCTTCCACTACAAGCACAATTAAATCATCTTTATGTTGTGTTTGCACTGATTGCAGCATGCTCAGGGCATATTTGATTTTGGCTATACCTGTTGCTCACCTTGATCTGTATATAAGCTGTGATTGTTTTCTGTAACTTCTGAGAAACCAAACTGAAGGGTGCTGGACTACACATAGAATCAGTACAGCTTAGTTCTGTCATTAGTAAGAATTACAGGCTTAAGAATATTTGGAAGGGTTACTTCCTGTTGTGTTCTCATGGAAGCCAAGTGCTGGAATGAAGCCAATGCATGTATTGTAACACCTGACGTGTTAGGAAAACCCATCCAAGGCTTCTCTTGCCAAAACTATTGCTTTTGCTGGTAAGCAACTACCATAAATGAATCATTAAACTGGAATCAATTTGTTGAAACAAAATGAGTATGAAAAAAAGAATTAAAAGTTGTAGAAGAATGCAATTAGCAAAAGGTGACTTTGCTATCTCTCCTGCTGGGAATGAATCACTTGGCCAACGAAAGCCTAAATTCACACGTTATATCAAACTTCTCAGAAAGACTAGAGTGGTGCACAGCAAGGCATTGTTCTCTTTTACCCCTGGCAATCTGATTTGGAACTGCTCTGTCCAATGCTGGCACACTATTGATGAAAGAATATCCACAGCCCTAAATCTCCATCGCCTGGAGAACAGAGCATTTCTTACATCTTGCATGCTGCACACCTTCTAGGCCACAAGGGTATTCCTCCTTATTTTTTTACTATACATACCTCAAATTAGGCTTTTTTTCACCTCATGTTTTAAAAAGCTTCAATTAAATTTTACTTTTGTTGTAACTCTAGTTCCTTTTTCTCTCTGGTAAGAAAAACAAGGAAAAGTAGATATCACCCGGTCTTCAAAAAGGCAAGAAGAAGAACCCAGGGAACTACTGTCCAGTCGGCCTCACCTCAGTCCCTGGAAAGGTGATGGAGTGCCGCTTTCTGGAGGCCATCTCTGTCCACATGGATGATAAGAAGGTGATAGTCAGCATGGATTCATTGAAGGTCATGCTTGGCCCACCAGATTGCCTTTTACAATGAAAAAATTACCTGGATGGATGAGTGGAAATTGTGGATATTGTCTACCTCCACTTCAGCAAGGCTTTTAATACTGTCTCCCACAACATCCTCATAGGCAGGATTAGTGGGCAGTGAGGCGAATTGGGAACTGGCTGAACATCAGATCCCAGAGGGCTGTAATCAGTGACACAGGGTCTAGTTGGAGGCCTGTCATTAGTGGGGTCCCCCAGGGTTCAATATTGGTCCTAGGATTGTTTAACTTCTTCATCAATGCCTTGGATGAAGGTCCAGCTGCCTCCTCAGCAAGTTCACTGACAACACAAAGCTGGGAGCAGCTTTGGGCTGATCCCCCTGAGCGCTGTGCAGCCCTCCAGAAGGACCTGGGCAGGTTGGAGAGATGGGCAGAGAGGAACCATCTCAAATTCAACAAAAGCAAATGCAGGATCCTACACCAGGGGAGGAATTAGAATCCCTAATTCTCCTAGGCTATGTGAACCCCTGTATACCTACAACTTTGGGGGTTTTTCTGTGTGGCATCATTAACATGCACAAAACATGTTTTCCCATATGTTTTTCATAAAAACTGTTACAGAACTGATTATTAAGCAAAATTTACTTTACAGTAAACCTGTCTACAAGCTCCTCTGCATAATTTAGCAGTAATTTATAGAGTGACAGTTGTAAGGTAGTCCCATAAGATGAAAAGACATCAGAGAAAATAAAGTTTTTCAAGAAGAAAATCTTATGCACTGGTGTGACTTGCATTATTAACAAGATTATCTTGTAAGATGGTCTTGTTAATAATAAACATAGCCACATTTTTCACACTGCATTGGAATGGTGATTCTTGCTTCAGTCACGAAAAGAAAAATTATTAACAGACATGAAACTAGCCTTTTTGGAAAAGGCCTTAAAAGGATATTGCAACATAGATAAAATACAAACCCACAGACCTCACAAATTTTCATGCTGGAAAGTCTGACCATCCAAGAGGAAGTTTCTACTTAAGTAAACAAATGTTTGAAAGCAAGGAAATATGAAATTAATGGCATGTAGACAACATACATCTGCTGTCATGCCCCTTCCATAGCCAGAGAGTTTGAGGAAGCTTTTCAGCATTGAATCTCTGGTATTTTTTAACTTTATGGACTGCTTAACCAAAGAATTCTGAATTTTTTCCAGCTTAAATGCTGAATATTGCCTGCCTTTTATGTTGCAGACTAGATTACAAAGAAACTTCAAGACAGCATAACACAAGTATATTTACAGCAAGTTCCCAGGAGCAGAGCTAAAGACCTAAGATTTTCTGCACTTTGGAGGAGATGCGTCACTTAACAGTATGCAGAGGACATAGTCAAAACAGGATGAATGCAAGTTAGTGCCTAGTTGCATACTGATATCATCTAAGATCTGGAATTCTGACAAAACGATTCAAAGTAACTCAACACCCACAGTCTAGGGGACAAAAAGAACTCCTTAGGTAATAGGTGGGTTTTCTCGTGTAATTTTAAAAATGACATTGTTCAAAATGAGGAAAATGAATAAACAGCATTCTTAGCCTGCAAAATTGTGCATCTTGTTAGATTTGGTTTATGATGCAAATTATACTTGAAAGCCTTTGTAATAAGGAACACTTGTTTATGTCACGTGTGTTTGATTTACTATTCAGCTATAATCCCAAGTGGAAACTTGTGATTTGGGATTGGTTCAGAACTAATGGTTTCTCATACCAGCTGAATAAATGAAGTTTCTCACTTTTACAGAGCTAATTAAGTACTGATACCTTCCCCCAATTCCTCCATTAGAAATAAAAAGCTACAATTCTTCCGTCTACATAGGATATGTCGTAATAAACAGATGATAAGGATGGTGAGTACTGACAGCACGTTTTATTGTGTACACTGAAATTCTCCAACTTTTCAAAGAAGTGTACATTTTCTGTTTATCTTATCACTAGTAATATGAGATTCATACGGACATTAAAAATCTCAAAGTTCATATTGCCAATCAGGTGGAAAAAGAAAAAATATAAACAAAGCAGAACAATACAAAACCCCATCCCTTCCCATACATACACACTTTCTGAACTGAGTTTCAATTTGAAATATTATTGTCCCAGTCTGCTTAGAACTCTGCACAGTATCTAGACTAAGAAAGAGGCTGGAGCTGGTCTTGGGTTTGACTTGTTTCCAAAAGGTTTTCTATGTATTCTTTCTACTAACAGTGGGTTGATTTCAGCCTTTTGACTAATAGCACATTTTTGTATAGCTGATTGATTTGGCAAAGCTCTTCAGGAAAGCAGCCCTGTGTTGCTGGCTTCACGTTTTTTGAGTGAATTTATGTCTTCCATAGTAGCAATTAAGTGTGAAGATGGAGCAGAATATGCACAGATTTTTTATACTGAAGATGCAAGAGATGGGGGACAGAAAGATGAAAGATCAAAATCTGAAAAGTCGAAAAGTACAGAACTTTATACTACAACTAAATATTGTGGTGTGTACATTCCTTCTCCCTATACTGCAGCCCTCAACAATAAACATGATATTTAAAGCATGCATTTAAGAAAAAGCTTACCCTTCCATGAAGACTTAATTAGTGGCGTGCTCTCTCTGCAGACTTGTGAAGTCCTCTCCACGTTGCTTTCTGTGGTACAGTTGTTTTCTCGCCATGCCTTTAGAAAAACCTTTACACACATAGTCAGAAATACACTTAAAGTCAGGCCTATCTATCCTCTTCGCATGTCAATTGAATCCTTTTGGATTCAACACAAAATGTCCATTCTCCACTGCGCATGCACATATACCACATCCTTTTAATCCCAGTGACATATTATCTGTGTAAGAATACTCTCACCAATGAAAGAATAAACCACAGACACTAACAAAAAAATGCTCTGTTACACAGGAGTAGAATGGCTCAACGTGTTTGAAGTGAGCTATTTACAGAAATCATTGTGAGACTGTAAACTTTAAATAAACCCCTTATTTTTCTGCTTTGTTCATGGCAGTGACCTAAAGAGGCAAAAGGTTCTGGAGACACCAGGACGCAAATACATCACCATAAAGAAATTCTTCCATACACTCTATGGATTGTTACGCTGACCTAATGCAGGAAAGGCTCTTGAATGGCTACATGAACACTACAAAGATAAGAAGAGAGAAGTAGGTATAAAATCATGCAGGCAGGAGTTCACAACATCCTCTACAAATATCTGTATTAAGATCTAATTAGTCGCCCATGTCCATTGATGCAGGACAGGAAGCAATGAGTTGAATTGTTGAAAGAAGGATGTTGCCCAGGAGCAGAAGGAAATGCCCTAACTGTAATGGCACTTCAGTCTATTTGATTGCCTAATGCTTTGCTGCTGCTTTCAGGTCAGAGAAAGACCATATTAGAAAGAGTGCCTGCTATTTATTAAAATTTTTTCTATTGAAATATTCAAACTTCCTTCTTGATCCATCAAGAATCTTTCTGTATCAGATTTTTCACTGATCAGCACCAATTGGTATTCCTAGATTATTTTTAGGTGACAACTGGCAAAGAAACAGTTCTTGTATTGAAGCAGGTTTCCATGCTAATAGAATCAGTATTAGTATTAGTATTACTGCTTATGATACTGCTGCTATGACTGATACCACTACTACTATTTTTTTAGGCTGTCTTTGCGTGACCAGTACTAATATTCTCTTTTTTTTTCTGGCTGGTCTTAGAATTTTAATTTAAAATACAAGCGGGAAAACAAAACGTAGACAAAAAACCTACTGATCAAACATTTCATGAACCAACAGAGAATCATAATCAGAATAAATATTAGATAATGTGATCCTCAAAACACCATCTTGGTGAGCTTAATACGCTTCCTCTGTTTCCGTCACAACACAAAGAGATTGCAACATAACAGTAATATGCATATAACAGTTTAACATAACAGCAATGTGGTTATACTTTGCTTCAAATACACAATGCTAATTATGAAAGCTTTTCGTTAAATTTGCTCATGAGGTATCATAAGATTTAGGGAATAACCCCTATTTTGGAAGCAGGTTACAGTCTCAGTACCAGAAATTTATTTTACGTACAGGATACTTATACAGAGGCATGTTAATGTAATATGTAAAGCTTAATACCACTGAAATCAACTGAAAGTGAACATTCATCCATATTGCTTTGAAAATATGAATATTGCACTAAAAGTATAGATAATATCTTTTCTTGGCAGGGCATTATTAACTGCATGAAGCACAAAAATCTAATTTTATTCTACAAATTATAACATATGAAAACACTGGGAAAGTAAGCAAATGGGGTCTTTGAAGTCATAAACAAAGGAAAGTTATAAAACTTCCATGGGAAAATAAGCAACTATTTACTCTAGGGTATTGCTCAAACCTGCATTATTTTTACAGGCCATAAGGCAACTGTAATATTTTAAAGCTCTTGTTGCAGTAGCAGGACATGCTTTTGCTTTCATAGCCTCCTTTCTCAGGTGGTTGCCACATGTTTGGCTTCTGTGCAAAGGTATATTATTTCATGACTTACCTCTCTGGTACTCAGTTTGGTTGAGAATGGGGAGATTTCTTTTCAAATTAGAATGTTTAGCCATTCTGCAGAATAAATATAAACCAGCACAGCAGAGGCTAAACTGTGGATTACAGAAGAGAGAGGAAATGATTGAAGAATGAATCCAAATATAGATTTCGGCCACTGCTCAGAGAAGCCTGGAAGCACAGAAGCAGCTATCCACTTGAATTGAGGGACTGTCCCAAAACTACTTATTATAGAAGCATAGAATGGTTTGGGTCAGACTTTAAAAACCATCAGGTTCCTTCCCTCCTGTCATGGGGGTGGGGTTTTCTTTTCTAGAAGGGAATTTTTGGTTGTGAAAATGTCTGTTAAAAAAATCAGAAACTCATGTGAGTGATGTACAAGTCCCAGTAATGGCCATCCAAACACCTTCAGAACCAGCCTTAAGAAGCCAAAAGTCCATAAGTTCTCCTTTCCATTACTAGTATTAGTAGTATTAGAGCCAAAATAGCAACCCACCCTCCACACACCAAATATGTCTTCTAAATTAATCTCATGGAAATCTTCCCTGATGTCTAAAAATTTCAGTCAGCTTGTTTATTCATTTTGCTCTTTTTGGACTTCTCAGGGACCACCAGCAAGTCAGGGCAGAAAAACACTGTGAGAGGCTGATTTTATGGTATTTACTATCTGACCAGAAAGAATTACAGAAATCTCCCAGAGGTGTTTACAATCAAGAGGTTTGCATAGCAAGAGCACTTATGACTGCTTTCACTGAAACAGCTCATTTGCCAACCTTTTTAAGTTTCACCCTCAACAGAACTGAAATTACCTCAATTCAAAACAGAAAACACCAGTGCAAAAATAAATGCCTAGTGCTGAATGGTAATATCATGATGTGAGACAGTCTTTACTTTCAGTGGGTGAGCATGTAGTGGCTGGGGTAAGATTTTCATCAGTAACATAAGCACAGCTCCTAACTACTGTTTCTAGCCCTGTATTTTTAGCACTTTTCTTGTTTCAGCTACAACTAACGCAAACTCAATATATTAAAATTATGAAAATTTTCTGTGCTGCTCTTTTCTTCTGCATTTCCTAACCATGCTGCTGTTTAATTTAAATAATTTTTATTGTGCCATTCAGAGCAGAGGAATCAGAAATGTGAGAGAAGACTGAGAATATGCCTCATGTTCTCTTCTGGGTTTGACTCTTGCTGCTATGCCATCTTTCTTTGATGGCTTCACCACTGAGGACTGTGAGACACACACATGCAGAGGTCAGTTGTGCTAACCTCCATGGGACAGATTTTATCTGGTATGGCAGTTCAGACTCCAAAGCAGCTGCTAGTTCATGTCATCAGCACATCTGGCTCCATATATCCTAAATTTTCCTTTTAACAGTGTAGCTGGCTGGATGCATGTGAAAGACTAAGCATGGGGTCATCTGCTCAGGAGGTATTAGCCGTATCCTTCAGAGCCTCGCTGTGAGCCTCAGAAATAGTTTCCCTATTTTCCTGTCCCAGGGACAGGAGATAAGTCTGCCTGGGATGGAGTTTTTCATCCAGGGCGAAATTCTGTCTTCATTGCAAGCAATTAAAATTTTGCTACTGATGTCCATAAAGGCAGAAATTTTTCTTAGATGCAGTCTAGGGAGCTGAGAAACACTGAGAAAATTAAGCCGGTGGCCAATGTAAGCGTAATACTTCTGGGAAGAAATACATAATACTACTTTATTAATATTTTAATTAGTATAATTATATATCATGTATCATATAAAATTATATTTAATTATATGAAATATATACTATTTCATATCTTATAATAATATTAATTATATAATTTATTCTTAATTAATTTTTATCCACGCTCTTCTGACAATATTGTCATCTCTATCTGTCAGGATAATCTTGCAGATTATTTTCTGCCTTTCCCATTAACACTTTACTTCCATTGAATATTGCCCGGAAGATATAGCATTCTTTATAGAATTAGTTGTAATACGTAAAGAGAGTAACAGTCTCTTTTTGCACTGTCACATTTTAACTCCCTATGTGGATTTACATCTTCATCCTTCAAATATGCTTGAACAAGGAATTTCTTATGCTCATTTAAATGCACAGTTTTATTGATTTGCAAAAGGTGCTCATGCAGGATATGTTCTTGAGTAATTATTTATGAAAGTAGAGCCATAGGACCTATTACAAATAGTCTGAGAAGAAAACCTAAAATCAAAACTGGTTACCAGCACTTCTTTCTTAAAATGTGTCAAAAGTAAAGAGATAAAATTGTTACTTATCACCTTGTTCAATAAAACAGGATTCTGCATTATGCTGTTCTCACTGTAGCTCCACAAAGACTTTAAAATAATTATATTCGTGATGAAATACTTTGCTGAGTTAAGGCCTAGATGGATAATCCATATTTCACAGATACAGCGGAAGGTTAGGTCTTTGAGGTCAGCTTGCTCCCTTGACTTTGGAATTTAATACAAAAAGTTTACTTACAAGTCTCAGCAGAGTGTGTTAAGTATTCAAAAGAGTACTTCTTTATACAGTTTATTATAAATTCACTTCTCTGTGTACTTGTATTCACTAGAGATTCATGTTCTACTCATAAACCCTGTAATAAATTTTTTATTTCTGATTTCAAATGCTGCAATACTTTTTCTAATAATAAATGTTATTCCAAAGGGACTGTGAATATGCTGATTACAAAAAGCATCTCATGGGAGCTTCCATAACAATGAGATGAAACCCTCTGGCTTCTCACAACAAAGTGAGGAGAACGTCTCTTTAATATCTGTGTCTACTGGTCATTTTTTACACAACATAGCGACTTATTTATCTTCATGAAAGAGTGTTTTTCTATTATATACAGAAACATTCAACTTGCTACATGTATGGTTTAGTGGCAGGTAATATATTAAGGAATTACACAACGTAGATGCTTATTATTTTGAAACACAGTGCAATGTTTCTTCCTTCCTTCAACTCCCCTCTCAAATAGGGAATCTTGAATAATGAAAACATAATTCTAGATAAAATTTTAAGTCAGTGTCACACTGATGTATCACCTCTGATCTTATGACCAAAATTTACCTTCTTATATATTTCAGATCCATATTACCCAACTAGACTCAGCTGAACTGCTAAATTTGGCTTGGAAATAGATATCTGCAGGTTGGATTTCACCTCAAGCTCTGTTGATGGATCCCTTTCTTTCTCCTGTGGGTATAAGTTACTCATATTGGCCCTGCTAGTAGAGTATCTGTCTTCCTCATAATCTTCAGCTTATTTATCCTCACAGTCCTGAAAAGAGATTTTCTTGTCCAAAGAAATGCAGCAAAAAGACATAAAAGAATTAATCTAAGACCATGGTAGTGACCCTTCAGTCCAGGGGAGAGAAATGACATCTAACTCTGCTCTCCTGTATTACTGAAGGCTGCCCTTACCATTACATGGTTTTGGCATTCTTCCTTTGCTTTCTGTATCCTAACCTTAATATAACTGCTGAAATTTTTCATTTCTTAATTTTCCTTTCTTCATCTCAACTAGACACTCCATCTGGCAATCTGCCCTGCCCCTGAAATCAGAACTCTTCTTGCCTCAGTGTCCACTTGGCTTAATCCTTTGCTACAACTAAAAGCACCTGCCATTCCTTTCCCATGTTCTGGATAGTGGTTTTTTTTAATGTCTAAATACAGCTCTACTTTGTCCCAAAGTGTTGCTTGCTATTCACAAGATACTATTTCCTTCAAGACAGCTCGTAAGAGGACTCTGTTCAATAAAATTCATTATCAAAAATGCTGTTTTAAAAGAACATCGAAGCTATTCTTCACGTAACAGGAGAAGGAAAGCAATGAAAAGCCCTTTTTTTTTCTCAAAATCTTCAACCCCATGTGACATTCGGCCGTGATCTGAGTGGCCAGAGACCCAAGAGTATTTGATGTGTTCTTGTCATTGTGCTGATCAATGTTGCAGCAGTTTCATGACCATGTGCATTGGTGCAGTGCAGGGCAATGTGTGTTGCTCTTGGCATGGGCAGGTGAGACGAGAACCCAGAGGAGGGAACAGCATGAACAACAGCACCAACAAATCTGTGAAAGCTGATGATGAAAGGCGAGTTTTCAACCCACTTGCTAGAGAGCGCGTTTTATTGAGTAGATGAATAGTTAAACCCGCAGCAGTGAGGGGGGAGGTTACTTCTGGTCTAATCCAGAGCTGCTGCAGCCAGAATCATTTCTCTGGCTATGCCCTGAATGCACAGGAAATAACACCTATGAGTCTCTAAACACTGAATCACAAAAATGCTCCCAGCATTTTGGAATTTCAGCCTTAATTTTGTTTCTATCAACGTGAAAACTACATTTATCTAAAAGTTGTTATTTTAGGATCGGTCTCCCTTCCCATGATACTCCTCTATTATACAGTCTGAAGCTCTTTATGCTCTGTGTTGGAATAGCTTCATATGCTTAGATAAGTCATTGAAATGATGAAGATGAAGAAAAAATGCCTCTGGCAAGTAATGAAGGAACTCCCACAGTCAGAATTTATCTTCACTTAGGTAAAACTGCAATCACTGTTGACCGGAGTTTAAATAGACAAAAAGACTGAATTAGGCAAAAATTTAATAAACATACGCCGTGTTGCCTTCCCTCGAGCCACCCCTCTTCGAGGGAATCTGCGGCTGTCCTGCAGCATCCCTGGCCACAGGGGTCGGCCACTGCTGACAGGAGCTGGCTGCTGTTATTGCTGTGCTGTCCTTCCCGAGTGGGGAAGTGTCAGCTGGGGAGGGGCCAGAGGTAAAGGAGGAGGGAAGGGTCTTCGTATAGGTTCCAGCAATATCATTTATTGTGGAGGGTCCAGGGAAGAAGACACTGGGAAAGCTGGAGATCCCGGTTTATAAGGAGAACAGGGCAACCAATCAGGGAGGGGCAAATGGGCGGAGGGAAACTTGAGGGACAACCGGGGAACAAATCGGAACTGGGGAAGGAGGGACTGGGGAACCAACGGGGTGTCGAAGTGAACAGAACTTTCGAGAACATAATGAATATTTAACAGGGGACATACACACTGAACGGAGAACATACATAATAAACAGGGAATACAAACACGAGGGGGGAACATACACGTGGCAGTGGTCCGATGACCACGAGGGCGGCTGCAGCCCTCCAGAGGGCTGAGGCACTGCCACAAACCTATCCAAAATGTGATGACACACATTCAAGTCTACTAAAAAATTATTTATGCTCTCACTTAGGTATAGGAATTCCAAATATATTATGAATATATTAATGATAATATATTTTGACAATATTTTCCAAAAGGAGCATAAAGACATGAAGGGACTCTGGACCTCTATGTCATTACTTTACATAGAAAATCTTATTTAGTTAAATAGCATTGTAGGATTAGATGCTAGTATATAGAATTGCCAGAAACACTGTTTATTTAACATGGTCTGTACTTCCTTTAATAACAATCATGGGATATTGCTGTAGCAAACACATAATAATTTTACGGTTCTAGACTTCAAAAATATCCTCAAGTTATCTACAGATAATTAGTCCTCTGAGTGTATTGATTAAATTTATTTATATTGCATAGATCCATTGAGATTCAACTATCTCGTCTCTGTGTTTGGAAAAGAGTTGATGGAAGAACCAAAAAAATTATTTTAAATATTTGAAATTGTGACGTATTACAGATCATAACTAATTTAACAGACGTAGTGGATTATTATTATAACCTGGGCTACAGGTATTTATTTTCCTATATAATAGACTTAATTCTTACAAATCAGGAATATTGGAAGGACAATCATAAGCATTTAATGAAATTATTTTTTTCTTAGACTCTCACACATAGCAGCAGTGTCTGCCCTACTTGCAAATCTGAACGCAGAAAACACTTTTGCAAACCTAGGTACAGTAATTTGTTTGGGTCGATGTCTTCTTTTGTCACACTCACCACAAGATTAAGAATATGTTGAGATCAGTCATCAGAGTCTGACAGACATGAAAGAATCACTTATTTTTGTTACTCTTTCCATACATCAATTCTAAGTTATATAAATACTAATAAAAGAGGTGATTGTCTGAAGAACTCCAGAAAAGCAACACAGGAAAACTCAGGGTTTAGAAAGACACAGAAAATGGCAAGGATATATCAGAGTTTCTAACAATTCTAGAATAAAAAGGGTATACTAGAAAATTGCTGTTTTCTCCTGTACATTTTTTCCCCGTAATGAATATTTAAAATAATTTTTTAATGATTCTTTTTGTCACTTTTTATTCTTCTTGATTCCTCCACCTGATTTAAATCCTATTCTTTGAATTTTCTGAAATTTTCCTCTTCTTTTCTTTTTTTTTTTTTTTTTCCTTAGTATTTGTTTTGGATTTTTTTTGGTAGGCATTAGAAAGAAGTTGGGACCAGAGGAAAAGCTCTTACTAAAAATTATGAAAACATGGTAAAAGGGTAAATGGTTTTCCCAATAAAATGCCCCCCGTGCTAAATCCAAACGGGTAGGTATGAATCCTAATAGGACATACATCTCCTTGTTGATTTCTCCTCTTTGAAGAAGTGTACGTTATTCATTTTAACACAAACCAGACTTCATCATTAACAAAAGTATGTTCCTAATACTTTTTTTTCTGTGACTATATGTTCAAATTATTTGTAATTACAGACACTTTATCAAGTCTTTGTGTAGTTGGCATCTCTGAGTAGTTTCTTACAGATTGCATTGTTCTATTGGAAATTTTATAAACAGTTCCTAAGATATTCATGTGCTCATATATATGTATACACATCAGTTTGATTCTCCAGGCCAGCGCAACAATGAAAGACCAGTTTTCACACTGCCATCATTACTGGACTTGCTGAACTAATGCCTAGGTTTATAACAATAGAATTGTTTGGTGGGTGGGTATGTATGTATCCACTAAATATATGTGCTACTTTATGTTATGCAAATACTAAAGAGACAACCAAATCATAAAAATCAACTAGGTGGTTAAAAGCATGAAGTGAAGAAAACTGGAAAGAGAATTATTTATAATAAGGGAATGCAAATTTTCAGTGACATTATACACAGTTATCTTTTTTCATGATCTCAATTTAGTAAGTTGGTAATGTAACAGAAATCGTGAGTGTAAATGGAATATGTGTTGCTTAGCATGATTTGTTAATTTTCTACAATCGATTTATAAGTAGAGAATTAAACAAATCAGACTGGATAGTATTAGTTAGCCCATGGACTGATTAAGGAATATTAGCTGCCTAAGGCATCAGACGCAGAGGAATTCTTCTAACACATTTACATATATTTTATATCTACCAAGTGATTAGATGAAATGCAAGAGCCCAAGGTACCCGTCTCCAAGAACAACCATCAAGACTATTTGTGCAGAAGACAGACAAGATGATTTGTGGTTGCTGCATTGTTTGGTAGGAGGGAACCAGGATAAAACAGTGGAACTGAGAGGAGTCAGGAGTGAGGCATCCAGTGACAAGAGTACTCCCTAAACATGTCACTAGCTCTTGAATCCAACATGTCCTAAACAAAAGTGAAATACAGAAAAGAAGATAATACTAGAAAAAGGGAATACCTATTCAGTTGTTGTGTCCCTAAGCCTCTCAGGATCAGTCCCAGGAACCATCAGCAGACTCTGCTTTGCAGTGGCCTGAATTGTGTAGTTCACTTTTTGATTCCAGCTGTAGACCCCCCCTCCTTTTCCTTGAACAGGAGCTCATCACACTCTGGTGGGAGCCAGTTACACCTGCTCAGGGAAAGCTTTTTCAGCAACCTTCTGCTATTTTATTTTTCCCTCATCTGTACACAATACTTTCCAGATTCTCCTGTTAAGTCCTGCTGAATAAACTTCTTTCATGTTTATGTTCCAGTCACCCTGGTGGAGACCTTCACAATAATTTCAACACGCAATTCTTTTTTTCTGATAATTTTTCAACATACACAAAAAGAGAACACATTCCATAAATCTAATAAAGCTGCATGGTTAAGAGCAGCCATCCTTGCCGCGCCTGTGAAATTGAACGCAGTGCACCATAATTCCTTGATTGTGCCTGTACAATTACTGACAGAGCAACAAAATGTGAATGAGACAAAAGATGATTGTGTTTCTTAGCAAAATTGAGGTTTACAGGTCAACCTCTGCAGTACGACTTGCTGGAAGACAACAGACACTGGTAGGCTGACACCAGTCAGTCAACATTGAAGAAAGTGTTTCACAGATGTTTCTTCTAATTGGATTTATAACACCACTTTGATGACATTTTCAAAATTTTATTTTGAAAGATGCTTATGCTTTTAATTTTTTTTTAATTTGCACAGAAAACAATGTGCCCAGGAAGCTTCATGGCTTATCTGCAGGAAGCTTCAGGCTAGTAATGTCCAAATTTATTTATTTGGAGATATTCTTACTCTACATATGAAGGAAAAGTTACAAAACATGAAAAAAAAAAAAAGAGCAGATTATAAAACACAATCAAACACACAATTTAGGAAAGCGATTTGTGACCAAGAAACAATTAAATGACTATTGAACTAGTAAAGAAATAGGGGTTGGTGGGAGAGAGGAGTATGGGAATCCAGACATTAAATGTCGATGATATAGGTTACTGTGGTGGGGAAGAGTCTTCATGTCAATCCAACTGTCATACCTGACATGCCAGACTTTTGCTTTTTGAACAAATTCATTGAAGCTCAACTCCAAACTGATGTTTTCTGGAGAAGCAAAGTGGTTTTTTGGAGCTGAAGGTGTCCAGCCCCTAAGGGCCATAAGCAAATTGGGCCATACTGTTTAGTAGTTGGACTTAGGAAATGAAGTTTCAGTACCGTGTTCAGACTCATCAAAAGCCTCAAAACACTTCTTGAACTGGTGTCTACATTTCAAGAGATTAAATTCCTAGGCTAAGAAAGCCCAAATGGCCTCATGCCAGTGACCTCACACCTTCCCATCGGCTAATATTTCTTACATGGCTAATTCTAATAAAGTCCTATGCTGTGTACGGAGCAGGGTTCCCACTCCCAGGTGTTTTTGCTGGGGAAAACGACAACTGAAGGCAGGAGACTGATAAATCCAATCACAATCTTGCTTTATTGTCTACATAAAGATTTAAGGTTACTGTTTTTCTGTCCCCATGTCTGGAGATTTCACTAAAGGATTTTTGAGTTTGCTTAATAATAATTGGGGTATTTATTCAAATAATATGTGAGTTTATAGCTTTTATGAATGATTCTCACCACTGCAAACTTCAGGACAACATTGATTTGACTGTCTGCACTTTTCAAAGGTGTTTAATTCTCCAAATAATATAAAGGCACAGTCATGGATTTAATTTTCTACCCTTTAGAAAGCTTCATTTATATGTTTGGGGTTTTTTTTCACAAATGATCCATTTTTAAGCAGCACATCTCAGCTTGATAAGAGTGCAGAAAGTAAACTTACATTAATTGACCTACAGGGCATTAATTAGGCTCAGATTATTTTAGTAAGCATAAAAATCCCTCTAACTTAGTTTGGCCTAAGCAAAACAGTTCAACATAGACCCACCTATCCAGGGGCATGTGAGACATGCATTCAGGACTACAGAGCTCTTCTTTCCATTCCCTTTACCCTTCTGCCTTAGTTGATGGCACTTGAAGGATATGCTAATGTCATCATTACACAGCCCCTGACTCTGCCTTCAGGGAAGAAAAAACACGAGCTAGAGTGAAAGGCTTGTCTCCGAAAGCCCATTTGAAAGGTCACCTGAGAGTAACAAACAGAACTTCACTGTATTTTCTGGCTTGGAGAATTTGCAAACTTATGAAAGGACCACGGAGATGTACAGCAGGGTATTGCCAAGCCATAGCATTTCCATTAGAAAACACAGAGGAGTCTAGGGAGTTAAAATTCAAGGGCTGAATAGAAGTCGGTCAAAGCTGTGAGAGAAGAGCAAGGAAAGCAAAAGGCAGCTGGAGCTGGGCTGGCTTCCAAGGTCAAAGCAGTAGTGATTGATAATTATAAAGAAGACCTTATCGTATCCTTGCATTTGTCTAAGGATTTTTTAATAGGATATTAATTAATTATTTATTGTATATGGAGCCTACATGTTAAAAAATGCCTGGGAAGCATTGGGTTATTCGCTGTGATTATTCATTACCCATCAGGCAGCTTCTCAGGTTATGATGACTCTTCAGCATTCTCCCAAACACCAGATGTACTCCTAAAAGGCACGATGTCAGTAACATTGACAAAATGCCCTGCACAGAAGTTGTCAGCACTGGGCAGCAGGGATCCCTCCTGCAGCGCAACGTGCCGATGCCTGGGAGCCAGCTACCTGCCCTCTCGTTAGCACAAGGGCACTCGCCAGTGCTGTCAACAGTAATGAATATGACAGGGGACTGCCCGCAGGACACATGCCACTGACAAGGTGCCCTTCCCTACCAAACAGTTTGCAACCACTGGGTGACCCGATGAATGTGGTAGGGGCAACCTCTGACTTCAGACTGCCTAGAGCTGTTCTTCTTGTTCCTGTCTTGGAACATCGTGGGTGTGGGGTCTCAAGACATTGCCTTGCATATGCTGTACCTTCTTACAAATGCAGCACTGGCACCAAAACATTAATTAACTATCTCTCAGTAGTGATTAATGAAAGGCTCTGTCACAGTAACCCAGTGTGTTCTATTCGTTTTGTAGGCACATCATCTCCTTATATCTTCATTTGACATTTATGGAAGTGTATTTGCTACAAGGACTGTATTGCAAGCAACAGCACCTTTCCACTTAGATGCATATTTTGAGACCAGAATGGAACTAATACCAAACTATTCATAACATAATGTCATTGTAATGGATTTGTAAACACTCTCCTAGCATTACAATGATGCCAGCTCAATAGATTCCTAATGTACTGAAAAGAAAATACCAGCACAAACACCTAGAGCATGCAGATAGGTTTCAAACAATTAAAATTTGAGACTCTTTGTCAAATTCTTTCCCATGTTACCTGTACTCTCTTATTTTAGATTCAGCCAAAAAAAAGGGCTTCTGTATATTCTCGACATCCTCCTCTGCTTCAAAACAGATATCGGCTGAAACATTTGTTGAATTGCATCCAGTGTTTTGTGAAAGAGAAAGTTCTGTCTCATGGTTACTCATCCCTTCCAAAGCAGAGTTTTCAGTTTTCAGGCTTTCTTTTAAGTTTTATTCTGGGAAAATGAAAACAAACACACAAAGATATCCCATATTTGCAATCTTGGCTCCGTCACCAACTCAATGTGTGGCCTTTTGCATATCCCTTTGCAAAAGCTACTGGTCGCTTTCCTAGGCTCAGGGAGAAGGGTCAGCCCTGCAGGAATCTTGTTTTTGAGGAAGGCTCTCTGCAAAGCACCTTTTCCAGGAAAATAAACCTTTAAGCAAATCGCTCTATTTTACAGGATGAACTTTATACCCAAGCCTCAAGCAGATTTGGAATTTGCTTGAAGCAAACAGTTTAAAACGTCAGGGTATAATTAAATGTCTTTGTTTGGGATGAATGTGCTCTCATGAGAATTCTCCAATTAATGAATTTTACTAACCCCTGAAGGTCTTCACATTGGAGCTGCGTGAGCTGATCTAGATGGAATGATTTCTTTTCACTTTTTTTCTTATTTGTTTTGTCAGGTGTAAGAAACTCTACAGAAAATATTATATGCCTATTATTTTATGGAAATTGTTAGCATTCTGAACAGTTTCCAAATTTAATAGATCTCTCAACAAATTGGTATTCATTCACAATGTCTTTTAAGGGTACTGTGTTCATACCAGGACGAAATTGAAAACAACTCTTGCTGGTGTGGAATCATATCACATTCAGAAAATACTCATTTGGAAAGGAAACAGCAGAACAGATATGCTATGCCTTATCTTGTTTTTCATGCTTATTTGTAGTCTTCTACTAAACATTTCAAGGTAGGAAAAAACAAAGGAAAATGTTAGAAAGCCACCTTCATCTACAAATTTGCGCTATGAAACTGATCAAACACTAATAGACCACTGCAGCAAGTGGTGTCAAAATGGCATGATGAAGTGAAGCAGCTTGACTGAGGATGCATGGTAGGTCAATCGTAGATGTGAAAAGAGGACCCAATACAAAATTAAGTGCCTGGGAGTTTCACAGTTGCCCTCTCTTTTCTGGAATTTCCCTTTAGCAATCTAAAATTAAAGTTAGATTTGGATTACTTAACTTCCTGCTAGTTTTCAGCAAGACATAGTCAGAAAACCTTAAATTTCTTTGAGCACCAGCTGTCTTTTAGAGATTCGATTATAGAGGGTAACCTGGAATGAGAATTTAATCCATAATCACACCTCCTGAGCCCTGTTATGTTCAGGGAGTTCACACCACCTCTGTGTGAACAGTGGTGACGCTCACATAGTAAGCCTCCCACCTTATTTGCATCTCAGGGAATCCAAGTTCTACTTTAAGTCAGCTTAATTCTATTACCTCTCTTCTGCCAGGATGAGAACTTCATGAACCTCTTAAGCAGAGAAAATATAATAATATAACTAGAAAGTTTTGGTAATTTGTTTTGGCAATTGCTGCATTTGTTTATAAGAAAAACTGCATCTGGTTCTGTCCTTGGGTCACTAAAAGGAAAAGTGAATTAGTTTCAAAAAATGAGTGCATATTTTTTTTATATATGTAGATTTATACTTCAGTTCGGTTTAATCATTGAAACTCTTTTCCCTGTTTTTGAGATGGGTAAACTGGAAGTTTAGTCGCAATCTTGGAGTGAACTTTCCAGCCTCCCTTGAAAATTTCTGGAGATTTTTGACTAATATTTGTTTCCAGCTTCTCCCAAGTTTTGGGAGTGCAGATCTTACCCAGTGTAGGGGGCATTTGTAGTTGCCTGTCTGGTCTGGATACATTAAGGTTTCTAGGATAAAACTTTCTTAACTGAAAGTAATTGATGTGCGGCAACTGGAGAAGTCTTAAGAATGTATGCAATGCAGGCCTCTGCCTAAACTATCAAAAATGATCACATATTATTTTCTGTAATGACTATAAAGAAATTTAGCTTTGATGCTTTTCCAAATGCCAGTGAGTATGTGTGTTGTATGAGCACCTGTGTGAGTACACATTGCACACTGACTGCATCGAATTGTTCCCAGAGCTAAAGCAGGTATAGCTTCACTAATTTATGCGACACCATGCTTTTCCCATACACACGGCAGCTCTTTATGCTTTTTAGCTGCTGTGGAGCTCAAGAGAAAATTTTTGTAGCAGAGGGGGGTGTGTGTGTGTGCCTATGTCTGTGTTGGTGTGTCAGCTTGTGTGTGTTCATAACACAACAGAGGTCTAAGAAGACAGTACTGTAAAAATCAAGGACAGCGTATGTTATTAATTAGCAAGAAAAATATTTTGTAAAAAAATTGACCACATAAAGCATTTTATTGTACACTGGTAAAGAGGAGAAACTGGCCAATAATAGAGGATGGCTTTTTGTAGTGCCACAGAACAGTGCAGTTTTGGGGACATCCAGGGAAATCCCGTGTGCTACCATGCAGGCACAAAGTACTGCCCATTCAGGGCTGAGCTGTGTTGTAGGTGCACCCATTATTAGTACTGATATGAATGAAACTAAAATTGAAAAATATGGATTAATAATGTAAATAGTAATTACTGTGTTACATGGCATGACAGACTTGCAAATATATAAAAACTGTACTTCTTCAAATAAACTGGATATACCTGGTTAGACAATGAGGTTTTTGGGGGGTTTTTTGATTTTCTGAAAGAGTTGGGATCCTGAAATCAATATTTTGTGAGAAAAGGCTCTAGTCTTAGCAATAAGCTCTTTGATTTCCTAATGTATTTAGTGAGATACCATGCACAGACTATTTCAAGCAGCATATCAGGTCGATTCAGAAATAAAGGCACAGAGCCTGTTGCTTGAGAAGACTGAGTTTAAGTTGCTGCTGTGTGACCTTAGATATATAGTCACCAGTCCTTTGAGTCCTGTTTCCTCATCTCATAAAATAGGAATAAGTGGGTTTATTCTGTCTCACGGGGTAATTGGGCAGCTAAATACATAGGAAATGGTTGAGAGAGCTATAATAATAGAGGCCACGTAAGTCCATAATGCTTCAGTAAGGAAATAGAAATGCTAGCACTGAGAAGTACTGTGCTAAAGTAATGATTGTTTGGAGTTAATGTACCTACTTCATGGCTTCTTCAGTGAAGAAAGAACTGAATGTGTAATGTTATAGTGATGAAGTTCTGTTTTAAATTCCATGTGCCCAAGGCTTAAACTGTGAAATTACTGTAGCCACATCTGTGGTGAATTTAATCTAAAAAAGTCACTGCATATCTGCTGTTCTAATAGAATGTTTTAAGAACTTACATGGATGTAAAAGGATTTATGCAATGCCATTGATGTCCAATTTTTAATACCTAATTTTCATTCCACAAACGTTCATATACTCTTACTTTTGGTTTATTTACACTAGATTAGATAGGACTGAAAAATGCCTAAATGTGTGTACATTAGTTTCAACTTATGTTTCTGGGCTTTGCTATTTGCTTCACCTTTTTTTCACCTTTTCCCAACTTTTTAAATTTTCAGTATTTCTCTGAAGAACCAATTTTGCCAATTTTCATCATGTGAGAATCCGACCATTTTCTCATTGCCCCAGCTCTCTAAATATTCCTAAATCTTTTTAGGTCCTCTGTTTGATATCAACATCCTGAGTCCAGAGGCACGTCTTATTCTGATTCCTGTTTTGCAAAGCTTTTCAACAAAGCTAAGTCATTTAAAAGATGCGGCCAAATAGAACATTAAAAATACTCCATGAATCCAAATGAACAAAACAAGGTCACGTTTATATGGACAAAACAAGCCATGTATTGCTCTTCTCTGTCACTCTTTGAGTGCTATGAAAACCGCACTTAAAAATCACTTTGCTCCAGATATATTTGTGGGAATGCAAATTTTGTGGAGAGAAAACTTTACAGAGCTTGTATATCCAGAGAGCAATGTGTTAAGAGGAACTGTTCCCTCAGAACCTTTCTCTTAATGTGTGACATAATGCAGCTATTGAATGGGAAGTGACACAATTTTTATTTTCACTATTTCTTTAGTTATGGAAGGCACCAAAATTGCGATGAAGGAAGACAATCAAGAAACACGGGATATTGACATCTTCTAATACAAGTTATATGGCAAGTAAATACCTTTCAGTTGTTAAAGGCATCTGTTGATTTTCCAAACAAAAGTTTTTATCGAGAAGGAGAATCCTTAAAGATAACTATTTTCATGAATAAATTAATTTTGTTCTAAAAACTAAAAAAAACTTAAAATGGCAAAAAGCTTTTCTGTTTTTCTTTAAGAGTTTTACTTCTCTTTTTGCTAAAAAGATGGAGAAAATATTTCATGAAATAAGAATTTAATTTTTTACTGCATTTTTAGATTATTATTTACTGGTGAAATAAGAAAATATGAATGTAGGAAGAGAGCTTTTCTGCACTGTCCTAAATTTGGGATTAACCAATGTGGGGCACAGAAAATTCTGTATTTGTACATAACCAGCAATACAAGAGAATGAAAAATAATTTTCATATGCAACAACTTTGCAATAAGGCTATTGTTGCCTTCCAAACGAGTGGACTGATTACTCTGAAATATCCCAAGAAGATGAGAAAGGAAACGAATGACGTTCAGAGCACAGTGCCTTCCTTCCCTCTGTGACAAGACGGATAGGATGACCTAACATGCATTTTGCATCTCTCAATTCAATTACACTGCCATAATCTGTCCCCCTAGAGTAGATGGCTGTCTCCCCATAGCCATTATACTTCCAAACACATTCTCTGATACACCCTGGAAAGGTCTAAAAGCCTCTGAAGCAGAGACATCAGGACAGCAAATCCAACAAACTTTTGTTTTCTGGGCAGCAGCCAGATTTGATTCCTGGTAATTTTTCAGCCACTCTGGCTCTTGAGAATTGTTTTCACCAAATCAACTTGTGTTGCTAACAGCTCTCTGTTCTGTACCACAGTCAGCATGTTGTCTAAACAGACCATTATCCCTAGCCCTTGCACACAGAAGGCTGCTACCATGGAGCTGACAAGAGGCCAAATGGTAGGCTGGAGATCTGCCAAAGTTCTCCTTCCCAGCAAAACCTGGAGGAACCTTTGACATTTTTTCACTAACAGGAGAGTAAGACATCGTTCAGGTCCAATCTCACCATCCAGTTGTCCTACGTTGAGGTGCCTCTTAGGAGATGGAGACCCTCATCTTGCAATTTATTTACTGGTATAGTACTCAAGCATTCAGACTTTATAGATTTATTACAAATTAATTCTCGTTCCTCTCTCCTTTTGAGCATCAGGAACAAATTTCTTGCAAATATTGTTTGGAGTGAGAGAATTTTTACCATTACTTGCTTTTGCTTAAGGAAAAATCATCTTTTGTTGTGTATCAGATATTTGTGTGAACCATGGGAACTGTGAAGAATAAAAGGTATCTGCAAAATCTATCAATGTTGGCATTGTTTATTTAAATTTTACCAGGATCTTTACTTCTGTGTACTCAGCTGTTGAAATACAATTCTTCTTTCTCCTTGATCAACTACATTCTAGGTGGCATTAAAAGAAGGGGGACCAGCAGGTTGAGGGAGGTGATTCTCCTCCTCTGCTCTGCTCTGGTGAAGCTCCATCTGGAGTATGGCATTCAGCGCTGTGCTTCCCAACACAGAAAGGACATTCACCTGCTGGAGTGTGTCCAGAGGAGGCCACGAAAATGATCAGAGCAAGGCTGGAGCACCTCTCCTATGAAGACAGGCTGAGAGAGTTGGGGTTGTTCAGGCTGTAGAAGAGAAGGCCGCAGGAAAATCTTACAGCACTGTGGCAGGGCATATCACCCCTCTCCCCACCACAGGCAGCCAGCGCAGGTAGGAGAGATAACCCAGACGAGCGAGGCCCAGCACGTATCGTCTCCTGGCACCTAAAGGCCTGCCAGTTTAACAGATATGGGAAGAGACAAAAAGATAGGTGAGTTTTAAAAGGCCAGTTTTGCACTATAAAAGTACTACAGATTGTCACAGAGGCAGAAGTCGCCTACACACTCCTGAAAGCGTGCAAGACTTCTCCCCGGTGTCTGGATGCAGATGCCATGGTTACTTTGCTGGGAATTGAGGGAAAGGATTTTGATGTGTGCTCCATTGGCAATTGGATGGTAAGAAACATTGGATCCTAAGTTATATCATTTCTTTGCTAGCTGTAAAATTAATGGTTCCTTTAACCCCGCCTGTATAATACTTGTTGTCCTCTTTTGTGTTATTCCTGTGTAGTAATAGTCTGTCCTAAGTCTTATGTCTGTTAGTTTTGTGTCTATTAAATAAATAATTCATTCTGTAATAGACAGAATCAGTCATTATTAAAGAACTTGCGATTGAGAGTGGGTCTTGGGGTGCTGGCCACCTCAATAAAGCTACTGCCTGCTGCCAGAGGCCTGGACAAAAGGCAGGGACTTATTTAAACCCACATCTAACTCATAACAAGCACCTTCCAGTACTTGAAGCTGCCCTGCAAGAAACCGCAGAGGAGCTTTTTACAAGGGCATGTAATGATAGGACAAGAGAGAATGGCTTTAAACAGAAACAGATTAGGTTTAGATCACATATTAGGAAGAAATTATTCATTATGAGAGTGGTAAGACACCAGAACAGGTTGCCCAGAGAAGTTGTGGAAGCTCCATCCATGGAAGCGTTCAAAGCCAGGTTGTACGGTGCTATGAGCAACCTGGTCTAACAGATGGTGTCCTTGCCCATAGCTGGAACTTGGCGAAATTTAAGTTCCCTTCCAACACAAGCCATTTTATGATTCTAGGAATCCAAAATTTGAGGGGCAGGCCATTTATACTACTTGCAAATTTCATACTTTAAAAAAAGAAATTTCCTACAGTAACCAGAAAGCCCAGTGCTACATTGGTCAGAACATCAGATTTGTGAGCCTCTGATTTTGGCGCAGAGCAGAATACTTGTCCTAGTGGCATGAAAGAGCAAACAGCTTCTTGGGTGAAAATCTTGTGCTATTCAGTTCAATGAAAAATCTGCTCGTAGGTTTTTCACTTTACTGAAGCTGAAGGGATGAAAAGGAAAGGAGAGGTTTAGGAAACTGATTTTCCGTCCCATTAAAAAAAAATTGATTTACAGAAAAGGGTCCAAAATAAGGGTAAAATGTTTATATACAATATTTTGTAATCAAAATGGTTGTATTCAAAAAACCCAGTTGTTTGGGATGAGTTTGATTGTTTCATGTAAGCTTTGAGTCTGTTTGCTTTCTGTTATAAAAGTACATAGTTATATTAAATTTTTGGGCAGGAAATTTGAAGGAAGTTCCAAAAAACAGTCTGAAATTTTGTTGATAGAAAGTATTAATCAGGAATCTTTTCCAAGGTGACATGGACTTCATAAAGAGTTTCTGTTAAATTTTGCTGTGAAGCGATTTGATAAATCCCATGTTAGACTGTTAGTTGTATCTGTACAACTATGAGCTGAGCACATTTTCCATTTACATAGAATACTAAGTATTGTCATAAATTTGTCAGTTTATAATTTATTAAGCTTGCTGGCTTTAGGGGTGCCACTATTCTCATTCCAAGATTTTTTGCCCACCTTACATAAGGTGAGGTTCATGACAAGGTGAAAATCCATCATTTTTTATTTCTATTTTCCAGAGGGTCTGAACTGAGCTATCAATCTTACATTAATGGATATTTGATAAAAACAATATTTTGCAGCTTGATGTTACTATCTGTTGTTTTCCTTACTTCCCACACTTCAAATGCAGACATACTTTCATATGTGTTATCTGTCCAGCTTTTAATTCCATGTACCAGATGATACAGAAAATCATTTCCTCTCTCCTGTTTACTGAAATAACAGTGCAGGACTGCCATTTGCAGCAGCAATCTTTTGAACTTATTTTTCTCTTTTGCACAAAGTGATTCAGAGAGAGTTTGCACAATAATCAACAGCAAATAATTTGATCATCTAATTGGAGTGCACAGCAAACACAGGTAGCTTTCCATGGTAAGTATTTATACCTGCTGTTTATCAGTGTCTGAAATTGCACATCCAAATTTTAGTAAATTAGACTGAAGACATCTTGACATGCACATGAACCTGATGAGATGTAGTGTTTAATAAATGAAGATTACTTTTACTCTTGCTTTCAAGTCCTGTTGTTTCCTCTGATCACAGTGCACTTGATGACCCCTCTGTCTTCTTTAACATCCTGCTAGAAATAAACATGATCGTTGATTTGTAGAATGTATCATGTTTTTTATGTGTACAGTACATCTGCATTCTCAGATTTATTTTTTTTTTCAGCTCTGGAAAAAGAAGATGATTGTATTGGAATTTCTCCATGACTCCCTTCTCTGATGCATTGTTTGAACCATCATTTTTTATCATGGTTTCTATTCAATAAATCTACTGCATTAGCCATTCTCATATCTGGGTTTTTTTGGACATGACCTTCATTCTTGTATATTTCCCAGCAAAGAACTCTGAAAAATATGAGGAGCTTACCTAACAGAATTGATTAGTCAGATGTCTGCTTTTTTAAACACAGCTGCAGTTATCAGTCCTGTCTGAAACATAGTTTGACAATGGCTAAGCAGACCCTGAACTTCCAGTACCTGGTTACCACATGTGCAGAGATTCTGATATCCATTGAGGAAGTTTTGTTGATAAAATGGAGGATATTTTCATGCCCTTTGCATGATTTTACATTCTATTGATAGGACCAACCTTAACCAGTTTGCAAATGAAGTTTATCTTCATAAAGATAGAATAACACATGGCTTCCTTTCATTTCAAATTTTTTTTTATTG
Source organism: Mohoua ochrocephala (assembly GCA_013398855.1). Taxonomy (NCBI): domain Eukaryota; kingdom Metazoa; phylum Chordata; class Aves; order Passeriformes; family Acanthizidae; genus Mohoua; species Mohoua ochrocephala. Next base: position 7,776 of record VZTA01028166.1, on the reverse strand, counting down.
CCTGTATATTTCATGGCCCTTCCAAAGGTTACATCCACTACATGTAAAAATTTTTCCCTCTACATTTATCTTTCTTGGGAAAAAAAAATCTAATTTGTAGTAATCAGAAGTAGTTTTGTTCCTACCCTCCTGCTCATGTCTCCTTTATTCATGAGCTGCTTATCTGTTCAGTAACTAAATTAAGCTTACTGTTCAGAATATCAGAACAGCCTCTACCTGGCACAGGTAGAGGCTCATTGTCTCCAATACAGAACCATAAGACATGGAAAATGTCCTCTCACAGCCAGCTCAATTTTAGAAGCAGATCAGTTATGTCAGTGTAGCTCTTTACCCAATCTAGTTATATGATTATACCACATTCCCAAAGGGGGAAAAACCCCAAAAAACCTCAGTAAAAAGCAGTTTGTGAAAGTAATTGTTGTGTAGGATAGGAATCTTTGAACATTATAAGGAGGTGTTTTAAAGCAGGGACTCTTCTCAAGGAATGGAAAAATTGCTCTTGCTAAGTATTGGTGCTGCTGCTCTCTCTCTTTTGATCTGGGTGTGGTGAAGTTTGAGGAGTGGCCTCATAACAGAGCACTGGCTCTATGCAAGTCTTTTCCTCTCCTTTCCGTGATCCAGTCTCCCTGGTTCATATTCCCAGACAGAGCATGCTCCCCATCATGGTCCTTCTGCCCACTAACATTCTCCAGGTCCCATCCCGTTTGTTTATACTTGTCTTTGCTGAGACAGATCTTCAGGGACTATCCACATTTTTTTGATTGAAATCTTTAACTCAGCTAATGGTTTTGTTTCCTTCAGAGAACAATGGCAAACTCTTGCTTTCTCTGCTATGACTCTATTAGAAACCTAGACTTTTGTTTAAGATTTCTGTATTAGATATGTGAGGTTAAATGAAGAGAACAACAAATGTTCCAACAATTACTGGATTTCAGAAAAAAACATTAAAAATATCTTTTAAATGCTTACCTTTCAACTAATAAATAAATCTCATATTTTAATAAGGCTTTTATGTACTTGAGGTGAAATTTGTCTCAAGTAAATTTTACACTGCATTACTTTTCATGGTATATGATTCAGAAAAATATCATAGGTTACTCGTGACAGACAAAATATAAAATTTAATTTCTGATATTACTCTCTATTTTGTGTAACTCCTAAAATCAAAGACCCATGTCTGAAAATATTACATCAAAGGTGACTTAGCATACACTTTATTTGTTCATTTTAATAAATAAGAAATATATAACTTAAAAGCAGATTATACTTTATGATATCATACCTTAGATTATACCTTAAAAGCTGAAGGGTAAAATACTTGCTCCCCCTGGAGATTCATTACTGGCAAATCAGTATGATTTTTGATAGCCAAACTTTATGAACAGAGTTAAAAAGGAACCACAAAGTGAGTCTGAATTTGTGAATCCAACTCTAGACCCACTTCAGGTTCTTTAAAATTCTTTGTCCTGTACTCTTTTAATTACACTAACACTAAATAATAATTTCCACAACTGTGGTTAATAGACAAAAAAAGCCCCACCCTGTTTTTACTAAAAGCAATGAGATGGAAGGAGCTAGAAATTTTTAGTAGAAATGGTCAGAGACGAGACTTCTCCATCCTGTGGGAGCTATCACAGGATGTTGAGTGTGGGGCTAAGCAGGCAGGAGAACCAGTCTGATGCTCCTGTAGCACAGGTCAGCTTAGGAAGAGAAACTCTGGAATGAAAACAGAAGTGAGGGTAAATGGGGGAGGAGAGAAAGTATCAAGGAGAAATGAAAATGTGCGGAAGGAAGTTCTGGTGATTTTTTATGCACATTATAATGATGCAAGGGCTCTTGAGTATCTTGCAAAAAATAGATGGATATAGCAGTTGCCCTGAGTAGCTTAAACTCAAGAGAATAAAAAATGTGAGACTGAAGACATTGGTTTGAAACACAATAGCCTAAATGTGTGGGAATGGCAAAAGCTGTGTCACTGAGTTCAATAGCAGAGGAGGGCTGAGGTGCATCCTATATCAAATTCACATGTATCTGAAGTTCAAAGAATCACTATCTCTGCAAAGGTCTTTCTCACCTCAGAACTCCAGGAAGAGCAAAGAGCACTGAGTGTAAAGAAAGGAATAATACTGAAATCTCCAAGACAAAGATTAGAAAACTATCTCCATTCTCTTTTCGCTTTCTGAGAGCTTTGTCTCACAGTTAAGCCGGTGGTGTGAAACATGCCCTGCTTTATTGATGTAAAAATAGAAAACAACTGATTTACTTTTCATTCCAAAATTAATTTTCATTCCAAGTGAATGATCAGTCTCCTCTCAACACAAATCTAACTTAAGATGTTCTCAGAAAGCATTATTTGGCCAATTAAACTAACTTGTTGTTTTTCAGTGGTATTTGCACTACAACTACATTTTAGGAGCACAGCACAAGGATACATATGTATCTCTATCAATTTCCTGATCAGTAACTACTGAAGACATTATTTTGGGGTGGGTTTTTTTTTTCCCCCAAAAAAACAATGGCAGTTTTCACGACAAAACTGTCAAACTAAAGTGTTCTTTTTCTGAAAAACTTATGACTTTCTAGTATTCAGTACAGTGTGGATATAGAGCCACCTGAGAGTGTGAACGAAGGCTAGTACAGCAAACCATCACCTAGGACTTTCAGATGCTATATGAAAAAAATGAAACTGTCACTTCACAAAGTGGTTTCACAGCATATCTGCAAGTGTTTATAAAATTTCTTAGTCTTTCCAGATACAACTGAAAATTTTCTTTTTATTAATCCACATACCCTTTCTTTTCCTGTAATCTGTTACATTGCTATCCTGAATAACATCCTGCGGTACAAGTGAATTATATATTACGTAAAATTCTCTTTAATCATTTTTATGTTTGCTCTCTTGCAGTTAGTTTTGTGTTCATTGTCCTTCAGTTCCATTCAATGTACCCATTCCATATGGCAAAATGAGGGAAATGTTAGAAACAAAAAAGATACTAGGAAGATACCTTGTCAAAACCAGGTTAAACATATTGATGTATATTAACATACATTATTTAAGTGAATTTCCTAATAGAATTTCCTCATAGAAGCACGGAATCAATGATTAGCAGAATGCGAGGTTTTGTCCACTAAACAATCACATATGAGACACAGTGAATAAAACAAGTAAAGTTTTCATTAATAGCAAATAAGATGTTTACTCTAAAAAATACTAAAACATAGATGGCTTATCACTCTGTTTAATTTCTAATTACTCTTCAAGACAGAAAGCACTCTAAGCAGAAACCTTAAGAATTAAAGCAGGGTCTAGTGTTGACAGCATGTGTCCAGATCCAGAAAACAACTCTATTTCACATGGCCACATTTTGTAGATTTTCTATATTGTGTGACCTTGTAGTAACTTCATTTTTCCTATACGGATTCAGCTGACATTTTTTTTTTGGTCTATTTTAATGAGTAAATAAATACTATTTTAAAACTATTTTCCTTCAGAAAAGAGCAAGTATAACTCAAATTATTTTTAATATAACAGCCTCTAAATGTGCTACATATATTTTTCTTTTAATTTGGAGTGGGAAAACTAGTAAAGCATTTTTGCTGTCATACACAACAGTTTGAAATTTCTTGTTTATCTTATTTATCTCTTATATTTTTCCAGCTCATGTGGCGTTGTGAAGAATTCTCTGGGACTGTGATCTGATTACAATGCTTTTACTACAGCAGAAATGAATGGGCAAATGGTGAAGTTTAAAGAAAGGATTATGTCAAACCTGGATGAAAACAAAAGCAAGGTCATAAAATCATGAACCACAGAATCATAGAAGGGTTGGTTTTGAAGGGACCTTAAATATCATCCAGCTCCAACCCCTTTACCATGGCCAGGGCCACCTTCCACTAGACCAGGTTGCTCAAGCCCCTTTCTACCTGGCATTAAACACTGCTGGGGATGCCCAGTGCCTCATCACCCCCACAGTAAAGAATTTCTTCCTAATATCTAATTTAAACCTACTCTCTTTCAGCTTAAAGCCGTTGCCCCTTGTTGTATCACTACCTGCCCTTGTAAAAAGTCTCTGTCTTTCTTTAGGCAGCCTTCAGGTATTGGAAGACCACAATTAGGTCATCCAAAGCCTTTTTTTCTCCAGGCTTAGCCATTGGATCTGGGATGACTCCGGGACGCATCTCATCAGGTCCCTCCTGGTCTCACGGCGAGAGACCAGAGCTCTATCTCTGCCATGGAAGAGATCTTTTGTCCTTAGACAAAGGGCATCCCAGAGCACATGCTCTTTGAATGGGTTCCTGAAGCATCTCCTCTTCATATTTCCAGCTCTGTGACAGATCTAGGAAATCAAAAGGTGGGATTCAGCTAATTGTTACAAAGATCCAAACACAGAAAACAGATGCCTGGTAGAGTTCAGCCTGAAGAAGAGGAGACTGAGGGGAGATCTCATCACAATCTACAACTTCTTCGTGAGGGGAAGAGGACGGGCAGACACTGTTCTCTTCTCTGTGGGTACCAGGGACAGAACCTGAGGGAATGGTCTGAAGCTGAGTCAAGAGAGGTTGAGGTTGGATATTAGAAATTGGTTCTTCACCCAGAGGGTGGTTGGGCAGTGGAACAGGCTCCCTGGGGAAGAGGTCACAGCACTAGCCTGATGGAGTTCAAGAAGTGTTGAAAATGCTCTCCGGCCCATGGTGTGACTCTGGGACTGTCCTGTGCTGGGCTAGGAGTTGGACTTCTACGATCCTTGTGGGTCCCTTCCAACTCAGCATATTCTGTGGTTCTGTAATTCTGATATGGAAAATAAAAAATTATATTTGTATATGATTTAACAACAGTAAAAGTATTATGTTAAAGAAGGCCAACAGATCAATGACCTTGCAGTTAAATGGCCTTTTCAAAACCATGTATCATTTCAATGCCATTCTCTAATGAAATCTGCAGAGGCCATAAGGCCTGGATAGAAAGAGATGGTTGCCTCTCTTGATATGACTGTTTTCACAAGTCATGTTGCCCTGTCCAGGAGAAATTTTCAACAGAGAGTAGACATTCACTTTTTTCAAAGTTGTGTGTTTTTCCAGAAGATATGAGTGAGTTTAGAAACATTCCTAATCAATTTTTGATGTCAACAGAATGACCCTGTACTCTGTACTCTACACTGTTTTACACTGTACTCTATCAGTTCATAATTAACATGAGCAATACAAAATGCAGCAGATAATGTTCATATAGGCAAAGAAGGTAGCTGTAAATTTGCCCTTTTTTATGGTCATTGCTTTAAGAACAAATATTTTAAATCATATATTTTGATATCAAAACGAGTAATATGATGAGTTGGGATGTGTCAGCATACAAAACCACTCCACAAAGACAACTTTAAAATTTAACCTATAGGACACTCCCTCCTAAGACTTTACTGTGTATCTTTATGGACTTTGGTACCAACACATGAAAGAGGGATTGTCTTGCTGCATTTTTTTTCTTTTTATATGGCTAATAAAACAAGGAGAAAATATATATAAATATATATTTCCATTAAATGTGTTAGAATTGCTTTTTCACAGATAGACTCTATTCTCTAGTATCAATAAATTGCCATGGACTACTAAAATTCCATTTTTAAATCTGTCTGTTGTTTGGGTTTTTATACAAACGTAAAAGTAAGAAAATCTGTAGAGACAGCAGACGTTCATATACAGCATGGCCTACAATGTTTCCATCTTTGAGATTTACAGCATAGCCACAGCACTGCATACTGTGACCAACAGTGCAAACCAAACATGTTGCTTCTGATTAGCCATTTTATTTTCCTTTAATTATGGGCCACTGTGGTAATATAACAGGAGGTCATGTGTCAGCAGTGAGTGAAAAGATATGTAATGACCATTATTATATCATATTTGGCAGCTGCCCATTTTGTTCCTGAACCAATTTATACCACTCTAAGGGCCTCTCTGGAGTGCACTGGTGAATCTACATTTCTGCAGGAAGAGGTCTCAAGCATGTACTAACCTTTTCACACTTCAATCCCATTTCCAAGGTAAGAGCCAGTACATCACAGAACAGAGTCTTTCTGAGTACCAATTTCAGGCAACGGGGTAGGGTGGAGAACGGTGTCACTAAACAAAAAAGTTTGAAGAGTCACATGGCAGTATAAATTGATAATTAATGTGGGGTTTAATCTTATTGTCTTCTCAGCAAATTTTCATCACTTGCAGTCCACATCTGTCAATACAGTCATATTTACTTCCATCAGTGGTTTCTAGCCCACAGATAGAAGGACTACTTATGCACTTGAAATTAAGCACATATGTATGATCATGATTTTTTCTTCACAGTATTTGAAAGAACTTGATATTATTTGCTCAGTTCTTAAAAATCTCAGAATTACATAGCTGGAAACAGGTGTCTCTGCACTTGTGCCTGATGATAGGCTGATATTGACTTCATGACTGTGACCCTAAATTCCAAGAGACACATAATGCCAGTGTCACAGCAGAGCATAAATTCTTTTTGAAGAGAAGAAACATTTGTTAGAAATAGAGTATATGTAAACATGAGAAGTACAATTTTTCAGGTGGAAATGAATTCTGAGAGCTCATGTGCAGTGAGGTATTTATTGTCAAAGTTGTTATCTGGATTCCAGAACTATTTCTACTTCTCTTTTCATAATAAATAGCTCCTCTGTGCCACTTAAAAAGGCCATGGCATTCATTTCATTTCATGGAGAATGAGCAGCTTGTTACTTGAATGGAGTAGAATTTATTCCCCAGAGTCAATTTTGAAATATTTTAAGATGCTTGAGAAAATATCTTTTATGCAAAATGTTAGATGAGTTTTAAATGGGCTGGAAAAACTTTTTTCTAAAGTAAAAAAGAATTATTAACCATTAACTCGTTATTTCCAGATTTCTTTTTGCTGTTATAAAAGCCACGCTTAATCTTTTTTTTTTTTTCCTTGAGAAATGTTCCCCTCTGAGATCCTGATCTTTTGCAAGATGTATTTATTCAAACCTCAGAATGGACCAGACTCTAGTGCTGTAGAGAGGCATATAAGGCTGGATCTAGATCTATTTTCTTTATCACTGGCAGCATATCCTTCAATCACTGACATGCAGTGAGCACATGAGGGTTAAATGTTTGTTCCAACAGAACATCTTCCTGGTTTTAACTTTCAATAACTTCCAAAATTTTCCATATTTTGAATAGAAATCTAACAGGTTTCTCTAAGCCTGCCACTTGCAAAATAAAAAATCCAGGCAAGTCATTATGTAGCTGAAGGTACTTGTCTGAGACACCCTGGAGCAGATACCTGCTTTCAGATCTGTGAAAGAAGTTGCAGTCATAACAGGTTAAAGTAGTCATGATAACAGGGAGACAAAACTAAACCAAAACAAAAACTGCTTGACAAATGCATTCATTTCTGCTAGTGTTCTTGCCTCTTCTAATATCAAGGGTAAAACCCAAAAGACCTAGCAAAAATTGTTTTGAGCCATGAAATAAATCTAGTATTGAAAAGTTCATGGTTTAGAAAATGGCTGAATACAGTACTGAAATATACCCTAGTGAATAAAGTCAGCTGCTATTTGCTACCAGTCATATTTACATGAGATTAATATTTTTCTAGAAGTAAAACACTGCTTTAAAAAGTTTTTTGACTTCCTCATGACTGGATAGAGGAAAAGCAAAAATAAAGGGTTGAATGACAAATAACGATACTTCTGAACTCATATCATAAGCTCGCTACTTTATTCTTTCTTATTGTCTTGGTTTGAAAGA